>OX328131.1:42380007-42487507 GCA_946811695.1 Gonocerus acuteangulatus
ATGTCAAATGAGACTGCTAGGAGGGATTTTTTATTTGTAAATGCGTTAAGAATAGAGTTTTCTAGTCTAACGATGTGGTCGGTTGTCGAATGATTTGTCCTGAATCCACATTGGAATTTAGAGAGGAGACCTTGTGACTCAATATACCATAGTAGCCTTTTGTTGAGCATTTTTTCAAATAGTTTGCAGACGCAGCTTGTCAGGGAAATCGGTCTGTAACTGGAAGGGTCAGGTTTTGTTTTGTTTGGTTTTAGTATAGGTATAATTGTGCTATGTCTCCAACAGTCAGGGTAATTTCCTGTGTTATAGATATTATTGAAAATTTGTAGTAGTTTGAATTTTGTATTCTGAGGTAAATTTTTGATCATGTCATTCGTGATTTTATCAGGTCCTGGGGATGTTATCTTAGAGTTCGTTAGAGCATAAGTTAGTTCGTCAAATGAAAAGGGTTCGTCTAAAGGTATAGTAACGGAAGGAGTGGATAAGAGTGTCATATCATGATAGTTGTGTTCAGGTAACTGTATGTCAGGCGGTTTTGAGATGTTAGTATAGTATTCGGCAAGATGGTCGCATATTTGTTTAGGGTCAGTGATAATCGAGTCTTGTATTTTAAGCCCAGATATGTATGTGCTTTCTTTTTTGTGTGAGATTCGTCTCATTCTGTCCCATATTACTTTTGAAGGAGTGTTTCTGTTGATGGATGATACAAATCATCCCGTACGTCTACCACCGTCCCTGGTCAAGCTCCTGGCCAAATGTGCACAAGGTAGATAACACACTATCCCAGTTGCTCACCGATACCACCATCATGGGACGGGCTCCCAGATAGATGTGGCACCCAACAATATCAATCTTGCTCGCAGAACACCACAACTCCAAGAGAGACATAGCTGAATATCGTAGATGCTATTTCTCTCGTTTATCCACAAAACGACCACCGTCGTGTGACATGAACGCAGGCTACATTATAAAGTAGATGCCACATTATTAGCCCGCACACTAACCCACAACTCTTGACTGTCTCTCTAACAGAGATGAAGGTAGAAGCCACTCCCGCTATTAGCCTTATAATCAAGTTAAAAACTTCTCACCCCTCCCCTTCCCAAATTCCTACCGATTTTTCTCTGCCCCAACTCCATTATTGTTTTTCTTTTCTTTTTCTACCTCTTTCCTTCGGGGAGGTTAATTATTCAAAAGGCTCCCCTCGGCCCTGTAATAATTGGGAATATAATGAGGCTTTTTCCTCATCCCTTCCACTCGAGCTTATAACACTTTATACACAAATGGAAATAATTTCGCTCCAATAAAACGGAAACTCGGAAAAATCTGTTTAACCGTTTTCTCTTTTTTCTGTCATCATTTTTTATATTCTTTTGGAACTTGTAACAATTCTAGGTTTTCAAAGCATGGAGGTTTAAGCAGGATCCCTGGAGAAAAAAAAAAGCAATACCTTCTTTAATTCTAAGGCCTCCAATAAGAATAAATTAAAATTAAAACAGACAATTTTAAAGTTTTAAAGTTATCGAATGAAATAAGTTATTTTAGAAAACATGTACTAGGCAATGGGGTCTCCCGTGGTCTAATGGTTAGCGCATTGGATTCATAAGCGGGAGATAGTGGGTTCGATCCCCACCTCCGGCAGGAATTTTCTCATCTCATGGCTCGTTGGGAAAATTCCTCGCGGCACCCTGGATGTCGACGCTAATGACCTGGAAGTAGATGTGCCTTAAAAAAAAAATAAATAAATAAAATAAAATAAAAAAATGTATTAGGCATTTTCCCAACAAGCCGTGGGATGAGAAAATTCCTGCCGCCGGAAATCTAAGGCGCTAGCCACTAGACCACGGGAGACCCCCTAAAGATCCTATTGAACAATTTTCTGTTATACATACCTTATGTCCCTCCTGACCCGGCTAAATATATATAGAAGTCAGATTAATACAGAATACAACCCTAATTGAACCGAAAAGGCTTCTCTATAATTCCTATTAACATTAATTTAGAAATTTATTCTCGCTTTATAAGTAAGGTTAAAGGTATACGACGGCGTCTTTAATATTTCATTAAGAACGGAGAGCAAGAGAGATAATGAATTAATTGGATCTGAATGGAGGCATAATGACGAAGAAATCCTTTCGCATCTTCATCACGTGGCTATCAAACTTCAAATAGAACCTAATCAGATCTCTTAGGACAAATATCTTATCGCTCTTAAAATCCAAATAAAAAAGCACAAGGGGCAATAGGCACATTCTTCAATAATCCAGAGTCTAGAATGAACCTGAAAAACACTTATATTTTCGAGTCCATATGCTTGCAGGTACTCGTTATATAGGTTCCTTAACGCAGGAAACGAATAAAACCATTTTTAAAGCGATTTTTGTAACCGCTTACGAGAAAAATTAATAGAAATACTTTTCCAAACTAATTTTCTGTTTGAGTATTCAGAAAAGATGATTGGTTCACTTGAAACTTGTACCAGGTATTTGACATTCATCTAATCTAAGATATATAAACTTTGGTATGGTTTGGAGGTAAGAAGTATATGCAAAAAAATTGTATTAATGGTATTACGAAGTTTTCGGATCTTAGTATATTTTCTAAAATATCTCAAAAGCGGTTGGGATATCGTAGTAAGAGCGGCTATTCGAAAGATTACTAAATTCTCAACAAAAAATATTCACTTCAACGTTGTTAGTTTTATTCTTTTTAACGTGTATTTGTCTCTGTTTACCTAACTTTACTCCCCAACGGAAACAAGAACCATGGTTATCTCCACATGGTGTTTCCTGGGTATCTTTAAAGTCCGTGCAATAATAAGCTGTACAAAATTATGTAGTAGCGTTAATTTTGATCATACCTTATTTAACGCAATATAAAAACTACTTATCGGCCGTGGTGAAGCACGGGTAGTCAGCTAGTGGTAAGATATTTTCATGATGGAAAAGTAGAAAAGATGAGAGAAAAAAGAAGAAATGAAACCGATCAAAACTTTAGTTTAGTATATAAGAACGATGGATAATGAAGAAGAGCCTAATAAATAAACAGAATAATATATAAATAGATGAATATTCTAAAAATGTTAGACACAAACTTCAGTAGAACCACTTCAGCATAGGGAAACGGTGCTTGACGTTTTGCATTTGTTCATTTCGTTTCATGAAGGAGAAATTGGAAAAGCGTTATTAGAGAAACGCTGATTCTCTGAGTAATTACTGTCGTTACATATGTTTGGCATGGCTTAATATAATATACTTATTATTTAGGAACGGTAAATCCATTTAAAAAAAAAAGTCCGACTCGCAGGAACTGCATCATCTTAGCGCGGTTCCGTTCTTATCTCTAGATTCATTTAAAATGATTAAAATAGAAGCTGTTATTATTTTGGGTCCACATTTCTAGAAAGCATGAAGATTAGATAGTTAGCCGTCGAGGTGATAAGTAAAGATGGAATAGTTGGGATTCGGCTAAAGAAACCTCAATACGATTTTTGTTAAAAATCTATATTTAGGACGTTTTGGCTACTCATTGGTAGCCTTCGTCAACATTGAAAGTGCCGGGAGGCAGAGGAGGACCATAGTTGACAGTTCCATCTTTACTTTCAAGAAAGGTCTTATTTACGATCTTACCTGGATAGGGAGTCGTGTAATAGCTTTCGAGTGAGACACAGCGTTCCTTAAAAACTCTCGTTTTTATCAGTGCAAAGTGGTGGTCAGTGGTCACATTTTCTTACGAAAATTGGCACACTGATGGACATAGTTTCAGTGCACACTTCAGTGAAATATCGTCCACCCAGACATCGTAGTTTACCTACAATCTGTAAGTGAAGTTACAATCATTTATAGATTATCTAGCCCTCGCTGCTAGTAGGCCTAGTGGTGGGGGGCTTGCCTGTAGAGTCCCGCTCCTGGTGCATAGGAGCCCCTGCAGAGTGGGAGATACTTTTCCCAGCAACACTCTCTATAGACAGTCAGCTGGCAGCCAGCCTCCTTGGCTCAGTTACTCCGTAGTCGACTCTCGGCTAAAGATCAGTGGTTCGATCCCACATTTTTCACAATTTTTTTTTTTTTTTTTTTTACATTTTTTCTTTCTAAAATGTCTACGACAATGGACAGTGAGCAACAGTACACTTTCTTGGAATCTACCTCTACTCAAGACGGCGAAAATTTTACTCAGGGAAGACGTAAACGTCTTCGTAAGAAAACTTCTACTAATTTATCGCCTAAAGCCAAACAGCAAAAAGGATCAAAAATAACTGAAAATCAAAATGTATCTCAAATTAATAAAAATCTCCTTTCAGTAGCAAAAACAGACCAGAAGCCGCCTAACATCTACGTCAGAAACATTAAAAATTACAAAAACCTCTGCTCTCGTCTCAGTCAAGCTGCTGGAGAAAAATCTTTCTCTTGCAGAGCCAGATTTAATGACATAGCGATCAGTGCTACCGACAGCGGTGCCTACAGGGCAATTATTAAAAGTTTAAACCAGATGGAAGCCGATTATCACTGCTATCAATTGCCAGAGGAAAAAGCATACAGAGTCGTCATTCGCAATTTACATCATACCACACCTCCTGAAGACATCGCAAATGCTTTGAAAGATCTTGGCTATAACGTTAAAAGAATAATTAATGTTCGCCACCCGACAACGAAAGCACAACTTCCTCTCTTTTTCGTGGATCTGGAAAAGGCCGAAAAAAGCAGAGAAATATTTAAAGAACAATATCTTCTCTACACCAAGATATCAGTGGAAGAGCCCCGCCGTCGACGCGAATTAACTCAATGTCACAAATGTCAAGAATATAACCATACCAAAAGCTACTGCAACCACGCACCTAAGTGCGTTAAATGTGGCGAGCAGCACAAGTCTGAAGACTGCGCTAAACCCAAAGACGCACCTGCAACCTGCGCCAACTGTGGCGACAATCATCCAGCCAACTACAAAGGATGCGATATCTACAAGGCCCTCAGAACTCTTAGGACTCAACGGCAGAGGACGAGCAGCGCAACCCGCCTGACCAACGTACAGGCTTCTGCCATCAAAGATGCCACACATACTCAGCCTCAGCAGCCATCCACATCAGCAACTTCACCTCGGAGGCCAAATGTCTCGTATGCCTCTCTTCTCTCCTCTAGGCAAAAGAATGTGCTGGTAAATCCTCAACCCAATCCAATGCCAGCACAAAAGCCACCAACCACCCCAACCCCAGCACAAAACCTCACACCTCCTTCCCAAACCTCCCAGAAGAATATCCCATCAGTTTCCTCTCCTAAACCTATTAATGCTCCCCCTGTTCCTCCCACTCCTACACCCCAAGATCCCTTCAACCTGTTTTCCTCCCTTATATTATTATATCTCCCTTATGACCTCCCTAATTTCCGACATTCTTCCGAAACTTCTTAAATGATTTCCTTTAATCCCAATTCCCTCACCATAATCCTATGGAATGCTAACGGACTTATCTCACGACGACTCGAGCTTGAACTCCTACTTACAGAAAGAAACATCGACATCGCACTGATTACAGAAACACACCTACTTACCACAAACTACTTCTCAATCCCAGGCTATGTGTGCTACAGGGCAGACCATCCCTCCGATTCCCGGCATGGAGCAGCAGTAATGGTGAAAAGTTCTTTGGCTCACTTTTCGCACTCCACTCTCTCGACAGACAGCATGCAGGTAAGTTCAATTTCCCTTTCCCTTTCATCCTACAATATAATTGTTTCTGCGGCGTATTTCTCTCCAAATTTTACCATTTACCAACCTGAATTCCTCACTCTATTCCAATCCTTTGGTCCTCACTTTCTCATAGGGGCTGATTTCAATGCGAAACATCCCAGATGGGGAAGCCGTCTTACCAATCCTCGTGGCAGAATTCTTTATGACATCCTTCAATCCCAAAATTATGACACCATTTCCTCTGATTCTCCTACATATTGGCCAACCGATCACTCTCGCACTCCCGACCTTGTCGATTTCTTCATCACTTCTGGCCTACGAGGAATATCATACTCGGTTCAGTCACTGCTTGAACTCTCATCCGATCACTCAGCCATCCTACTCGTCCTGAATACCTCTCCTCTACCACGCTCCAGCAATCCCACTCTCACACCAGGGCCTATGAACTGGGAGTTGTTTCGTCAACAACTCTCTCAACTCATAGATCTCAATGTTCCCTTGAAAACTTCATCCGACGTGGATGAGGCTGTTTTGATGTTCACAAAAGCCATACAAGACAGTGCTCTGAGCTCAAGCAGGCCAAGAACTCGTCTCCCTTTTCACCCTAAGCCTCAACTCCCAGACCACATCCTTAATCTCTTGTCAGCTAAGCGCCAAGCAAGGGCTCGCTGGCAGAGGTCTCGTTACCCATCCGACCACACTTCCTTCAATCGACTTACTTGCCTCCTAAAAAAAGCCTTATCCGAATTCCGATCTGAATCCTTTAATGATTACCTCCAATCACTCACCACCGAAGACAACTCTCTCTGGCAAGCCACCCGTAAAATCCTAAAATTCCATTCCGTTCCTCAACCTCTTCAACGCAGCGACGGAACTTGGGCTAGAAGTGATGAAGATAAAGCCGAACTATTCGCTTCCCATCTGGAATCTACTTTTTCCCCTCATCCAGAAACCAGCTCCCCCCAAGGTCTAGAAATACAAGATTACCTGAATACCCCTCTTCCACTCTCCCTTCCTCCTAAAGCATTCCATCCTGCAGAAGTTAAATACATTATCAGACACCTCCCAAGAAAATCTCCCGGTTATGACCTTATAACAGCCCTAATCCTAAAAAATCTACCTCACAAAGCAATTATTTTTCTCGCCTACATATTCAATTCAATCCTACGTACTACCCACTTCCCAAATCCATGGAAACATTCGATAATAATCCTTATACCTAAACCTCAGAAATCTCCCAAGAGTCCATCTTCCTATCGCCCTATCAGTTTGCTCCCAATTATATCCAAGATATTTGAAAAACTTCTCCTTAAAAGAATTCTGTCCACGATCCCTCCAAATTCCTTACCAGATCACCAGTTTGGTTTTCGTCCTCAGCATTCAACCATCCAACAATGCTTCAGCGTTGTTGACACCATATCCCACGCGCTTGAAAGTAGAAACTACTGCACGAGTGCCTTTCTCGACGTCGCCCAAGCGTTCGATCGTGTTTGGCACCCGGGGTTGTTATACAAAATAAAGCGCATACTTCCTCACACATATTTCCTAATCCTGCAATCCTATCTATCTAACCGCTCCTTCCAAGTAAGATCCGGTTCCGCATTGTCTAGTTCCCATCCCATTTCCTCCGGAGTACCACAGGGAAGTATTCTTGGTCCTCTCCTCTACCTTTTATACACCGCAGACATCCCTACCCACCCCAGCACCCACTTAACTACCTATGCTGATGATACAGCCATATTTTCCTCCTCTCCTGACCCCGTAACTGCTTCCTGTTATCTACAAGAACATCTGGAATCTGTCGAGCACTGGTGCAACAAGTGGAAAATAAAGGTGAATCCTGAGAAATGCTGCCAAATCACATTCACCCTCAATAAGAGAACCTGCCCTCCAGTCATCATATTCAGACACGAACTCCCCATATCCAACGAGGTGCGCTACCTGGGATTATTACTGGACAGTAGACTCACTTGGAACCCACACACCCGACTGAAAAGACAGGAACTGAACAGGAGATACGGACTCTTACGACGACTACTGGGACCTTCATCAAAACTGACAATACACAACAAACTTATTGTTTACAAAACCATAATCCGACCTATTTGGACTTACGGACTTGAACTCTGGGGAACAACTAAAACTTCTAACATACAGAGAATACAGGCATTCCAATCCAAAGTCCTCCGCAAAATAGTTAATGCTCCTTTCTATGTTTCCAATAAAACCCTTCATAGTGACCTCAACATCCCTTTCGTTCAAGAACTGGCAAAATCCCGCTTCCTAACGTTTCATTCCAAACTGTCCTTCCATCCCAATCCTAGAGCACAAACACTTTCCTCCCAAACTCACCCCAAAAATCCGCCTAGAAGGCTCAAGAGACATTGGCCTCGTGATCAATTAACTGAATAGGGACAAAACATTATTCTAAGTAGGAAGTGCCAGTATTGATTGGCTCCTTCCAAAAGTGTTATTATTATTGTGTTATTATTTTTATTATTATTTCCTATTCATTGTTTTTGTTTGTTTTGTTTTTATGTACCTTTTTTTTATTTTTTTTTATTTTTTTTATTTTTTATTTTATTTTTTATTTATTTGCTTATTTGTTTTTTATTTATTTTGTATTTCATCTCAATTCTGTATATAATTATTATTTTATCTGAGAGCAAACTTAACTAATGTACCCTCCAAATGTACAGATGTTAAATAAACGTATTACTATAAAAAAAAAACCTGGATGGGTCCCCGCCCTAGGAAGGACCCCGCTAGGCATTTGAAAAGCTATATCTTGGAAATCCATATCTCTAAGATTAAATTGTTTTTCTTATTTTTCTTAACCTGATTTATTATCAAATACATTATCCAACTATAAGCAGTTAAAAAATAACACGGAATAAAAACAGACAAAAAGAACAGTTCGAATAAGCGAAATCAATTACTTTAAAGTTTTAAGCACTTCCGATTTTTAAGCAATTTCTCCGATTGACATCGTCTAATCAAAACTTTCATCAGAACCTTTTTTGTAGAGCATTTAGTAAGCTTTCTAATGGTATCCTTCCGTTTACCAAGATTCTCAACCTTTTTCGAGATATTAAGGAAAGTATACAAAGTTACCAAAACTTTTTATGTCTGTTAATAAAATATTTTATTCTAACCCTTCCTTAACTCCAAACGTAACACAAATTTCAACATATTAGTTTTAATGGAAGTAGAACATGCAGAAAATATTTCAACTGAAGTACCCAAACCAAAAACGGTATTCAAAAACTATTTTTCCAATTTTCTCGAAAACGGTTAAAGCTATCGCCTTGAAAATGGTTTCATTCGTTTTCCTAGCCCAAGAAGCCTATAAAACGAGTGCTTACAAAATTATGAACTCAAAAACGTAAGCGTTACGATTTTTTTGCGCGAATACCGCCCCAAATGCCATCTTCCAGTGGACGGATTTTGCTGGTTAACGAACTTTACCTTTCAAATTGGACAAGAGAGCGAACAGACAAATATATGAATATAAATATATATATATATATATATATATATATATATATATATATATATATATATACAAATTTTAACCACCATCATTTTCGGTCTCTAGGGGTTCTGAAACGCAAAATTTTCTAGTCGGCACTTCTGGATTGCGTCATGAGATCAACCTTATAAGCGGGGTTTCTCCCTATGGGGGAGGGAGGAACCGCGCTAATTAGGGGGGATAGGAAGGAAATAGACTTGTATTGCCTAGGATTTCTGGATAAATCTAACAGAAATTGGCAAGTAGATTTCTGAATTGTGGGCAAACTAAGTGAAAATACCGATTCTCAATTGGTCCTCAGGGAGTTTTAATATGGAAAAATGAATTTCAAACAAAGGTTGGATATTTTCTTAAGTGGGGGGAAAAAAAGATGAGAAAAAAAGTATAAAACATAATGAAAACGACCCAAACTTTAGTAAGTATACAAGAGAGATGGATAATGAAGAATAAAGAGTCTTAAGCGATAATCGGTTTATTAATAAGAGACAAAAGGCTTTAAAAGCCTGGAAAAGGAGATAGAGAATGCGATATAAACTAGAGAAAAGGCGGGAGAGAGAGAGAGAGAGATAATGTAAAAACTGGCAATTTGTGTGGCCTTTGTCGGGCCGTGGCTTGTTAGTATCGTCGACAATGGTGTCCTCGTAGCACAATGCTACGGTCGTTAACTGTTGTTTACAAACTGATAATGCACCACCTTGCCCCTTTCAAAGCCCCTAGCTTTTGACTCATTTATTTTTAATGTTTACACCTTTACAAACATTATTAAAGAACTAACCAAGGTCTAATACTAAAGAAACAGTTCATCGCAATATAAACGGTATAGCCAACTACATTAAGTAACATGGAAAGAAGAAATCAGAGATAGGTTCGTTCAACAAAGGGGAAAAGTATTCAATAGATGGATCTAAGACTTAGAATATTACTTACTACAGCCAACGGCCATAGCCACGTTGAGTGCACCGGTTCCCGTAGATCACCGAAGTTAAGCAACGTCGGGCGTGGTCGGTACCTGAATGGGTGACCGACCACGTGCTGTTGGCATTAGAAAAGGGTGGCAACCTGTAGATAGCCCGACGCTAATGGCCAAGATGTAGATGCGCCGTTAAAAAAAAAATAAAAAAAAATTACTTACTACAAGGAAATAAATTAGGGACACAATAAAGTAAAATCAATCGGTGCCATTTTGTTCAGCAAAGCGCGTGCAATTCCTGTTTGTATTAGAGCGTTTTTGCTGGCAGAATACCAACACTTTGAGAACGGTAATACCTCTTTATAAGGCCAAATTCGCTAGCTATATTAAAAGATGCCTATTCACTCTCCTAGGAATACCAGTTATCTGGGATTAGCCAATGTTAAATGTTATTTCCGGTTTCCAACATATCCCCTTATGGGTTTTCTGCCCCATAGCAACGTGTCTGTAAGGACCCAGGAAAAATGATACTAAACCCGAATAACATAAAATAATGTGTGCAAATATCACTTGAAACATAAACGGACCAGTTTATATTTGTTTAAAAAAAAATTATAAACATAATAAAAAGTTTCATTTTCTAGCACCAGAATTACAAAACATGCCTGTACACGTATTCTAATCACAAGTTGAACACTCTAAAAGACGATTATTATCATCAAACCTGACTTATTATTAGCAAAAACATATCATAAGTCCACTATGAAAATATACTTGTTATAAATTGATGCCTGGTAGACAAGAGTCACAAGGAGTGCTAATGGTGAAGGTTTTTTGTTTGTTTTTTTGTTATCCAATGCCCGTCGGTGGCGGTTGAGCCATTTGACGCCAAGCCTCCGAGTATCACTTAGTGAGGTCAGGAAGATGGAGTTTAGCTGAAGCGCGTCCCACCACTTTCCAGAACTCCTAGACTATGTGACCGCCGCGCTTCTTGTCCCGGAACCCCTACATCGGTATCTTACTATTCGCCTTACCCGAGGTGAAAATATTTTGAAGATTTAAGATCGACCGCCTCTGTGTCACTTCCTATTGGAGGTACAGGCTCAGAAAAAATTCGAGTTATCCAAACTTTTATTCGAATTAACTACGATTCTTTTGCATTGCTTATGCCCCAAATTTTAGGCACCGAGAGAAATATTCGAATTATCCATGTATAGCATTTCCATATCATAACATTTTGGAAGTGTCCATTAACCAGCAAAATCGGATTATCTGGAGCAGGGGTTTACTCAAGACTAAAATTATATGCACCTCATGGAAGAAATATTTGTTATATTCCATCGAAATTCGGTAAATATCGTGCTTAGCTAAAGAGAAAGATGTAATTTAAAAATAAATTAATCAGGCCCATAACAATGGGTATTTACTCCACAAAAAATTAAATCGAAAATTAATAATCTAGTCAGATGTTCATTCCATATATAACACAGCCCTAAATAAATAAATAAAACTATTCTTGACTTCTTTTTTATCAAGCATCGATTGTCAATATGGCAGTATGAGGCTCTCTGGTAGTCTTCAGTAGGTGTCTCTTTAAAAAATTCCCTATCCCCCCCCCCCTTTACTGAGATAGTCCTGTAACAATTTAAACCAAATCGACTCCGTATGAAATTTCCCATTATTTCGAATAAACAACATCCAATTACCTACCACAATTTTTCAATGATTTTTGAGATATTTGTGGAAACATACTACAAGACAAAATCATTTAATGTTTTTTATAACTTTGTAACTCGTTATAACATTTACTTTACATCAAAAGTAAGTATGCACGAGTATATATTTTATCTAGAATGAATGACACATTTCAACCCAATCCATCTATTTGGAGAACCCAAAACCAAGACAGAGTATAAGAAAGAGGTCGTCATTCCTGAGGCTGTAACTTCAAAGAATAAAGCTAATCTAAAGAGTTCTTCAGTGAACAGCAGTTTTATCATAAACAGTGTCGTAAACACAAAGTGGACTCCGGCAGACTAGGACGCCGAGAGTATTACCACTTGTTGGAGTTAGGTGGAAAACTGAATGAGGTTAGTTGGAAAGTGGGCCGGCTCCTAGAGTGAGAATATGGGCTCCAGAAGTTGACTACCAACTATTTCACAACTTCACAAAGTTCAGTCAGTTGGCATAGCTTCCAAACACTTGCCTCCGGCCCGAATAGAAAACCATCTAAGTTCCGGGACTCCCTTTTCTAACTGGTATGTTTCTTTAACAGCCTTGAAAGAAATGATTCCCCAAAATATTCGATTCAGTTAAAATTCCATAAACAGCTGAAGCAAATCCAAAATCTTTAGGCCAGTTCAGGACCTGCATAAATTCGTAATAATAATAATAAAGCGATAGGGTCGACTCTAGACGGAAATAACTCATTTAATAATTTTCTCGATTTCTTCAGGTATTAGAAAGCGAAAATTCTATCACACATCCACACACACAAAAAAAGATCTTCTCAATGAGTATAATGAAAAACTCATTTGACTCCTAAAGGTTACATTGAGTCACTTTAACTGCTATGAAGTGTGTAAATCAAGCCGAATCATTAGCAAATCATAAATTAAGGTTTTAAAAAATGAGTACACCCCGACCAATCGTCAATCAGACCGAGGAAAGAGGCCTTCAGTAAAATTCACTTTACCTTCATTCAGGTGACTTAGTTTCAGGAAAAAATAAGTTAACTTCGCCGCCCAAAGCGTTCAACAACGCTACACAAAGTGGTCAACTTTGCCGCAAGAAGTTAGAAACTTTGCCACTCAAAAAAGGTCCAAGTTAGACTTAACTACTCTGCCACCACATTAACCCTTAAAAGGGTTAATATTGACTGTGTCTAATCGATAATTTAAAAATTAAATAAAACTGATAGATAAAATATGTTAAATAGCCAATAGTGAATTAGAAGGTCGGGAACTGGAAATGGGCAAATTAGCAGCCGATAAACAGAACAATTTGAATATGAAGGAAGATTGGTCCGTGAAAGCAGTACATAGCTGGGGGTAATAATGAACACAGGAGTGTTGGTGAGTGGAGTGTGCCGGAGCCGGTTGGTTGGAAGCTGATTTGACCACTAATTTGACCATCTGTCAGCAGGCCGAGGCCTGACAACAAATTGCCATGTCCACAACCACTTGGTTGAGTCGATTGATTTCACTATATAGTTCAATGTCGGGCTCATTTGATTAAGTCTCTAATGTACCGACAGAATATCAGAACATATACGGCGAACTCAAGTTAGTGAAAGATGCTAAGCGGTTTTGATCATTAGTAAAAACCATAAATCGATCAAACTTTTCCATTAGTAACAATATTACGGTTGATGACTGGATCGAATATTTCAGAGGCTCATTAAATTCGGATGTTAATTCTATCAGTTATGCTATGCCAATGATTACAATCAGTGAGATGGAACAGCTGTTTACACTTGATGAGCTAAAGGATGTTTTGAAAACTGTAAAGGACAATAAAGCGCCAGGAATTGATGGAATTCCATATGAATTTTATAAGTATGCCCCAGACAACTTTCTAAACTGTCTTTTAAAATTTTATAATTATGTTCTAATTAATGAAAGCCTACCTCCGAGCTTTACAAGATCAATTATATTTCCGCTGCACAAGAAAGGAGACCTGAATGACGTTCAAAATTACAGGGGGATTTCATTTATAGACTGTGTTGCAAAAATCTTCACTGGGATGCTCCTAAAAAGAATTGAGAGTTTTGTTCATAAAAATAAAATTCTGCCGGAAGCTCAAGCTGGTTTTAGAAAAGGTTATTCGACAATAGATAACGTTTTTAATTTAATTAACATAGCTAGGCTTAAAATTTCTAAGAAAAGGGGAAAAGTCTACGCTTTTTTTGTCGACCTCAAATCTGCTTTTGATTCACTAAGTCGTCAGGCCCTCCTATTTAAACTTTCAAAGATTGGATTATCAACGAAAATCATCTACATTATTCAGCAGTTGTATAGTAATACAATGTCAGGTGTGTGGGTGAAGAATAAAATTTCTGAATATTTTGAAATAAAAAATGGAGTTAAACAGGGAGATGTATTGAGTGCCTTGCTGTTTATTTTGTACATACTGGACATGCCTGAGTGTGTTGGAGGAGGGGTAAGAATAGAAAATACCACGATAGGAAGTTTACTGTTTGCTGATGACATTGTGTTCCTTAGTGATAGCAAATCCCAACTCCAAGAGATGATAGACAAACTAGCACAATACTGTAGTATTTGGAACTTGACTGTAAATTTGAAGAAGTCTAAAGTTATGATTTTCAGAAATGGTGGGAAAATTGCTAAAGACGATGTATGGCACTACAATGGTGAGCCAATAGAAATAGTCAATGAATACAAGTACTTAGGCATAGTCATAACACCGAACCTGTCATTTCGCAAACACTTTGAAAAGTAAGTACCTGTTGCTATGCGCGGAATTCATACTACTTGGCGTAGTTTTATAATGAAGAAAGAAGTGCCTATCTCCGCAAAAATGCAAGTGTTTGACACTGTGACTAGAGCAGTTCTGTGTTATGGTGCACAGGTGTGGGGCGGGCGAAGCTATGACAAGGTTGAGCAGGTTCAAAGAAGTTTTATAAAGAGACTATTCTGCCTCCCTAGGAATACGCCGAACTACGCTTTGCAGCTGGAAACAGGAAGAGCATCCATGTACATCTACACTCTGCAGCTTCATCTCATGTATGTTCTAAAAGTGTTGAATGCGCCTGAAGAGAGGCTCACTAAGCAGCTTGCAGCTAAAGTGGTTGTGAGTAAGGTAGGTTGGTACAATGACTTGCGTGATGTCTGTATCAAAGCAGGATTCGAACCGCAAACTTTTTTATCAACCCCACTGGACAAGATACATGCAACCGTCAAATGCATAGTAGGTAGTATTGACTCCCAGGAAAAAGAAAAGTTACAAGACAGGCTAACGAACGCGCAGTTCCACACAACCTACAAAATTTTGAAATTTGAATTTAAGCAGCTGTCTTATATCAACGACACTAACAGCCTTCAAATGATAAGGACCATCATGCGAGCCAGAACGGAAACCCTAAATCTGAATAGGAAGCCTTGGAGTTCTGATGATAGTGCCCTCTGCTCTCTTTGCAATATGAAAGAACCCGAAGATATCATCCATTTCCTAGCTGTATGCCCAATCCTCTCCGAGATAAGATTAAACATATTCTTCAAAAATAGATTAACCCACACGCAAGCAATAGACTATTTGAACGGCCAGGACTACTCAAAACTATACCACTACGTTAAAGAGGCAATTAACTTTAAATTTGATTATCAGGAATAAGGAGGATCAATTTTTGTTTTACTTATTTATTTGTTTTTATATTGTTTACAATCAAGCATATTGTTTTTATTTTATTTTCATGTGTATTATATTATGTGGTGTCGCTTAGCTGATGGATTATATCCAAGCTTATGTAAATTTATTGTGAATTTCTCAAGGACTTATTATTTGTACATTTATAAAATAAAATTTACTTTACTACTACTACTACTAATGTACCGACATAATATTTAACGCACTTCAAGTTCAAATTATTTAAATGTATGCCTTTTTTTTTGTTAAGAGGCTTTTCAGTAACTTTAATAGCACGATTTTATTAATAAAAGGTAAGTCCTACACGAATTGTGTATGATAGATATTGAATGTATTCTGACTGCGTATGGAAATTTATGTGTATGTATGTATGCCTTTCTATATGTACGTCTATATATAGTAGAGTCCAGCTTATCCGAAACTGCAACCTCCTAATCCGAAAAGACTAGGGAAAAAAATAATTGTTATAACATTTCTGAACTGAGAAAAAAATAGACAAATAAAAGTTTTTCGCTCATTGCATGAACATGTAATTTATCAATTTCGCTGTCTAACTAAAAGTCCAAAGTATAGCCTAACTTAATATTGATACAAGTTCAAATTTGCTCACATATGTCGAATTAATGTTTTTTTTTTAAGCATTTATACAAAACGTAAAAAGCAAAACCATTATCTACTATGTTCTTCTTTAAAAAAAAATCAGTCCCGTAACAGGCCACGAGGGCCCTGAGGGGCAGATACTATAGAGGTATCTGATTCATGACCATACGGCGCACTAGGGAGATAGTGTGGTCAGTACTATGCTCCGGCCGCCTGATTTTCCCCTTGGCTGCTTCGACTGCTAGAGTCATTAGCACCAACCAAGGTACCCATTATTAAATTAATTAAAGGCTGGGTTGGCCTAGGGACGGTCAGGGAGGCCGAATTCAACCAGTGAACGAAGACACTAGAAGAAAAAATCTTTAGTGCTTGCTCGGGATTTAAACTCAGGCCTCCAGCTTATTAGTCCAGTGCTCTACCACTGAGCTAACCTCGTCCCCCATGTTCTTCTTTAGACGAGACGAAATAAAACGGCTTGAAGGAGCAATTATTCGCCATTCGCACATACAGTCCGTTATATCGATTTTACCTCCGATCCAATCACACTATAGAGTAGTTGCAGTGTGCGTACGTAATTAATTACCATTAATTCTCGTCACGTCAGAACCTCAATACCCCTCATAAAGTCGATATATGGCACTATATGACAAATCGCCACCTAAACAGAATTTTCGCTAATCTGATAAAGGGTTCGGTACCGGCCGTTAGTGAAAGCTTTGTAAAGCCGCGGTCACACTAGGCTGGTTACCAGCCGCTACTAGCCAGCCCCTGGGGAATTACCAGCAAGCAGCCTAGTCTGACCCAGGACCAGCGGTTGGGGAAGCCAGTGGGCTGGTGATTACCAGCCAAAGTCAGAAGTTGAACATGTTTAACTTTTTAGCGCTGCTTACTAGCGCTGGCGGTCACGTGATCTCCTTGCTGCCGGTCACGTGATCTTCTCGCTAGCCCCAGCCAGCCAATGTGACACATATATTCCATCATTTATATTATAATATGAGTGTTAAGGCGTGAGCACTTAACACTGCGTGCTAAAGGTCGTGGGTTCGATTCCCACTATGGAGTGGTGGCTTTTCATTAGAAAAAAGAAAAGGCTTCAGCCCTATCCTCGCTAGAAAAGGGTGGAAACATATAGGTAACTCGTCCCAAAATTCTTAGTTAATGATAATGGACGTTAAAATGTAAATAATAAATAAATATTATAATAGTTCTATTTTTGTTTTATTTTGATCAATTGTTTTGTATTAATATTTTTTTTTCGTTTTAGTGCTTTCATCCGAAGGAAAGTAGCTATTGAGGTTGCACTCATGAAAATGAGCTCCTAGCGCCCATCACAAGAATTCAAACTTCTAAAATGTAATATTCATAAAGGAAGAACAAAGAAACTTCACATGAACATATGTAAAAGGCAGTTGACATTTACATAAACTCTTCGGGAGGAAAACTTTTTAGGAGACAAGATAAAAAATTTAGGAAAATGGCATTATTTAAAAATAAATCAGATTTTCCAAGAAGGAGAGAGAAAGAGAGAGCGGTTAAAGTTTCTATAAGAAATAATTGCATAGAACAAAAAGTCATGCCGAGAGAGAGGGAGGAGGGAACTTTGAACCGGGTCTTGATACTTTGCATAATTCAATTGTGAAATTTCCCCGTCCTTCCCCTACAGGGATAAGGAGGCAGTGGGTAATTCTCTTTTAATTCCCTTTTAATTTTCTCTTCCTTCATCTTAGTAACGGTCGGGTCTTGAGGAGGTAAAGTGGAGAACTTACAGATTTTCAACATGGAGACACCTTCATCGGGTTTTATGGTTAATGAATACAATTAATAAAAAATATTATGTATAATAACCTTAGAAATACTTGAAGGCCATGCAACGAAATGGTCCTTCCCTTTGATCTTGCATGCATCACACATCGGCAAGAATACTCGTAAAACTTTAATTAATAAGGGAGAAATCAAGCAGACAGCGCTTGGTAGTGAATGAATATACATATGGAAGGTATACAGGGTGTCCCAGTATTTGTGTCCACCCCCTTTTCCTCCTAGAGTTGTTGGAATTTCGAAATGAAACTTGGCAGGTCTTAGTTATGTTGCATGAGGTTACTTTTGAAGGTTTAGTTGACTTTGTAACATTCTCCAGTTTTTCTCCAGCGCATCTAACTCTTGATTTTCCAATGGCGGCAGGTATTTCTTATGACGAATTCTGATAGAAAATTTAATTTTAAGACTAATTTCCGAGACATCTTTTGATCCGACGCACCGTTTGCGCGTAAAACGCAAAAAACTGAAAAATGTCGCCCTTTTGTAGTCAAATTCGTATTTATCACTGAAACCAAGCCTTGTACGTAAAAACACCTCAATGTAAACGTTGTAGCCTATTAATTTTCCTTTCAGATGATACCAAGATCAAAGTTGTAGATAAAATATTTAACGGGGTATTATGAATGAAAACAAAGGCAATTTTTTTTTTTTTAGTTTTACGATGTAATAATTTCATATGGAAAAATAAATTTATTCTGTTCTGTTTTATAATAATTTTTATATACTTTTTTTTCATAAAGTAAATAAGTACTTTTTTTTATTGTTTATGTCAGCTACTTTTTTTTCTATTCATATAGATTTTCTGAATTGTTACTTTTTAAAACTTTTAAGGTATATTTTTCATTCATAATATCCCGTTAAATATGAAACCTACAACTTTGATCTTGGTATCACCTGAAAGGAAAATTAATATGCTACAACGTTTACATTGAGGTGTTTTTACGTACAAGGCTTGGTTTCAGTGATAAATAGGAATTTGACTACAAAAGGGCGACATTTTTCAGTTTTTTGCGTTTTACGCGCAAACGGTGCGTCGGATCAAAAGATGTCTCGGAATAAATTAGTCGCGATGGAAAATGTGAAAGAAAAACGATGTGGGAGAAGTAGGAAAACAGTTATGTTCCCGTTTCATTTCGATCTTCCATAAAACAAATAATAATAATAAAAAAATTAACCTATAATAATCTTCCCCGAAGACAAAATGTTAGATAGGCCTAAAGGTATGGGATAGCGGATTGATCGAGTCGAGGGCAGGGGAGTAGATTAGGGCAGCCTCGTTACCTCTATCAGACCCTTCTATTTAGCAAAGGCTTTCCCTTATCATCGTTATCGGAAATAATTACTAGTAACTCACGTGATCAGTCGCTCTCTTCCAAGGATAATCAGATTCGGCGAGTTTCCACTAAATCTCGGCTACGTTAGGCTTTCGCCAAATATAATCCCCTCAGAGGGCCATATCCGTAAGTAAAGAAGCCAAGTCTAAAAATCTACAAAAGTGCTTCGAGGAAGAAAACCAAAGGAGAAGGACAACAACATTAAGAGTGCGACCTGATTAAGGTTGAGTTTGAACATTTCCAAAATTAAATGATTGTAAAAGAGAATAGTGCAGAAATCGACTCTCGTGCTGGGACGAGAAGCCACCTAATAGAAATTTTCGTCAACTCTATGTGTTTGAGGCAAAATAAAAGTCATAGTGAAGTACACGACAACCTTCTCAGCGGCTCGGGGGAGGAAGACATATTACTAAGGACGACGCATACTATAGTGCGGCATAATTTGAAAAAAATATCAATAAGAACACAAAAGAACTTCTATATTTCAAGAAAAATATCTTAAGACTACCTCCTATGCATACTACAAACATCAGGTCATCACGAGGCTGCAATGTGGGGACAAGAATAAAACATACAAACATGTTGCATTTGAACGTGTAACACTTAAAAAATGACGATTTCTACATTTTTCAAGCCTTAATGAAGACGAAATCAGGGGGTCAACTGAAGTCAGGCAATACTTGAATCAGTAGTTCAAGATAAGGTAGGCCAAATTAGGACTCACAAAATAGGACAAAGGCCGAGGTGTACCCTGTGCTGCGGAGGATATGAGTCACAATCTAATCTAATCCTGCAATGCACAAACGACTTTATTCAGCAAAGAAATGAATTGTAAACGTCGACCGGAAGAAGTAAATCGACTGGGAAAGAACTTTCTTAAGGCACCATTAGCTGCAGTTTATAGAAAGACAAGTCCCATATTAAGAACTGATTACAATTGGGTTTATAAAAACAATCTATGAAATCGTGGAAGAGTGAATTATATCGGGCAGAGAAAATTTTCCTCCTCACTCCCATCAATTCGAAAGTTCCTTACTTGTAGAATAAGGAACGGGACAGCAGAGCTGCTGTTGATAATATCGTCGATACAAATGCAAAGTATCGAATGTGAAAATCACCACTTTCCAGGGGGAAAAAACTTTCATTTATTACTTTGCTTTTGGGTAGTCAAATAGTCGGCAGATTCGACCTTTTGGATGTGAATAATTTCTCTTTCACTGAGTGAACTCAGATTCTAAATATTGCCGTCCATCAGTACAACAGCAATCGGGAAATTTTGAAAATTAAAAATACGTTTTTTCACATTCGATACTTTGCTTTTGTATCGACGAAATAACAGTGTACCTCTAAAACATGATGGACATATAACACATATTATCAAGGTACAGCGTAGTAGTAGTACAGACGCAGCAAACCAAAAACAAAATAAACATGATTTCTTCCTTTGAGCCAGGAAGAAAACACAGAGATAACAATTCTTATCTTTTTATTTATTATTAACTTGAACGTTTAGCATAGATTTAACCATTCCCTTAACTAGTTTCTGTTTTACTAGTAGCATAAAAGTAGTTTTAATCTTTTATATTTACAGACATCTAAGGTGGATAATGAGTTCCTAGTAAAACGGCTTGAGAGCGTGAGAGGTCTAATTAAAAAGTCATAGATCTAGTTCACGAAGCGGCATGAGCATTAGGAAAAGCTCATTAACTCTTATCAGTAAGGCCATCTGTAATCGATGGAAGCCGAGCTGTAAAACTAAACAGATGGCCAATAATTACAGACACAAAGGTATTCAGATCTATATCGCCTTAATTATGAGTTGGCTTGTAATCCACACATGTTATGGATGAAAGATCTCCTCTCGATAGAATGGAATGCATGCACGCTTATAGAGAATGACACCAAGCAGCAACTCTTTGCATTTGCAGGAGTCTCAGCCGAGATATTTTTGTTTTCTTGAGAAAGCTAAAGATTTACTTAAAAAAGTTATTTTCCTGGTTCTAGGAGCTTGAGTTCTTGATTAATGTTTTGTCGTTTATTTGGATTAAATTATTATCAATTACTATCAAATTTAGATGCGATATCAAAAATAAATCTTAACGTTTGAGCTATTGCATTATTAAACGCAAATTATTCTCCACATTATTAATAATAGTTTTCCTATAAAAATATTTATTTAAGTTTAATTTAAAAATAAATGAGTATTACATTGGATGTATTTTCATTAAACTGTAAATCTTTTTACAAAATAATATATATATATATATATATATATATATATATATATATATATATATATATATTCCGGAACTTTCTTTTTAAAATTTCAGATTGTTCAGAACAAATTCTTCTCTAAATATATCAGCGTTGTCTCGACCTCTGTTCTAAAAACATAAGGATCTTTCAGCCCTCTCTTTCCAATGTTTCAGAAGGTTCCAGACATCCATTCTCAAGAAGTTACAACGCTCCAGACGCCCTCTTCCCAATATTTTCCCAAAATGTTTGACACGTCTCCTAATGATATCAGCGTGTAAAACTTCTCTTTTCTCAAAACTTAAGACTCTTCCAGAACTTCCATTTTGAATATTTCGGATCGTTCAAGATCTCCCTTCTCAATATTTCACAACGCTCCAGAATCATCCAGAGCAACTAACAGAGATCTATGATTCTGAACACAGTGTTGGTCTTATATATTTCTGTGCTTCAGAAACGGAATCTAAGTCAACTAATAGTCTTTTAGAATTGGCAGTACTACCTACACTATCTACTTAGATAGTGTAGGCACCTTCTTTTTAAATTGTGCCAGCTTTATGAAGGTTAGACCTGAGGCCTTTTTATACCTGCTTTCATGGGTTGCTGAACCCTCAGCATTTGCAGGGTGGTTGTTGAGGTACGAGCCCTATTGCACCCGGTCTAGCCTTGCACATGCTTGGCTTTGGAATCGGGGAGTAAGGAAGAATGGAATAAGCGGATGGGATATCAGGGAATGATAACGATAATAGACTAGCGGGGAAATTGAAAGACTATAGAATAGGCGAACTGACGGGAAGGCGAGTGCATTAGAGTCTAGCTCGTTAGGTTAATTACCGAAGCTCGTGTAGAGGAAGCCAACTTGGGTAAGGCTGCGGTTCGAACCCCTTCAACTTGTCTCTAACATGTTAACTGAGCTGGGCCTAACACCCCCGCCCGCAGCTCTCTTAATTCTTAATACCAAACTCTCTACCCCTAGAGCCTACCGACAAACTCTGTCCACGGCTCTTAGGAGCCTACTAAACTCCGTCGAGTACCTGTTCAGTTTTGCACCGCAGGCATCAACACGCTCATCCAATAAGGCTAAACGTCAGGACCGGGATGAGGACAAAACACTCGAACATAGACTTCAAGAAGACATCGGTGAACTTGGCCAAACGCTTACCCGCAACGCTTACAAGTAGCAATTACTTTCACCTAATTTCGTAATTACTAAGAGTCACGGTACATACTCCTACGTGCATTAAATTGTTTACATCTTCTGTTTCATCGCGATAATGGTAGTTTTATGAAATATGCACATGACTATCGTAATATTTTTGTTGTATTGAGCCAAAATGTGAATGCTTAAAGTGTAAAATCAGTTTATTAGAAGTGGAAGTTTACTGTTGACCCAAATTATTAATTTGTCACTAACGGTCGTAGTTTTAAATGGAAACATGCTAACAGAAACTAATAATAGAAATGTGTTAGGAAAATGAGAAAAATCGGCTCATTAGGAGGGCCAAAGGTCGTCATGTTTGTTGAAACAAAACTCGTTATATAAGATCCAGGACTAATAATAGAGGCGAATTAAGAAAATCAGCCATTACTGTGTATAATGCAATGTGAATAACATTTGATTTTTAGAAGGTGTAAATAATCGGGGGTCGGTCGTATGATAAATAAAACTACCCTTTATGCAAAATTTATTGTATTTTCGCCGACAATCCATTTCTTTATGAAATGTGGTTTCTCTATCTCCAAACCCAGACTATCCACAGCTTCTCAATGTCAAGGGTCAACGATCTCTCTTCAATATTTAATTTATGTTTCTCTTAAAGAAAGTAGCTATAAAACATTCAAAATTTATGATCATGACGAATCCTGAAAAACAGCCAAATCGGAAAGATCATTGAGAAAGATATTTAGGATTTAAGATATTTAGGAATATTATTGGTAAACACATATTCTTCGGAACTAATGTTTGGACATTTATTTTATTCCAGAATTATGTTATTCTGAGGTTTTGCCGTTCTGTTAAGTAATTACAATACGTTAGGCCCATTGTGTACAAGTATTTTCTCCGGAGTTTCACTATTCTTCTTATGTCCGCGTTTACAAATTGGAGTTAGCATTTAGCCTTTTCCTTCGACAAATTGACAAGAATCTCTTCCTTACTACTGTTTGGTGATTAATTAATTTATTTTAGTGTCATTATGTATCTAATCTTTTTACATTTCTTTTACGTGAAATGTAAAGCTGTAAATAATGTAAGTCATGCAGCAATTCGCCTTGTTTGCGAGAGCTTAAATAAATACATATTTAAAAATATATAGAAGAGCTAGAAGAAGGAGAAGAGAGTAAGAGATAAAAATCCTTAAAGGACCATCTATCGTCGACAAGGAAGAGATAAGGACACGGTGGGGGGAGGTCGACATCGGTAAGGGAGACGAGCTAATCTGTTGACAGGAGGCAAGAACTCCTTCAAACAAACCCCTTCCACTAACACCCCTCCCCTCCCTGAGATTAACTTCTTAAAGCCTCTTTACCATCACTAGCTTTAAATATCTCTCAAAGAAGTCCATTAGTAATCAGTAGAAAAAATATGAAAACTAATCAGCCCGAGTGAAATGTAAATAAAGGTCAATTAAAGCCGCTATATCATTTAATGAGTCAAGAAAAAATTATCCTTTTTTTCACAGCTTATAATTGGATCTCTGCCTTTAGAATATCTCTTGAACCAAACATTAGTTAATTCTGACACTTTTAGATAATATATCTCAATTCCTTTCATATTTGTTCATCAGATTACTGTAATTTTTTGTAGAAATAATTGTTGAAGATTAAAATAAAGTAAGCAAAAAATAGTGCGAGTTATAATTATTTGAAAACTATGAATTACAAGGAGCATTAAATAAAATGATTAAGGTTTGAGTTGAAAATAATTAACTAATCCCCTGGTTAAGCGAAAGGTTCATGATATCCCTGTAAAAGGCTGGAATGAATGTTGTTAACAAAAATAAAATCTACAAATTACTTTTACATTTGTTTATTGTTTTAAAAATGAACTTGTCGCGTTAAAATGAAACATTAACTATAATAACACATTTCTCACTATTACTGAATATCTATACTGGTAAACTCGTTTTACTAATAAATACTGAAGAAGTAAGCAATAAAGTTCAATGCAATAAAAATAACAATTTTAACATTTTAAGGAACGTTTTATCCACGTGAGATCATATAATCGATAGTCGACTTTTTTTTCGTACTAAAAATGTTCGGAAATGTTCCTTAAAGCCCAATAGGGACTATAATATACCAGGATGCCAAGGTTGTGGTGGGGATTTGAATCAGTAAACGTTCTTATCGCACAGGGTGTAAAGCTTTGGAAGCAAGCCAAGAGTCCAAGAAATCTGCAATAGGAGGACTGGAAGAACTATATTTAGCTATGGGAATATAAGGCCTATCCAAGTCCAGGCATTATTGTATGCACATGATATAGTTCTGATCATGGACGCCTAAAATAAATTTTAGCAGGCGATTATTGAATGCCGAAAATGGAGAGAAAAGGCAAGATAATAAACGCCAACAAGGGCAAGATACTCTGTCTAGGCAGAGAGGACAAGAGGTGAGTATGTCTGTAATGGGGAAACTTTAGAGGTTGTAGAAGATTGCACATATTTGGGGACATTAATAAATAGGAAAGACATTATCAATACTGAGATATTAAATAGGATTGATCTGTAACTCTATGACCGGAAAGGGGGACGTGTGTAATACTTCATGTTTTTCCAGCGATACATCTCCAAGCACGTTCTATTTAAGAGAGAGGCGAATGAGCTAAATAAAATATCTCAGGGAGTAGCCAAGAATAAGAGGGCTTAAAAATCAGACCTCTGAAGAGTACTCTTGAGAAACGGCTGGTGAAGGGGTTCGACCATGTCTGCAGAATGGAGGGAGACCGAGGACCCAGGAGTATCATGGAGTCAAGACAACTCGACGAACCTGCTTGTCATATGATGACTATATCTCCAGACATGGACAGGGCAGTGGAAAAACGTTACCAAGCATGAAGGCGCCCGCAAGAGTCCGAGATGGGTGGACCCAATAGCTAGAGCATCCCTCCAGGTGGGCTAAATGGGTCTTTATGGACAATTGCACTTCCGTATTGCGTCATAATCTCATTTACTCCTATAATAAAGGAGTAAATGCTCAGAAAAGCGGAATATTAGCAGACTGGAGTAATGAATGGATAACTAATAGCCAGGGCCATATAGAGAGACGGTATACACGAGGACGAGGACCGAAAGTAGTTATACGGCTAGTAATTAGGGTAATGCTATGCACTGAATGGAGCCTACTACTACCCCATAGGGATCAATGATGGGAACAGGTGCAGGCCCTGTATGCACGGCCAACCAATAACCCCATCCTGGACCATGTTACCTCTAGTGCACTCTCAATCACCCCCCACGCCTCCATATACAACCCCTAATATCGCTAATCGAATACGCCGAGTGCCAGCTATCGAATCACTATTCGACTATTGGTAATTGATAAATCGGTACATTCATCAATTAATTAGACTAGTAGTAACATTACGGTCTATATTAAGACTCCTTTAATACTTAATGTGGCGGCTTCGCCGTGTGGTTTAGTCCAAATGGTTACTATTCGATGGCATGAATGACCGGGGGGTCGGACATGCAAGGTAGCGCGTTTCCTTCCTCGCCTTTGGGAGGAAATGCAATTACACTATTTACCCGTTGACGGAATCCAGAAGTCTCCAACATACAAAAATATATACAAATGTCAATAAAAGTTATCTAAGTATGATGAAATTCGGTGAAAACCCATCAAAATTCATTATCTGCTTCTTCTTCTTTCTCTATATCCTTTTAGCCCTGATGCGTAGAGTAAATTAGCCTCGGCCCATCTCTTGAAATGTTGTCTATCCTGGGACATTGCTTCAGGCATAGAACTACCCATATTTCTTATTATTTGCTCAATATGAATTTCGTACGTATGCCTTGGCCTGCTTACTAGAAGATTACCTTATGGTCTTGCCTCCATCTCCCCTTACTTTCCTGTTACCCGACATACGTGACCGAACCACTTTAGCAGGCGTTCCTGGAGATCTTTTACTGACCTCACATCAAGGACACTTACTACAGTCTCGGCTAGTTTTGCCAGCAACATTCCTAAGATATCTAGTCTCAGTGAAGATATCTCGCCGGTATTTACGTATAGTGTTTTCCAGCCATACAGGAGTACTGAGAGAAAATTTGATTTAACTATTCGCAGTTCGGCTGATCGGCCTACTTCCGTTTTTCCCACGAATGTTTTGGGTAGTTGGTAGAACACAACATTTGTCTTGGACATTCATTATTAAATAAATAAAATACAATCAGTTTGACGACTGTGCTAAGTCAGAAATGTTTTAAAATGTCAACTATTTTAGATTCCATACGTTTCTAACATCTTTTTACGGTCAGTTGTATTACAGTAATTATCTGACGTTATGTTACGATGGCAGGTTATTATAAATATTTTTTACGCTGATTCAAAATAGTCATCAATTCACAAATTGTTTATTAGTACTTCTTCTTTATTTATTATTGTAATGATGGCTAAAACACATGTAATAAATGTTTCACGCCTTTCTTGTATCTCCTTATGTGCTTAACTAATCATGGTTATAAAATTACAGATTATAAACAGTCGACGGGTCAGAACAATCCACCGACGGCGGCTGAGTCAATATTTAAATATCAAATGTGCTGAGTAGGCGAATTAATCTGTATATTTAGTGACTGTTGGTCTTCTGGAAATGGACACAATCGCATTTTAAAGGCAATAAATAATCAGCTGATATAGCTGCCTAATCATATAGGATTTTCGGGGTTAGTGGAAAGTTTAGCCTGTTGGGCTAAATGTTAATATGAACAGGACTAACGTCCTAAAGACGGGCCATCAGATCGTGAAATGTTCAGAACAAGTAATGAACGATTTGGAACCTTCCGCCACATTTAAGTGGTTTTAGTCATATCTATATATATAAAAATCACGTGTCTGTATGTTTTTCCGTCTCTTTGTTTGTTTGTTCCTTATACAAATCCATAGTAGGTCTTGATACGAGAAATCTCCTAGGCTAGGTCAAAACAATCTACCAGCTGTCTGTCTGTATGTTTGTACCTTATACAAATCCACACCGTTTGACCGATTTTGACCAAACTTGGAATAATGGTAGGCCTTGATACGAGAAATCTCCTAGGCTAGGTTAAAAAAATCTACCAGCTGTCTATCTGTATGTTCGTCCCTTATACAAATCCACACCCTTCGTCCGATTTTGACTAAACTCGGTACACATGTGGACCTTAATCTGGGGAGTGTCATAGGCTAAGTCAAAAACGTCTACCAGCTGTCTGTCTGTATGTTTGTTCCCTATAAAAATCCACACCGTTCGTCCGATTTTGATTAAACTCGGTACACAGTTAGATCCTAATCTGGAGAGTGCCGTAGGCTAGGTCAAAAACCTCTACCAGCTGTCTGTCTGTATGTTTGTTTCCTATAAAAATCCACACCGTTCGACCAATTTTGACATAAGTTGGAACACAGGTAGATCTTGATACGGCGATTGCCATAGGCTAGGTCAAAACGGCTACCATCTGTCTGTCTGTATGTTTATATTTATACAAACCCACACCGTTTGACAGATTTTGATCAACTGGGCACACAGGCTGGTCTTAATCAGGGGATTGTCATAGGCCAGGTCAAAAACGTCTACTAGTTGCTGTCTGTATGGTTTTTTTAAAAATAAAAATCCACACCGTTAGACCGATTTTTACCAAACTTGGCATACATGTATGCATTGATATGGGGGGTGTTATAGGTTAGGTCAAAGTCGTCTAGGACTCCAAGTTGGGAGGTCACGGGTTCGAAACAGTTTCGAAAGGGAAAGCTGTTTTTCACTTTACTAAATTCCGTAAATCTATGGAAAAACACTCTGAAAGGAATCTAAAAAAGCAGGGTTTAGAGCAGCTCTATTAAATAAAGGAGTGTTTGAATACATTTAGGTAGCTAATGTATAAATGTAAAGAAGTAGATATAAAGTAGAAGCAATCTCCATCATATGATGAAGAAAAGACTCCTTGCAATGGGGAAACCCTGTATGCAATAAAATAAATTGAAATTGATGAAGAAAAGGCAATGAGAGGAGTTTAAAGTAATTATTCTAGCTTTAGGGAAATGATGTAGTAAATGTGTGTAGACCGGATCGATGTGGAGGTAGCAGATGCAGTAGACTATCTACGTATACACTGCACACGGGGGGGGGATCTACTATCCCCCCCCCACCACTCTTCAGTTATTCTCTTTTTCAATATTATCTACATTGCTTTTTATATTGATACCGCCGTATTAGCCTTCCTGCATTTTAGAATATTGCATTCTTATCATTCTTTCCTCTCTGTCTTATTCAATACTAGATCGGATTTATCCTTATTGCTGGGGGATTAGGTCTGGCATGGGAGGTAGCAGTGGCAGAAATAGAGTTCCAGGACTACCGACGGCAGAAATAGACCTTGAGAAGTAGAAATAAAGTTCGAGTAATAGGGAGGGTAGAAATAAGAGTTCTGGGAGTAGAGAGGGCAGATTTTTTGATTTAGGAGTTGCGAAGGCAGAAGGAGGGGTTCGGAAGTCGCGAATGCAAAAATAGAGCTTGATAAGTAGAGAGTTAAAATTCGAGAAACAGAGAGGGTAGAAATAGGATTCTGGGAGTACCATGGACAGAAATAGAGTAAAAGATGTGAGGCGTCGACTTTCATAACAGGATATATCCAAATGATACAATTTTTCAGGCGCCACAAAAAACGTCTAATATACTATTAATATACTAACATAAATTTCCTTGTGTTTGTTGTGATTTAATGAATTTCCCCAAAAAACGTTTTTGCTCTGTGAAAAACACAAAGTTCTGAAAAAAAATTATTTGATGAAAAAGTGTATTTAAACTGGGTATTTTGAAAGTCATCGACTCAAGTAGTGATTGCAGGAAAAAAACATTGTGTTAAAGATGAAAACTGAGAAAGTATATTGATTGATCGTAATAAGTTTCAATTATTCTAGCCGTCGAAATATGTTAATTTAGAAAAACAAAAATAACGTAAGTCGGAATTCATACTTTTTTGACGTTGCGTCG
This sequence comes from Gonocerus acuteangulatus, assembly GCA_946811695.1. Classification (NCBI taxonomy): domain Eukaryota; kingdom Metazoa; phylum Arthropoda; class Insecta; order Hemiptera; family Coreidae; genus Gonocerus; species Gonocerus acuteangulatus. Next base: position 42,409,704 of record OX328131.1, read on the forward strand.
ACTGCTTAGGTGACTAGAATCATGCTTCTCTAGACTTAGCGACTGTTTAATGAATGCTTAAGCCTACCAGTGACGCTTGGTCAGTTATTTTGTTCTTTTAAGATAATTATTTATGAAAAAGCGACCAGACTGAGGATTGCAAGCAATCATGGGTTTGCACACAATATCCGCTGGGACAGCTGAGTAAATTAAATCCTTAGTAGAACCTTATCTTAAAATGAGATGGTTTTAAAACGCTATATTTAAAGCCTAGGGCTCATAACAAAACAGCTTTCAGGTGTTGAGGAGTACACATGTATATCAAAAAATGATAATGATTTACTAAAGCTATAAAGGATTCCAGAAAAGCTATAATTCCTTATACAATAAGCCTTTAATAAAGCGTCGTTTTGAATAAGTTCCTTTTAGGAGCTTTTCCTGGATTTGGAAACTCCTGGAATAATTTCATTCTCCTTCGTTAATGAAATCCTTGAAGTTTCCTTATTCAAAAGGTAATGATGGCGAAAATAGACTAGGCAACTGGGAGTGAAAGTTCTTTTGCCATTACAAAAATTATAGTATTTTCCATATTATTGTTATAGTCCCCAGATCTCTACCATTGCCTATTTCGAAAGTATATTCCCGCGGTTACGGTACTCTAATGAATTGGTGAAAATTTGTTTCTTAATTTGCCATATATGCTCTATTTTATGTGTCAATAATCGGCTAAATTTCTGCGATCAAATAAATATTCCTCAATGGATAAATGATCAAATTCTGTTTCCGAGGTTCACTAACATTTGAATAGATGCAAAAACATTTTATCATTTAACATATCGTCCCTACCATGTCGAACTATCGAATATGAAAAATATCGTTTTTCAGATTTGATACTTAGCTCTTGCCTTGTGGACGATACGGCTTGTCGCAACTCTAACCCCTTTAGAATACACGGAAATGCTTTAAATAAAGTATTGAATAAGACCATTTTTTAATATATTACTTTGCCAATGTATCGAATATGTTCGTTAAATCGTTCCGATTTTCATATTGGATAGTTCGTCATGGTAGAGACGATGTATTCTAAGAAAATCCCTTAAACATGACAACCGAATCTACAAAATCAACAATTTAGTTAAAAGATTGGAACTTTTAGTCTTTAAAAAGAAAGAAAGAAAAAAAAAGGATATTATTTCAAGAACTGGACAGAAAGGATATATAAAAACCTTTTGGCGAATGGTCAGAATGTTGAAATTATTAAGCCTTTTACAAATGACAAGACTAAAAATAAAAGATAGGAAAAGGAAAAGATAAAAAAAAAAAAGTGAAACCTTTCGGAATGGCCGCGGGCGGGAGATGAAGGAAGGTATTATAGAAAGAGCAGGAAAAAGCGGCATGCATGCATATGTAGCGAGGGCAGGTTGCTTTTTCTAGCCTTCAGCCTTTACCAAACTTCTCACACAACTTTTATTCAAACGCCGGGCTCCTCAAACTCAGGCTTCAGAGTTTAAATTGATATCAATACTCATACGTTCAGCACAACTTTAGGGTAGGAAGGGTCCGGCACTGTTATATTCAAAAAGGAAGGGACTATGACTGCTGTTACTTCGAGCTGGGACGAGTCCATCAGTGTGTTCCAATCAGGTAAGGATCTACAGCTCTTAGATACTGGCACTATTAAACATAGAAGGGAAGAATTAAAATCAGCTACTTATAACAAATTTGTTTTAGAGCTCTCCTCTAAGGAGAAACCAAGTAGGTTTAAGTAAAAAAAAAAAAGAATAATAAAAAAAAAAAAAAAAAAAAAAAAAAAAAAAATAAAAAAAAATAAATAAAATAAATGATTATAGTACTAAAGATATTAGGGCAAAAAGGGGGTCTCCCGTAGTCTAGTGGCTAGCGCGCTGGATTAATAAGCGGGAGATGGTGGGTTCGATTCCCACCTGCGGCAGGAATTTTCTCATCTCAGGGCTCGCTGCACCCTGGCTGTCGGCGCTAATGATTTAGATGTAGATGCGCCTAAATAAATAAATAAATAAAAAAATAAATAAATAAATAAAAAATAAAAAAATAATTAGGGCAAATGATGTTTGGGAAGGGGGAAGTAGGAGTATTTTTTTTTTCTTTAATGATTTTAACGTTCCTAGATAAATGAAATAAAAAAAAACATTGGGACTGCCTTTTTCTAATACAAAAAAAAAATAATCTGTTATACACTATTTTAAGTGTATAGAATACTACTAATTGTTTGAGGACTTAGCTGAATTCTACACTCCTGAGAAATACATTTCTAAATTTCAGAGGACTAGAGTCTGGCCCTTAGATCACTCCTAATGTACCTATTTTCCTAATTAACAAATCCGTTCTATTCTATTTGAATTCTTAACAAGCAACGTTCAAACATTATTCACTCACCGTAATAAAAACTCACAAAAACTATAATATTGTATAATATATTATATATGGGCGTGTGTTATAGTATTCAAGGGTCGTCTGAAAATGTTAAATCGTTTAATTAAATGTAAAAATTTAATTTCTATTTCCAAACATCATCGAGTGCGAGACGTAATATTTTTATAAGCCTTATACTTAAACAGATCTTGAGGAAATAAAGTAATTTGCTTTAAATTTAGATATAATAAAATATGATTATCATTATAAGTATATTTTGACCACATAAAGAAGTCACCGCTATTTTAGTCTTGCATCGCAACCTACACTGCGCCGAGTGAATAACCAATTGTAAGAAGTCACGAAAATAATTTTAATTTATTAATGTTACTTTATTTGTAGAAAAAAAATTAAAGAGCACATGGAAATCAACAAAAAAAGATTTTGACGAATGAGTATATATATATATATATATATATATATATATATATATTCAAATAAGGAGGTAGCATAGAAGATTTAAAAAAAAAAACTAGGTACATTTTTCCACTTACCATTACCACTATTACTTGAACATAAACTACTCTAACGGACATTAAATAATCATTAGTAACATTTTGTACTTTTATTTTCTTATTGGAAATAAATTATTCAAAATTTATTGTAGAAGAGTTTGCTTTTTTTTTCCCCCGTAAAACTTAAGATATTTTTCTTGTAGAGAAAGGAGCTTTAAGGACAATGTCAAGCCGGGTTTTAAATCCTTGAAATTTAAACATGGAGAGGTTGAGGATTAGCGAAGCTCCAACAGGGCTAATCCAATAAATTACGCTTTAAAGAGAGAAATTGCTGGAGGGGGGGGGGTTCTCCATTCTCCCCCCGCTTCTGTCCAGGTTAAATACGAATTATAATTCTATATAAATCAGTCGTCCTTCCGTGACTTGCGTGTGTGACAGTTTTTTAATAAGTGCAGGAGACCAGTGGCCTCAGGAGGATCAATATGCTAATCCTAGCAAAGACTTATATTTTTTCCTCTCTCTCTCTTTCTCTCTCATTCACTCCTACCCTTTTTATTGTCATTCATAAATTAACGACTTATCTCTTCATTCGTCTTAAGTCTTCCCCCTGCTTGACGCTCTATTTCCTTATTTTCCTTCCCTAAATTCATAAATAAGCAAATTCTCGCCCCTCCTTTCCTCTGATATCATATTATCATGAAAATGCGTACATTTTTTGTCAATCATAAATCAGATCTATATCACTACTTCGTTTTCGTTTTATTCCTTTTCAGTGTGTATGAATAAAATGATATGCCATATTGCTACATAGAAATCCTTAAAAATTCTTCAAAACAAACATTTTGAGAGAAAAACAGCGCCAAATACCATAAAAATCCCGGAAGAAATGTTTCCATCTTTTTATATAACTAAGAAGGCAGATAAAAAAAAAAAAACATGAGCAGCACATCATTATTGCTCCGCAAGTTTCAAGTCCTGCGATTCCAGATGTGTTCCTAAGAAATGAACTACTCTCAAAACATCTAAAAATTCAATTTTAAAAAGAGTACAAAATAAAGTTTTTGACCGGATTTTCACCATAAATGATAAATGTTATCAATTATAACAAATCTTACAAGTTAAATACCATTATTGTTCCACTTGTTCTTAGGCTGCTTCTTAGGGAGCTAAAAATATCGTACGTTTACAGCCAAAAAGCAGAAACAATTGTCTACAACAAAACCACGAATTGTCAGTAAATGGTGGTCCTGATAGAAGGGGGTGTATTTTTGCAGGTGGGCTTTAAACTTCAAGGCAAAACTATTAGAGCAATAATCAAGTGCAACTTGTACATTTTTTCTTTTACCAACAGCTCACTTCATTGTGGCGTATAAAAAGCGTTAATTTTTTCTGGGGAGTTTCTGGCATGTATTTCAGGTTAGCACAAGTTGTTACCCCCTAAAAATAAATAATTTTATTAACTCATACTCATACGTTTAAAACATTAGCTGAGATTGAGGAAGAGATAGATCATTTAAAACTGGCTTAGAAAAACTTATTGACCGCAAATGACCTCAAACTGTGGCAGGATTCGGACCAGGAGTATTCGATTTTCGGGGAAAAAATAATTTAACTTAATAATAAAAAAAAAGAAGAATATTTGTATTTTTTGTAACTTTATTTCTATTTTTTTTATTCAAAACGTATTGATGTTATGTGATCCTTGGTTGTTTATTGTATTTCTTTTTTAATTTAATTTTTGAAAATATATAAATTCAAAGTTATTTTCATGATTTTCTGCAATAGGTGGTTTGCCCCGAGACCAAATTATCAATTTTCCCGTATCGACCGTTATTTTTACTTCTATACAATTAAAATCGGAGAATATTGCGTACAACGAATAAGGAACATGTGTTCTAAAAAAACATCGCTCCATTAGAACTAACAGTTTACTACATAGCAAAATTGAAAACTAACAATAAATGATTTAGCTGGTTATTAGAAATATAAACGGGCAAAACTATTTCCTATTTACATAGGATATTTTAGTCTACAGGAATGTAATGTAAACCACCTTAATGAATAATGTGCTTAATTATGCAGCTCCTGCAAGACGGAGATTTCCTCTCCTTACAGCTCTTTAAGTAAATAGCGTATAAATATTGTTATAAAAAACGTAGTGAACATTTTTTTTTTTTAAATGGTCCGCACCTAAACAAGTTAATTTTTTATGATGATTAGATAGTTAGCCGTCGAGGTGATAAGTAAAGATGGAATGGTTGGGATTCGGCTAAATAAACCTCAATATGATTTTGTTTTAAAAAAATCTATATTTCGGACGTTTCGGCTACTCATTGGCAGCCTTCGTCAGCTAAAATGACAAAAAAAAGAGAAATTAATAAAAAAAAAAAAAAAAATTATAATTGTGATAGGTAACAGAACTATAGATACAATTAACTTATAGAAGAACATATCGTCTTAAATTCTTAGAATGAGTAGATTGAAAAAGTAAATAGGTACAATAATTGATTTTAATAGTAATTAGTAACATTAATTGATTTTACAAAGAAATAAGAAACTACATACCAATTACAAATATAGTAGCTAATAGTAACATTAATAAATTTTACAAAGAAAATAAGATACTACATACCAATGGAAATGCCGAGCGGCAGAGGAAGACCAAGGTTGGCAATTAAGTAACCATTGTGAAAGTGTCTAAGGAGAAAGGAATCTACTGAGGTATATGTAGTTGAAAACAGCAGGTGGTGGGAGAAATGTCGGTAAGGATTAAAAGGCATGTTTATGACTAGAAAGGAGAAAGAGGTGTTAATGGAAGGATACCCAAGGGGCATGGTAAAAATCTAGGTGGGAGGTCGGGAGAGTATTTGGAAAATATTAGCGTACATAGGAGAAATGCCTTGTTGGTCAGTTTTGTAGTTTATATTGTTTTTGTTTAAGTTTATGTGTACACATTCCGAGATCTGTAGTCTTTTTTTGTTTCGTTGTGTAGAAAGAATTTTCGTGTCGTCGAAGTTAAAAGTGTGTTTTTGTGTAATGGCGTGTTTTGCAAGTGCAGATTTATCTATTTCTTTATTAGTGATGGTTCGTTTATGTTGTGTAAGACGTGAGTGAATGTCATTTATGGTTTCTCCTATGTATACACCATTACAGGAAGGGGTTTGGCAAGGGACTTGGTTAACACAACGGGTGGTTTGTTCAAAAGGGATGGGATCTTTGAGTTTGGTATAGAGGGTTTTGAGTTTGTTGGTAGTTTTCAAACCAAAATTTAGGGAAGGGTAGGATTTTTTTATTGTCTTTGTAAGTTTATCAGTCAGTACAGGTGTAAAAGGTAGAGATCGGAACATTTGGGAACTGGGAGTTAGGGAAGAATTGGGAGAGATAGTGTTGGAAGGTTGGAATTTTACTTTTTTAACAAGGGATTTTTATGAGGTTGGGGGGAAATTGGTTGCGTGCCAATATATCTGAGGCGATATTAATATTTTTATTGTGGAAGGAAGCATGGGATAGGGAGAGGACTCGGCGAAGGAGATTTCTGGCTACATTAATCTTGAGGTGGTAAGGATGGGATGAATGAAAATTAAGTAACCGTCCCGAGTATGTGGGTTTGGTGTACCAGTCAGTAATAATAGTACCGTCAGTCTGTCTAATTAGTAAGATTTCCAAGTATGGGAGCTGTCTGTCCTGTTCGACCTGCTGTTTTCTCCTTAGAAACTTTCACAATGGTTACTTAATTGCCAACCTTGGTCTTCCTCTGCCGCTCGGCATTTCCATTGGTATGTAGTATCTTATTTTCTTTGTAAAATTTATTATTGTTACTATTAGCTACTATATTTGTCATTGGTATGTAGTTTCTTATTTCTTTGTAAAATCAATTAATGTTACTAATTACTATTAAAATCAATTATTGTACCTATTTACTTTTTCAATCTACTCATTCTAAGAATTTAAGACGATATGTTCTTCTATAAGTTAATTGTATCTATAGTTCTGTTACCTATCACAATTATAATTTTTTTTTTTTTTTTTTTTTTTTTTTTTTTTTTTTTTTTTTTTTTTTTTATTAATTTCTCTTTTTTTTTGTCATTTTAGCTGACGAAGGCTACCAATGAGTAGCCGAAACGTCCGAAATATAGATTTTTTAAAAACAAAATCATATTGAGGTTTATTTAGCCGAATCCCAACCATTCCATCTTTACTTAATTTTTTATATTTAGTAAAAATAATTAACTTCACAGGAGCAAGAAACAAATACAATTATTTTCAGGGGTTTTCTTATTATATTATAAAGTGTCTAGAGAGGTTGATAAAACTAAATAAATAATAAAATAAATCTTTCTTCCGTAGATTTTATTCTTGATAAAAGAAAATGCGTAAGATGATAAAGTGAGGTCGGTTCAAACTTGGCTGGGCGGGGATAGAGAACACCCACTCCGATGTCGAGGGGTATAACCAAAGTTTTCTTTCAAACGGAGATATATGACGAGTCCATAAATATAAAGTACGGAGGACGCGTCATTGGCCAAAGTAGAGAACGCTGTAGTCCATTTAGTGTTACGCAATCATCACTTAGGGACTTGGCTATTGGCTAATGTCTTATAGGGAACGTTTCGTTTCTCTCCTGTTATTCCTAGGGAACGTTTCTCAGCTAATAGTATATTGAACAAAAAGACATGCTGAAAAAACTTCCAAAACGCACAGGAGTTTACTTATACAGAATCTACACAATTCTTATATGAGATGTAGACGTAGTTCACAGGACGGATATAGCCGAGGTTCGATCATAGTCCAGTATGGATCTGTAAAAACATAGCAATACTTTGATGTTGAGAGAAAGCAGGCTAATGTTTGCGGGAATATTTTCAGTACAACTCTAATAAAACTAATTGAGCTATGTCTAAATCGGAAAATTTTATTGTTATTTTAATTATTTAAAAAATCACGTTTTTGTTTTATTTCATTTTTTATTAGCTCCAAAAGAATACATACTAGAGATCTTCTCCAGGCGTCGAAATATTTCTAATGAAATTTTCTAAAATGTTTTACAAAATAGCAATAAGTATGCAACAAAAAGTTAAAAAATAGACATTTTTGGCATAATTTTATTGAAAGCCTAGAATGCATTTAGAACTTTCATATTTTAGAAAATACGTTTTGGTTATATAATAAAGCAGCCAAGCAAATATCGTTTAAATCGGTTCGATAGTTTCTGCATAATAATTATGCAATTGAGGTATAGCAAATAAAGTAAACATTTTTCAAAATGTTGAAAACACCAAAAGAAATGGTTTACATATTTGAAATAAAAAAACTACAACAAAAAACTAAGCCACACAAGCTACATATATATCTATATATAAATAATTATACATCCCCGTTATTTTCGTTATCTATAGGTTCTGAAACGTGAAATATTCTATTCACTGGAGATACTGGAGGATTGCGTCATGAGGTCAACCTGAAACGCGAGGTTCCTCCCTATGGAGGAAAGGAGCAAACGCGCTTATAACACCTAATTCAACGTCAAAATAGTTTCCGTGCATGATGTTCTAACGGAGCCGGCCAAGATAGAGAGGGTTGGAAAGCTCTGCATGCATAAAGAGCATTGCGACAGAGAACGCCGTACAGTAGCTGGCCGCAGAATTCATGCGGTATGGAATTAAATCCAGCTGTTAGGCGGAATTGTGTATGAAGTAAAGTATAACATATCTCTGTGGAAACGGGAGTAGGGCTTCGGCCGGAGGTGAATATTTCAGGGGCCTACACTGCAGTCAGGGATGCGGATAAATCTTCCGGCACTAAAATCTCCCCAAGGTACCGTTCTGTAGTATGTGTGTAAATACGGCTAGATTCAAATAGCCGAGGAATGCTACAGAAGAGGTAAGGGGCATAAGGATACGTTTGAGAAAAGCGATCTGAGAATTGGCTGTTTGTAGACCTAATCCTCAAAACTCGCAGTAGCTCCTTCTCTTTAGCTTTATTCAAAATGATGAGTAGATCCGGTGGGATCTGAAAAGCTAAAGTTTGAACGAAACTGACACGACGAAACTACAACCATCGTTTATGCCGGCGTGGTCGCTTGAATCATTTTTGTAGGAACTTTATTAGGGTTTCGTAAGAATATTTCTTTTTCAAGGCCATTAACTCTGGTCTGTCTATCTACAGGTTGCCACCCTTCCTAAACATCTACGTTGGAGCAGGGAAGTTTTTACGGGGCCAATTAGATTAATCAAACATGCATCTCCAGCTTGAGAATCCTTGGTATTAGTCACTAGACCATCGGCAGACCCATTTATGAAAATACAGAACTGCTCATCCATGATAATAGCATATTTATATTATTATTAACAATTATTTTTTAATCGCTCTACTCTAAACGTAACTTTTAAGCAAGGATATCTCTAAATGTTATGATTTTATCAAAAATGTCGTAAGAATGGGTTTTCTAGGAAATATAGTAAGCTTTCGCACAACACGATTTCCGACCAGGAAAATATACGATAAACGCAAATATCTTCTCAAAAACAGCTGAATAGGTTGACTGGAACGTTTTTTTTTTCATTCGATTTTCCTCGTCAAAATAAGAATAAAAAGCATTTCTTATTGTTCTATAAACATAAAATCTAAATACACATAACTGTGTTTCTGCGGACACAATAAATGTTATATATAGGAGGTGAAGTTCATCCTAGAATGATTGTACATACATAATTATAATTAAATGTGTTGAATATGTATTGTGTAATGAGAGAGATATAAAACAGAATGTGTCCTTATTTCTTTACATTATTCATTAAAAAAAAGAAAAATCTGACTTTGACTCACCATTTTGAGCTTGAGCTTGACTTAGAAGGAAAGCGACAGCGAGGAGAAGGACAGGTCCGCCCATGATCCCCATCGGGGTCGCCTAAAAGTAAAACACTTTACCCACCAACATCATCATCAACAACAACATCAACACCATCACCGATGAGCAGGGCGGTCCGAGGCTGAGGCTCCTATCATCTCCGCTTGGTTCCTCCTGTCTGCTGCTACTGCAACGCACAATATTCACACTCGTTAGGATTAGTGGTAAGAGGAAACTGAGGAAGTGATGGGAACTGGCTTTTGACAATGTCTACAATTGTTTTTGCAGCTGACTTGTTTGTTTTTAATATCTTGAAGGATTAGTTTTCAGTAATTGTATCCAAGTTTCATAATATTTTTATTATTGTTTTTATCATACTTTAACATTGATTTAAGTAGTTGCTAAAACCATATTTTGTTTTAAAATATATTTTTAGTTTATCTGCTAAATATTAGATTTCAATTATTATTTTGTGTACTCTAATTCATACAATTAAAATTGTATTTCAAGATTCACCGATGAAGGGACTGTGACTATAAAAGCATCACTTTGAGAGCAGCCATTAAAAATGATAGTGACGGAGACTAAACATTTTTTACTTTTCAAATACAGTAGCTCCAACATATGGCGTTAAATATTTAACCGAAAAATAATAAATTTGATGAGATTACCATCATGTAGAATTTCTTTACCGTGCCTCCATATGTAGGCTTGGTTTCATCAGTGAAAGCAACTAGTCATACTGATAAGAACACTATAAGGTATACTGGACGTGCAGCGGAGAGTCAAATAATATTTAATTCCAGCCTGGGAAGTTATTTTTTTTTTCTAAAAATAAAATATATAAAAATTAATTCTTTACTGAGTTAATGTACAGTGACAAGTGTAAACCACGACAAATAATAGAACCGTACCTTGCAAAAGAAGCGTACCAACATATTTTATCTAAAGCAACTTAAGAAGAATATAAACACGAGTCTAAATCAATGGCGGTTTACGTCGAGAACTGATCAATCATATAATATTCATAGATAAAGTACAGCCAGAAGGGGTCAGAAGGTCGCGACCCAGTGGCCTCCGGGTCGAAGGGTCAAAGGGCCAGGGGTAACAGTGTCACTTTGACACCGTTTTAACCAATTCTTAACCTGCAAAACGTGCAGGCCGTCCGGCATTCTCACTCCTCTCTAATACATTTTCGCCTGACGGAAAAGTGAACAACAAGCAGTTACACTAATTATTTACTGGCATTAAATTGGGGAAAAACGTCATGATGTGTCAAAACATTTCATTTTTTAAACGAAAGGCAATCAATATAATTATCTGGAATACAGATCACTTTCCAGGGTGAGACGTACGATCTACGTGGACAAAATTTAATAAAGGGGCAAGAGTTGGTCCTTCTCCAAGTTTAACATAAAGTGTACAGAAAGGAAGAATAACTATTGTAGACTAAAGTGTTAAGCTTTATGGGTCAAACAGCGAAATATCATCATCTAATCAATGCTCAAACCAATTAAATGCTTCCATATTATAAATTATATATAATATATATATATATATATATATATATATATATATGGAGGGCCGGTGGCCGTGAGCACCGGCCATGGCACCGTGTTAAGGTGTGAGCACTTAACACTCCGTGCCAAGGATCGTGGGTTCCATTCCCACAATGGGGTAGTGGCTTTTCTTTAGAAAAAAGAAAAGGCATCAGCCCTATCATGGCTAGAAAAGGGTGGTAACCTATAGATAACCCGTCCTAAAATTCTTAGGTGATTCAGGTATAAGTAGCCAAACGTGATTCTACGTCCAACGAAAAAGTTCACTTGAAGTATGGTCCGATTCGAAAGAGAAAAGCAGTTATGTACAATTGTTGCTTTTTTAAAGTAGTCATGTTTTTTACTGAAGAACGAAATGTTGCTCAACAACGGTTCAAGAAAATTAAATTTCTCATTATGCCATTTGTAAAAAAGACAACATTTTCTTTAAAAAAACAACAGTGATTTAGTTCCGTAAATACATTGATAGAACATACTTTCTGCACATCCAATAACGCGTTTTGATTCAGACGTTTCATGTGAATTTGTTCCTTTAGCCACCTAACGGACCACAGATTCAATAGTTACAGGAAAACGTCTGCATTTCGTAACCATTAAATCTACGCAAATGAAGGGGAAGTTTACTGAGGGATAGGTTGGACGATTGGCTCCATTTTGTCAAAAAATTTGGGATGTAGTTTGTTACTTTCAAAAGTGAAGAAATTAAAAATTATTTATTTTTTATTGGCCAAGCTGTAGGAATCCATTATCCAGTCCGGAAGCAATATAAAGTAACTGAAAGAAATATGTCACATTTAGTGTTTTCCAAATTTTCATTGATTTATCTTTACGTGATGTCGTTGACACTAACAAATTTTATATTTTAAAATTTGAAATTTGCCGAAATTACATTTGGGCACAAAATGTGACGTATCTCCCAAATGAAGAACTCTTCCAGGAGTTTCTTTCAGTTACTTTTTATTGCTTCTGGACTGGACAATGGATTCCCACTAATATGAGCAATCCCGTACTACTTGACATAACTAATTACGATCAACAGGAGAGAAGAAGTTGTATTATGTCGCTTATGAATCGGCCATTCACGGCTGACACACTTACACCTCATGACGAGACACGACAGACCAAAATGTGAACATTGTAACTCAACACTGACCATAAAACACCTACTGACAGAATGTATACTTAGACAAAACTATGACTTACCGTACAATATGACAGACCTACTAGGTGATAGGAGCCAATATATAGGACAAATATATAACTACCTGCAGAAGACTAACGTTCTTGACAAATTATAACATGACCTCTACGACTAAATTGGCATCAACACATCAACATAAAAAAAAAAAAATAAAACAAATAAAAAATAAGAGAGAAAAGAGAAGATGCAGAGAACATGTTATGTAGTCCATTAAAATAAAAATTATACTTACATTTACTACCAACTTACGGCCAACACACTACAAAATACTAAAACCTTATTGAGAGACACACAGACCATTGTATCAAAACCAATACTAATACCACACATTCTAGACAAGTTTACATGAAACAGATTTGATATTTTTATATTATTTTATACATGTTCATATAATATTTTTTAAAGGTGGAATCGCCTAGCCGCTACAACTTATTAAATAATAAATAAATAATCACGAATATCCTTACTCACTCACGAATACGTCCTTTACCACAGACTAAACCAGTTAAGACAGCTAATAAGGCTCTTATTCGTTGCAAAACTGACATTTATACCGATGAACTTGAAAAATTAGAAAGAGAAGAAAAAACAACAGAAAAAACTAAACCATTACAACTAGACGTAGAAACGGATATTAAAAGGAAACCTAAAACTTAAAAGTTTCCCTTTAGCACGGACTTAGTTTAGAACTCAGGGGCTTAGACACCACATGGCCCACAGACAAACACACACACACACATGTATATATGTATATATATATATATATATATATATATATATATATATATATATATATATATATAATTTTTCGCACGAGAATCCAGCATGATAGCCAATAAACCACGGAGGACCTTAGTAAATATTAATAAAAGCAAAACAATAAAGAAGTGGCATTCATAAGATAATAAAAAAATAATAAAAATGAATTAGGAAGATTATAAATCCGTTTCTAAAATACAATTCAATAGCTGAAAACAATTATTGAGATTCAAAGTGTAATGTTTTTGTGATTGCGATTTTCAGAGAATTTTCATTTTTAAAAACAGTCAGCGCGAATAATATTTATTTTTGAAATTAATCAATACTCGCCCGACAACACGGAGGAAGTAAACACGACCTCCTATAGATTAAATCCACTGGCTGATAAGTGATTGGTGATGAATGTTATACAGGTTCGTGACGGAAATTAAAAGCAAACAGAATAAAATTCTGGGGCAGAGCAATTAGTGTCGATAGCAATTCTTGTTATTCGAGTCAATTTTCACTTTTAGTGAACGTAGAAAAAAAAGAGAATACCAATTCCAGATTTGAGATTTTATTATTCGATTATGGGAAACATACATATAAAAGAAGTTTTAGATAACTCAATGAATGTGCGGAGAAATTCATCGTGAACAAAAGAATGAAAGCTAATTTGTGCTGTATTTATTCGAGTAAATTATCAAGGGGAAAAGGGTGCAAGATCCAATGTACACAACAGATTTGAATTATTGTTTTGTAAGATTATTGTTCATTGATATGCCACTTGTAAAACTAGAGGCCATCATAACTCGAGCGTCATGCGGGTTTGGCCTTCCCTCAACGCCGTTATGACAACAAAAGGGAAGGCTCCCGACTTTAAGAGGCAGAGGAATACTTGTTAACTATTCATACTATGGAAGTAGAGGCTAACAAAAATAATGAAAGGAATGGATATAAAACTAGTTTAGACAATAATGACAGAGAACCTACCTGCTGACTATCTGAAACTAAGACAACCTAATACCTCTAGAGGGTATACACTGCTTGCTGTATCTCTAACAAATAAGTAGGACGAAATGGAGGTTAACAGAATTAGAAGGTACAATACTTAAAAAATACATTAGACTGTTAAAAGCTGGATGTACATGCTACGTTAGAGAATCAAGATAATGGACAAGTAGATTAGATAATTATGTCTCATTTAAATATGATTAATTATTTATTATGTCTTATTAATTATTATAATTATGACGTAATAGATATCTTAGATTTTAAAAATAGGTGAAGTAAAGGCTACTTTTAAAGGAAAAAAAAGATCGTACAAACATCTTTAGAAATTCAAACGCAAAGATACAAAAGTATTCTAGACGTTTGAGGCAGAGAGGATACAGAATAATGTATAGAATCAAGAGAGAGAACGTACAGGCAACCAAAGACAAAAATGGCAAGGATACACAAATTTCCTTAAAAATAAGATAAGAAACATATTTGCTAGGCTGACAAACCAGCTGCCTTAGATGACCAAGACAAAGGACGTACAGGGGAGGGCGTACATGCTACAAGGGCGAGGGCGTACAATCTTTCTTAGGCAATAAAGGCAGGTGACTTATATTTTACTTACTTATATTTTACTGACAATCAAGGCAGATGACGTACAGGCTACCTTAGGCAACCAGGGCTGATGACGTATAGGCTACTTTAGGCAACCAGGACAGAGAATGTAAAGGCTATTTTAGGCAATAAAAGCAGGAGATGTATAAGCTACCTTAGGCAACCAGAGCAGAAGATGTACAATCATCTTAGATGACCAAACAGAGGACGTTCAGGATATCTTACAAAATCACGTCACCTGACGTACACGCATCGAGATTGATGGCATATATGCTATCTTAGATAATAAGAAGGACGTACAGGCTACCTTAGGCAATCAAGGCAGAGTACGTTCTGACTACCTAAGACAATCAAGACAGAGGTCGCACAAACTAGTGTTACGTGACACAGCTTTACTTTCCGTGCCCATGATATCGACCAACTTTCGCAGCAAACGTGTATACCGCTCTAAATACACACTCTCTACAACAAGTAATATCCCCTAGCTGAAATCTTATCCAGAGGATAGTTATCATTAGAGAGAGCACTTACTTTTTATAAATCATACAGTGCATCATAATATATTATTTAAAATAATAAATAACAATAAAAAAAAAAATCAGTCCCGTAACAGGCCACGAGGGCCCTGAGGGGCAGATACTATAGAGGTATCTGATTCATGACCATACGGCACTCTAGGGAGATAAGTGTGGTCAGTACTATGCTCCGGCCGCCTGATTTTCCCCTTGGCTGCATCGACTGCTAGAGTCATTGGCACCCAAGGTACCCATTGATAAATTTATTAAAGGCTGGGTTGGCCTAGGGACGGTCAGGGAGGTCGAATTCAACCCATTAACGAAGACACTAGAAGAAAAAATCTTTAGTGCTTGCCCGGGATTTGAACTCAGGCCTCCAGCTTATTAGTCCAGTGCTCTACCACTGAGCTAACCTCGCCAACAATACTTTTATTAAATTAATAATTTAAACTTTTCTAAGTGGATGATGCGTTATAAGCTTCTAGTATAAGCGAATTAAGTTAAACTAATGTCTATTATTATTCTGACATAATGGAGATGGTGGAGAGTTGCCGCCTTCCCTTTTACAAGAAGATTCTCAACCTGCATCCATATACACCTCATTATATTTTACGCCTGGAAACAGGGACTATGGTATAGTATACAACATCTTGGAACAGGGTCTGAACTGGGTTAGAAAAATACTGGACATGCCTACCCAAAGATACCCGAGAATATGTTTCAATGCCCTCAATAATTACGCAACAAGGTGTCCTAATAATACTAAATATAACTGGATTTTACAGCTTTAGGAGATACTTAAATCCTACAGGACATATTATCTTCTTAACTTTATCAATAAAACAACAGAAGAGTTTTATCATATTCTCGATATCACCGATGTGTCGGCCATCGGGGCTCTACTCCAGTACACAATCAGGAGTCTTAAACTCAAAAATTTATGGTAGAAGAGTAAATCCCATTTGTGTTTAAACAAACAAATATTAATATATATCATAAATTTATTTATTTATATATATATATATATATATATATATATATA
The DNA here is from genome assembly GCA_946811695.1 of Gonocerus acuteangulatus. Taxonomy (NCBI): domain Eukaryota; kingdom Metazoa; phylum Arthropoda; class Insecta; order Hemiptera; family Coreidae; genus Gonocerus; species Gonocerus acuteangulatus. The sequence continues at coordinate 42,426,105 of OX328131.1, forward strand.
TATATATTGTTAATTAATTTATATGTTTGTAATTTTTTTTTTATTCAATGTTAAAATATGAAACATGTCAATAGTAAAGAATTATAAAATTCTGTGTATATATATGGTATATTTATGAGTGGTACGCACTCTATTTGTATGGGATACATTCCCAAAAACAAATAAATTATTTGATTTGATTTTTTATTGATTATTCTGTCACAAAAAGGATAAAAAACATTTATCCACGTCAGAGGAGAGTACACGAAGAGAATAAACATTTTTCCAAATCTTCCGATGAATAAAAAGTGAATATTCTTAATAAGGCTATGTCTTCGAAGCTATACGACAGCCAACGTAAGACCCGGAGAGCAGATGTAGTAGATGTTTATATTCTAAATTATGGCCTAAAAAGACAAAATTCCGCTCCGCTCGCCGGATTTTGCAATGAAGTCTGTGACGCGTTGAGTTCTTTTCATAAATGAAATTATTTAATTAGAATGCATCTATGAAATGTAAAACAAATAGATCAGAGAGAGAAATAATTTTATTCATGATATGCTGCTGCTCATTTTCAATGGGTTGCTACCACACTGCTTACTCATCACTCCTAATGGGAGATTCACTGGTCTTCCACAGAGTCCAAAAAAGTGTAATTAAAAGAAAAAACACAATTTAAAAGAACGGAATATGAAAATATTAAAGTGAATGAAACTATTATTTCAAGAAGAAAAAATGAATGGACTTGGATTACACTAAGAATATCCCTTGAGAAAAGCTAAAAGCCAAAAGATCTTCCCCTTTTAAGAGTGAAGCGCCTACTGTGCTGTCGGAGAAACGGGCAACTTCACTCTAGGTCCAGAAACTTTAAATCGTCTCAGTTTAAACCACGAGACTTAGAAAAACTTCATTTTTTTTTTCTCGCCATGCAAATGATCCGAAGGCAAATTTTTAGTCGACGAGAAAGAATATTATTTATTTTTAACTTCAACAGCTTTCGGCCTTTTTATCATTTTAGAAACGATTATTAAAAATACGAACAGAATGTTACTCAAAATCTATCATTGTGTTAACAATTTAAATAACAGGAACTAACTTACAGTAAAATTTTAAAAAAATCAGTGAGTTGATATTGTTTTAAAAGACAATGTTATTCACGACAGGAAATTCAGATATCAACTAATGTTTAACGAAACAAATCGTAAATCATAGAATGACTAAAAAACTACACATCTTGGGGGAGGGGACTTGTATGAATAATCTATACATAAAATCGAAGAATATCGAATTAAAACTGTCGTTTGGGAAACACGAGATGTCAAGAAACATTATTGAGTTGAAGATAGTTAGCCGTTGCGGTGATACGAAGTCAACGCATGGTTCGGATTCGGCTAGGAGAAAAACGTCAGGTCTTCAGACAAAAATCTGTATTGGACGTATCGGCTGCACTTTGACAACTTTTAACTGAAGAGGGCTATCAAAGTGCAGCCGAAACGTCTCAGCTAGTGGAACGTTCCTACAGGCTGTCCTTATTTTTAAGGTTCTAGGGATGCGAAACATGGAGAGCCATTTTAATATATTTATTTTGGTGTTAAGATGGTCTTCAATTTATTGACCTCCCGCCTACACAAGAAATATTGCTAAGATTTTGGATCATTTTTTTATATGAACAAAAAAAGTAAATTGTTACTAATTCACAACAGAAGAGAAATTCTTTCCGCCAAAAAGAAATACATATTAAAAAATTGTGCAATAAATTAAGAACAGAATAAAACTGATCAAATGAAATAACTCATGAACCTGGTTTAAGAACAGATATCGTATAAAGAGCGAAGTTTAAAACAAGCTCTCAGAGCTAAAAAACAATAAGATTTTTGTAAAAATCTAGATTAAGAACCTTTCGCCTTCTCTTTGAGAGCCTTTGTCAGCTACCAAATGAAAAACAACTAACACAAATGCAAAATTATAAAACACAATAATTAAACCAATCAAACAATATAATAGATCGACAAATAAAAATCGCTTATAAGACCATAAATACGATAGAAAAGATAACTTAGAAATATGTTTAAAAATCATTCTTGACATTTTCCGGTTATTGCAAGGAAAAAACGTTTTGCTGTATTATACCTTTGAGAACTGTCTGACTAATTTTCATATTTTATTTGTTTTTTATTTAATCCAATTGTTTTTATCTGTCGAAATTTCACTCATTACTAGCATTATTGTTGGTACGCTGTAAATATACCGTTCCAAAAATCTGAGTCACTAACAAACAAACGTTTACATTATAAATAATATTAATAATAAAAATGGAGTGACCTGAATTATTATTAGTATTTTAATAAATCCTAGCATTGATGCGAATTTCATACATATGTATAAGTTCCTGGCTTTACGGAATCATTATAATGTTAAATAATTAAAAAACGTTTAAAATTTCGTTAAATAGCTTTAATCCTGTTTTTTATTTCAATATATTTGCACGATTTTTCAAACATTTTTATTCTCTTTTAGGCCAGGCACCCTGTAATTTGCGTGCTCCAATTTTAGGCCAAACACACATATTGGAATTAATTGATTAACGAATGACAGGTTATTATATCAATGGTTTATCACCAACAACATTTAAACGCCCCGTTAGTTTGGCCTCGGCGAAAAATATTTGAGCTGCTTTATACAGAAAACTATGAACAATTATTCATTTTATAATACATTACTACGATTAAAATTCTTTTCATTATAATTGAACGTTATACAGGGGTTCCATTGTGAGATAAGAAAAGTGGCTTCTGTTATAAGGTGAAGTGAGGTAAATGAATTTTAAAAGTCCGATATACATTATTTTGAGGAAATATATTTCTCTTCAGAAATGAAGTCTGAGCTTAATTTTTCATATATATATATATATATATATATATATATATATATATATATATAAAACATTCTTTTTTATGGGTTGCCTCAAAATGTTCAGACATTTTTCAAAAAATTCTTTCCTGAATAAAACCAAAAGACCAACATTACTTCGAAATTCACTAAAAGGTGAATTCAATCAATTTGATAGGAAAGTAATTTCCTATATTAAAATTGTGTTTAAAAAGTGTTTCCCAACAAATTTTCGTTTAAAATAAATTATTTTGTGAAAGTAATGAAAGAACTTTCATGGCGGAATTATTTTCTTATCATAAGAACGAGGAGTTGATTTTCTAGTGAATTCTGCTTTTGTAATATAAGATTTTCATTAACATGCAGTTGTAGAGATGACTTTCTTAAAAAATAATATAAAAAAGTATTTTATAAGGAAACAACTCTCAATTATCTCATCAAAAGGAGATTAAAATATTTCATATGATTATTAAAATATCTATAATATAATCCCTATTGACCAGATACCTACATAGAGTAACATTTGATTAACAAATCAGCCATAATTAATTGATATTGATACTTGACTAAATACATTTTGTGGCTCATTTGTGCCATAAAAATAGGAAAACATTGTTATTTTAAAATTGTTTATGAATTTCATAATTTCAGTTAGCTGATAATGAAAAATTATAGACATTGCACAAAGACCAGTAGCAAGAAACGCTTCTGGCTGATTCTTACAACTCTATATAATTTACAACAGTAATTTGTTCTTTGAGAAAAATTAATTTAGAAGTCATTCTTACGTAATTAATATTCCTTAGGTTTCTGTTGAATCCGAAATCACAATAAAAAAAAAACACTGTAAAAAAATAAATTAAAAAAAAAAGACACGAATAAAAAAAGCACAGCTGTTAGAAGGAGCAGTGAAGAAGCGTCCCTCGCCGGAGTATCGGACGAGCCGGGGGTGTAACGTGGGAAAGTGGCGGCGGTTCGACGGAGACTGAGCTGGTGGGAGGTGGCGTGTAGCTTCCCACCCCCGCCGCCCCACTCCCCACGCTATATAAGGCTAGCCGCCTTCGGCTCTACATCCCAGATACCATCCGGACACTCCACAAGAGATCCTCTTCCTCCTTGCTCCGTAAGTCACAATTTATAATACGTTTTCAACTTTTTAAGGCTGGTCCAACGCAGTCCGGCCAGGATATTTTTTTAGCACAAATATGCTTTAGCGATGACTAAACCAGAAAAAAATGTTATAAAAAGGTGTCACAAAAAAGTGTCCGCTGGCGGGGTGGCCATGTACGAAAAAGAAGACTGTATGCTAAACAGTACATTACATAGGTTTGTCGGGTGGAGCTAAAGCATATTTATGTTCCTGACTTGTAGCAGAAGACTCAACAATTTTTTTTTTTTCTTGGCTCTTGAGATTAAGGAATAATATATAACGAAAAAACGTACATTGGGAATGTAAATTGTAATCATTATTGCAATTTGCTAAGCGTACTTGTTAATTAAGATTGTCCAAGATTTATAAATTTTATTGGTCTTCTTATTTTTCCCTTTTGCCCTCGAAACCTAACATTTTATTGCTATAATTAAAATAATTAATAATAATACATGATATCTTTATTATTTGTTATGTTTTCTTTTTTTATTTATAACATGCTTTTTATTTTATTATTTACGACATGTTTATGAATAAAAATAACTTTCCTTTCCGGCAAAATCGGAGCTAAAAGTTTAATAAATCTGATTTTTTTTCTTTTGTCAATAAACGTAAAAAGAAAACCGAGATGTGCTTTGGACCAGTCTATTTAAATTTAGCTTTTATATAATCAATGATGTAAATGTTTATATCAGAAAAGTTGCTTATGGTTCTAATTATAAAAATATATAATATATGGTTTGTAATTTTTTAAGGATACACGATAATTTACTTTTATTTCTTTATACATCAGTATAAGATATTTAGAATAGAGATAATATTTCTTGTTATAAAAGCAATTTATTTAGCACTGAAGGCGTGCATGAGTAGAAATTAGTAAGATATATTATTTTATACGTTAGTCTCAGAACTAGAGTGTAAAACTCTTAAAACAGTTAATTTATTAAGTCGACACCCATCGTCTTTTTAGCACTTTCCTCCGAAGGAAAGTAGCTATTGATGTTGGACTCATGACGGAATTTTTGAAAAATTTCTTCAAATCTTTATCGATCCTACCTAGTAGACACCGAAAATGACCCCCGTTAAAATTTATATATATCTATATCTATATATATATATATATATATATATATATATATATATATATATATATATATATATATATATATATGTGTGTGTCTGTTAACACGATAGCGGCGGAGTTTTTGTTTTTTCGTCACGAAACTTAGTATATAGCATTCAATTAGCAAACGATTGAACGAGTTCGTTAACCACCAAAGTCGGTCCACCGGAAGGGGGGGTTTACCCCGAACCCAAGACACTAATTAGACTATGACAGCCGTAATATTTGTTATATTTCAATGAAACTTGGTATTCGTAGTGGTAATATAGAGAGAAAAGTGAGATATAAAAATGAACTAAATCGGTTTATTAGAAGGGGGGGGGGTTACTCCCGAACTCTATAACTATTTTCAATGCTAGATTATTCGATGAATCACAAACCAACAAAGTGGATAAAAATTACTGGGTTAACAAGGTTAGTGCTTGCCGACAATATATGAGGTACTATCTTTGACATCACTCTTACAGGGTGAGCCATGTGAGCTCAAAAAAGTTCATATCTTCCAACAATTTTCTGGAAGAGCTTCGCATCTTTCTTGTGGTTTTATTAGCTCTAACAAGTTATCCTTTATCCTTATTACGTCAAAGCTCCATCATTTGGCTCGAAAACAAATTATTCCAACACAATGACTGACTGAATTTGTAATTCTGCAAATTGTCATTGCAAATGTATGTTCTTCGTTTAAAGCTCTTGATCTTTATCTCTTCGAGATATAATTAGGAATTTAATACACCTGCACTTGAATCTTCTCATCTACCAAAACTAATACAGTAATTTGTGTCATTGTCTTAAAGGTTTCTAGCTCTCTGTATTGTGGCATCAGCTATTTTTCCCGATTGCATTTTTAGTTTAGAAGTTATTTAAGCATTCTTCTGATTCTATGAATCTAAAATATTTTTATTCGTATAAGGAAAATAAGCTCTTCACGTTTGAACATTGTCCAATAAAACCAGGATACTTCCGAGAATAACAAAATAAAATAAAAGGGAAATTAAAAATAATGGAAGTTCGCCTTAGTTATTTTGACGCAGAATAAAACGATTCTGCTTTTTCATTCAATAAATGGAAGTAGAATGATAACAGTGTTTGAGGAACAAAGAATAAAAACACATAAATAAATATGTAAAGATCCACGACATTCAGGGATGTTTTAAAGCGCAGGGGAAAGAAAAACAAATATAAACCACTGAAATAAGAGAAACAATCATACAGGGTGCCATTTCAATTTTTTTGAAAAATTGAAAGCCCCCCCTAACAGGCCGAGAGGACCCAGATGGACGGCAGATATTGAAATTCATGACATGACGTAATTCAGGCGGTTAGCACTACGCTTTGGACCAACATAGAGAGGCTTAGGAGGAGTTAAGTAATAGACCGAAAACTATTATTTCGACGGAACCTTTGTTATTTTCATATTTGGCAACTATTATAAGATATTTTAAATAAAAAAATGATAAAACTTGGCTTTTATGAAAAAATAAAACATAAATCTTGTAAAACAACCTTCTGAAAGTTCATCCAGGAACTGCGGGCCGTAAGGCAGATATTTTCAAGTCATATGACTACCGCTTGACACTACCAAGTTTAAGGAACTTTTATATCAGAAGAGGAATGTAAATGATCCCAAACTTGTCGAACAATAAAACTTTGAAAATAACAATCCTTCAATTCCTTGGGATGTAGTTCACCTATTCACGAAAGCTAGATTTATTTTTAGCGCGGTTCCTCCCTCCCCCATAGGGAGGAACCCCGCTTATAGGGTTGATACAATGAGACAATCCGGAAGTGCCGACTAGAAAATTTCGCGTTTCAGAACCCCTAGAGACCGAAAATAACGGTGGTTCAAATTTGTATATATATATATATATATATGTATATATTTATATATATATATATATATATATATATATATATATATATATATATATATTTGTCTGTTCGCTCTCTAGATAGAAGACGAATGGTCCGATTTTGATGAAATTTGGTACAAAAATCCTTCGTCCAATTTGAAAGGTCAAGTTCGTTAACCAGCAAAATCCGCCTACTGGAAGATGGCGTTTGGGGCGAAATTCGCGCAAAAAAAAATCGTAACGCTTACGTTTTTGAGTTCATAAGCTTCTAAGTACTCGTTTTATATGATTCCTGGGCTAGGAAAACGAATGAAACCATTTTCAAGGCGATAGCTTTAACCGTTTTCGAGAAAATTGGAAAAATATTTTTTGAATACCGTTTTTTGTTTGGGTACTTAGAATCATGGGATTCAGTTGAAACATTTTCTGCATGTTCTACTTTCATTAAAACTAATATGTTGAAATTTTGGTTACGTTTGGAGTTAAGGAAGGGTTAGAATAAAATATTTTATTAACAGACATAAAAAGTTTTAGTAACTTTGTTTACTTTCCTTAATATCTCGAAAAAGGTTGAGAATCTTGGAAGAATACCATTAGAAAGCTTATTAAATGCTCTAAAAAAAAGGTTCTAATGAAAGTTTTGATTAGGCGATGTCAATCGGAGAAATAAGAGCTTAAAACTTTAAAGTAATTGATTTCGCTTAATCGAACTGTTCTTTTTGTCTGTTTTTTATTCCTTGTTATTTTTTAATTGCTTATTGTTGGATAATGTATTAAAAAATAAAACAGGTTAAGAAAAATAAGAAAAACAATTTAATGTTAGAGATATGGATTTCCAAGATAAAAAGCTTTTCAACTGCCTAGCGTCCTTCCTAGGGAGGGTTTTTTGTCTTTGATTTTGGTACTTAGAATTATGGGATACAGTTGAAACATATTCTGCATGTTGGAGTTTCATCAACACTAATATGTTGAAATTTTTGTTACGTTTAGAATAAAGGAAGGGTTAGAATAAAATATTTTATTAACAGACAAAAAAAGTTTTGGTAACTTTGTATAATTTCGTTAGCATCTCGAAAATCGTTGACAATCTTGTGAAGCGGAAGATTACCATTCGGAAGCTTACTAAATGCTCTACAAAAAAGGTTCTGAAGAAAGTTCTAATTAGGCGATGTCAATCGGAGAAAAAAGTGCTTAAAGCTTTTAATTAATTGATTTCGTTTATTCCAATGTTTCTTTTTGTCTGTTTTATTTCTTGTTATTTTTTAATTGCTTATAATTGGATAATGTATTTGACAATAAAACTGGTTAAGTAAAATAACAAAAACAATTTATTGTTAGAAATATAGATTTCCAAGATTCCAAGACCTTGCCACTAGCGGGTCTGTTTCTAGTGTAGCGGACCCTTCCAGGTAAGATTGAAAATCATGACTTTTCAAGACTTTACTACTCACAAAAATGGCGTTAGTGACCTTAAGGGTTGACACGCCATTATAATAATTAATTTTAAAAAAAAGACTGGTGGAACCAAAATAATAACTGCTTCTATTTTAATCTTTCCAAATTAGACCTGGGATATGAACGGAACCGCGCTAAGATGATGCAGTCCTGCGAGACGGACTTTTGTTACTCCACCGGACTCATCCTTTCATCTGATTCGAGAAATTAGCGAGCTTTCTCATCCAAATCGCAGATTCTGCATCTTCAAACCCTCCTGTGTCAGGTCCACTAGAATAACCGCTTCAAATCAAAACCGAAGCTGAAAACCTTTGAAACAAAGAATTAAACCCAAAACCAATGACATACTACCCCATTTTCAGGTTTATTTATTGCTACGCTGATGTCTAAGAAGCGGTTATAGGTGTCCATGATTTGAGTGCTAATGTCCAGGATTATATTTGAAGTCCGCTGGAATGAAGAGGCAAGAATCCACCAAACTCAGAACTACCTGCAAATGAGTTTAACGGGCGACTCAGTACGCAAAATTGTAACGCCGTATTTTCTTCTTTTTTTTTTTTTTTTTTTTTTTTTTCTTTTTTTTTTTTTTTTTTTTAGCCGGTTAACCTACCTTCTGGCAAAGTCCCTTAGCGTATTAAATCAAAGTAACTTAAATTTAGAATATGTGTTTTATAGGCAAATATTAATGATTTGTGAGCAAATGTATGTATAAATGTGTATATATATATATATATATATATATATATATATATATATATATATATATATATATATACACTTATGCGTATATATACAATTACGGGGAAAAATGCCTCATATATTCTAGAAGTAATACTGGACCCTTCAAGATATTTCTCAATAAGAACAATTTAATATTAAAAAGTCTTTTAAGTGTTCGTTTTTCGATCAGCTATAGACTAAACTCCAAGTAAAAGTCGTAATTTGAAATTCTTTATCAGGTAAGAATTACTCATAAAAAAACGGTGTTTATGCTGGGGCTATTTCGTTCGAATTAAAATTCCAGATAGGGGTGTAATGACTTAGCGTGCCCGTAGAACATTATCCAACTGGAACAGGAATTACCCTTATCTTCGGCACATATGTCACCATTTCTCTAATTATATCTTCGAATATACTTAACTATGCATTTCGATATTCGAAAGGCTAATGTACAGTTTTTTTATGCGCGCATCTTCACTTTATGTAAAAAGTGCTAAGGAAAATATAAAAATGTAACGTAACTTATTGAGTAGCAATTGCAACTTGACAAAACGTATCCCGAATAGGTTATTTTTTTTCTAGTGCAAAAGACATCCACTGGCTCTGAAAAGACAAAAATACCTACTGCCGGCAGGACTCGAACCTCCACGTCCCACAGGATAATCCAAGGCGTTAGCCCCTAGACGAGGCACAGTGGTCAAAAATCACAACAAAAAAAAACGCTCAAAACTTGATTTTTCTAAGTATTTTCTCCGAACACTTTGGCCTTAAATATGTGTTAAATACCTCGTGAGAGTGTCATTTCTTGAGTAGTACTAGAAACGAAGAAAATATCCCAAATCCTCATGTACCAAAATCGTTCCTTTAAATTTACTCGTTCAGAACGGTAAGGTTTACGCATGTCTTTGTTGTTTTAGTGGGATGTTCGAAGGGCAAAAAAATAAAACATTTTTTTATTTTTTGAAACGTCATTATGGACGGGGATACTCAAACTGTAAAAAAAAAGTTACGCATATCAGATTTCTCCTTTTTTCTTATAGCTTTTGCGTCTCTCTAATTTCGGGCTTAAATTTTCCGTAGACATGTAGAGAAAGACCCCAGATCGAAGTTAGCTGCGTAAATCTGCGTACTTCGATGAGAGAGGTGAACGAACTCGGAATTACTAACAGACAGACGCGCGTTATCTCTAAGTAAACATTGAAATCAAATCAAAGATTTTTTTTCAGTACTCAAGTCATTTTAACCGGAAAAGATGTCAGGTGATCCGAGCGAAAAATCGTGTCCTATTTGAAATATTGTTGAATTCAAACGACAAAAGTGTGCCTTCGGTATGCAAGTATTTGACAGATCAATTTCCAATAGCCGATGAGCATATTTCGTTACTCCAACGGAAATTATATCAAACAGTTTAAAACAAAAGTGGGCTATGGCCAGTAGGAACAGAGTTTTAAGAACAAAATCGGTTTTGGCACGATGAGTGTTTTTTTGAATTGGCTCCACCATTACCTAAGCCCAGCCAAGAGCAGTTCAGGGGCGGGGCCGACCACAAAAAGATTTGTCATGTGAGTGACTGAACAATACTTTTATTGTGGTTATAAGACTGCGGTGAGTGACTCATCAATACCTTTATTGTAGTTATTGAGTTTTGGGCGATTTTTGACCACTGTGCGACGGTCCCCGAATAATTTAATATCCGTACTCTCTTACAAATAAATCCTTTGCCACAGGATACATCAGCTGCGAAATTTAAAAAGAGTTGTGTACGCGGCAAAACTGCCATTTAGAACAAAACACCTAAAAAAATAGAAATAGAAGCAAAATGCATCGGGGACAAAACATCACAAGTAGACGTAGAAACGCCTAATAATAATAGAAAGGAACCAAAACCATTAAAGTCAACTGATAAACCAAAAAAAAAGTAGAGCAGAAAAGAAACAAAAATATCTAATGGTTTTTTTTTTATAACAATGGCAGTCTAAATAATTGATATAATAATAGATTTTGTAGTACAAGTGAGTTAATAATTTGCAATATAATAAATTATAACTTACTCATTTAAATTCTTTGTCTAAAATTCTAATATCATTCGTTTAATTGACTCTGTTAAGTGTTTCAAATCCCCCTTAATTGGGGTAAACTGAACCATTCGACACATGATTGGCACATATGATTTAAAAAAATCTTATTATTTCTTGGTATAATTCAATTAGGAAAACAAAGTTGTATTTTTTTTTTTTTTTTTTTTTTTTTTTTTTTTTTTTTTTGAATTGACTATCTCCTCCCCTACTGTACGCATAAGCGAATAAGACAATGATTTTAGTAATATGAAGCTAGGAATTTAATAGTGTAAATTATTTCTAGATTACACAGGTCCACAAACAAAAGAAAGTGGTTTGTGCGGGGTATCGGACACATTTTTTCTGACGTTTTTTTTTACCGCTGAACACGAATCTGAAGTCATAATTAGGGAAATACGGAGAAAAATGAAAAAAATCGATAAAATAAAGATTTAACTATGTAATAATCAATTTGCAGTTTCTGCTTGTTTCTGCAGGTACTGTCCACTCCCGTAATTTGCAAATATTATTTGTTTGTTGCTTATTGCATTTTATTTATGTTTTTATAGGAGATATTTTGTCTTCGATAAAAAATAAAACATCACGACATTGAATCGGTACATTTACCGGCAAAATCCTGCAACCACGGAGTGTTTTGGCTACGATGACAACTGCCCTTCAACGGGATGTGTAGAATGATTCGCTAGTCAGCATTTCGTAGTATCGAAGCCAGCGAAGGCGTGCTGTTTTGCAGGGAAGCGCTAGAATATGAGAATGATGCCGTAGTGTGTCCGACGACGAGTTGACATTGTCCTCGTCAAAGTCGGAAAGCCCTCATACTTAGGCCTGGGGAGGTATGAAGGTTATCACCCCTAGGGCGGTTGACTCACCTTCCATTGGGCCAGGTATTCTAGCGTGCGGGGTTTATTTATTTTTATGGATTGTAATGCTTCTTCTAATGCTCAAAATTTTGCCGGAACTTCTAGTTCTCGTGACGATCACGAATTTTCTGAAAATCCCAATCACTTTTGCTACTTTTGTGCAAAATACATCAGGATAAAAATTACAAAGAAACTCACAGATCGACTTGTGACTTTTTATGAGGAGTGTTTCGATATGAAAGTTTGTCAGGAAATGACAGAAACAATAATAATGTCATCATCATCCAAATAAAACAATAAGGTTTTTGATTTGTATCGATTTTTTTTCACTTTTCTCCGTTTTTTTGCTGATTAACCCCCAATTATGACTTCAGATTCGTGTTCAGCGGCAATAAATACGTCACAAAAAATGTGTCCGATACCCCGCACAAACCAATTTTTTTTTTGGACCTGTGTTATTAATGTATTTATTTACGGATCTCTACAACAGGGACGTGTTCTGCTCATTTCTAGATTAATTACATTTATTAAAATTCTATTTTTTTATTGTATGGTTATATATTATTAATTTTAGTTACCACCTGGTTATACGCTTAGGACAAAAACATATAAAATTTCGAAATTAGCGTAATGAAAAAAAGGGTCCTAATCGGCCAAAAACAATAGAAGGAGACTATTGTATCGGATCCTCTGTTTCTAGACCGCTTTTTCTTAAGAAACGAGGTATCAAAAACAGAGCAAAAAAAAACAACAAATAAATGAAATAGCCCGACTTCAAGGAACTGCGTAACGTCTGCACGTTTTTTATCATACTAGTAACTTCAATTTAAAAAGTCCGATTCGCAGGAACTGCGTCATCTTAGCGCGGTTCCGTTCTTATCTCTAGTGTTTATGAAGGCATAGAATAGAAACAGTTATTACTTTGTTTAGATCAATAGCGAAACAGCTATCCAAATGAAATCTCAAACAAACCAGTCTTGAAAGGTCTTGATTTACAATCTTACCTGTATGGGTTAGCTATACCATAAGTCGGGCAGAAAGGCCTCCGCTCAGAGGCATTTGGAAAGCCTTGGGATCTCTCTCTTTGAACGCTACATTTCTAACAATAAATTGATCTTCTTATTTTACTTAATCTGTTTTATTCTCAAATACATTATCTGACTATAAGCAATTTAAAAATAACAAGGAATAAAACAGACAAAAAGAACAGTTCGAATAAGCGAAATCAATTACTTTAAAGTTTTAAGCACTTATTTCTCCGATTGAAATCGCCTAATCAAAACTTTCATCAGAACCATTTTTGTAGAGAATTTAGTGAGCTTTCTCATGGTCATCTTCCGTTTCCCAAGATTCCCAACCTTTTTCGAGATATTAAGGAAAGTATACAAAGTTACCAAAACTTTTTATGTATGTTAATAAAATATTTTATTCTAACCCTTCCTAAACTCCAAACGTAACAAAAATTTCAACATATTAGTTTTAATGAATGTAGAACATGCAGAAAATGTTTCAACTGAATCCCATAATTCTAAATACCAAAATCAAAGAGAAAAAGAACAGTTCGAATAAGCGAAATCAATTACTTTAAAGTTTTATGCACTTATTTCTCCGATTGGCATCGCCTAATCAAAACCTTCATCAGAACCATTTTTATAGAGCATTTAGTGAGCTTTCTAATGGTCATCTTTCGTTCCCCAAGATTCTCAACCTTTTTCGAGATATTAAGGAAAGTATACAAAGTTACCAAAACTTTTCATGTCTGTTCATAAAATAATTTATTTTTTTAAAATATTTCAACTGAAGTACCCAAACCAAAAACGGTATTCAAAAACTATTTTTCCAATTTTCTCGAAAACGGTTAAAGCTATCGCCTTGAAAATGGTTTCATTCGTTTTCCTAGCCCAAGAAGCCTATAAAACGAGTGCTTACAAAATTATGAACTCAAAAACGTAAGCGTTACGATATTTTCTGCGCGAATTTCGCCCCAAACGCCATCTTCCAGTGGGCGAATTTTGCTGGTTAACGAACTTGACCTTTCAAATTGGACGACGGATTTTTGTACCAAATTTCATCAAAATCGGACCATCAGGGAAGCCAGAAATGAGCGAACAGACAAATATATATATATATATATATATATATATATATATATATATATATATATATATATACAAATTTGAACCACCGTTATTTTCGGTCTCTAGGGGTTCTGAAACGCGAAATTTTCTAGTCGGCACTTCCGGATTGTTTCATTGTATCAACCCTATAAGCGGGGTTCCTCCCTATGGGGGAGGGAGGAACCGCGCTAAAAGTTAATACTGTTCAACAAACTGAAATTTCTCCTGAAATTTGCTAGACTTACTGATCTCCACGATTTCCCAGCAGAGGCAAACACATAAACCAAAAGCGAACTTTATCCTGACTGGTTTACAAAAACTATATATATATATATATATATATATATATATATATATATATATATATATATATATATATATATATGGGACCTAAACGACGGAAACTCCTGTACGGCAAGCCTGAAGGAGGACGGAGGCGAGGGCAGCCTTGCATTCGCTGGCTAGCCGACGTTGAAAAAGACCTGAGGGATCTGGGAATCAGCCGTTGGAGGAGATTCGCTGCCGATCGGGGAGAATGGTAGAAGCTGCTAACAGAGGCCATGGTCCTTCATGGACTTTAGCGCCCACCAGGAAGTAAGTAGTAAAAATTAAAGGATACCAGAAACAGTAACACGCAACAACTGAAAATGATCAATCGTATTTGAACTAACATTTTTAATAGATAACACAGCCATTTAAATAATAATATTTTTAATAGATAATTATTATTATTATGGGGGGGGGGGGTTCTCCTCAGTCTCCTGGAATAAATTCTTTCGGGGGTTATTGCCAACCAAAAGAATTGTTTTTTCTGTCGATTTTTTTTTGTTTTGTTACTTTTCACGGGCGTTCGTTTAGAAACATTCTAACCGTTCTGGCGGTATCAAGTAGTACTGCTTGTTGGGCATTTTTAATAAGTTCCTCGGACAGTTTCAGGTAGTCATTTGCGGCAATTGTCATTTTCGGAATGAGCTGAATCCAGCCTCAATCCTGATTCGTGCGAGGCTTTTTGTTTCCTTTTTACCATTGTTAATGGGTTGTGCATTACATACTACTGCCAGGTCTATCTCCCAGGGAAGGTAACCCTGGGGTGTGTACTGTAGGTGATCTTATGTCAGTGTAAGTGTTTAGTGTACTGTCTATGTTATGTGTGCGGTGTGCTGTACTCGGGAAGAAGGGTTCGTAAAGCACCAAGCAATTGCGCGTTTCAGTCGCTCCCTGCCTTCTTATTATTAATATATTTATTACTAGCGGATGCCTTAAAAATGGGTCACATATCGCAAGGAGGGCAGAATATGAATCTCTCTAAATTTTTAGGGGTTATTTGCGAGTTAATCTCCTCCCCAAATGGGGGGGGGGGGGGGTACCAGCTTCTGGCGCGACCCGACGATGCAGTCAGGAGGTGACGATGAGAAATGCTCAAGTTTCACTCATAGATCACAAATATAACATGGTTAAACTTTGTATTTGTATGTGTGTGTGTGTATATATATATATACACATGTATGTATTTTTGTATATGTATGTGTGTTTGTGTCTGTCTATATATACACATATGTAAAATTGTACATATTAGTATGTGGTAAAATTGGTGCAAACCTATACTGCAAGGATATTTTCACTTAAAAGATACCCAAGAGTAGAACTTTGCCAAAAGAGTTCAAACAGCCAAATATATTCGCTTAGTTTCAATTAGTTTTTTTTTTTTTTTTTTTTTTTTTTTTTTTTTTTTTTTTTTTTTTTTTTTTTTTTTTTTTTTTTTACGGCACATCTACATCTAGGTCATTAGCGCCAACATCCAGGGTGCAGCGAGGAATTTACCAGTGAGCCGTGGGATGATAAAATTCCTGCCGGAGGTTGGGACCCTCCATCTCCCGCTTATGAATCCAAGGCGCTAGCCATTAGACCACGGGAGACCCCTTCAATTAGTTGTTAATTTTTTTAAGTATTGTGACCCTCAACATTTTATTTATTTAATTTATTTTAAAAATAGCAAGAGTCGCATCGTCCCCACCATGTCTTAAGATCGAATATGAAAAATCTTGTTTTTCAGATTCGAGACTTAGCTCTTGTATTGTGGACTATACGGCTTGTCGCAAACTGTCACAACTCAACCCCTTTAGAATAGCCTTTAATGCCTTAAATAAAGTATTGAATAATTCCAATTTTCAATATATAACGTCGTCAACGGATAGAATATGTTCGTTCCCTAGTATTCGCTCTGATTTGCATATTTGATAGTTTGACAGGGTGGGGACGATATATATATATATATATATATATATATATATATATATATATATATATATATTTAAAAGCTTCGTCTTCGTCATATTATATATTAAAAAGCTTCATCATAATTCATTATAATATACTTTATTTTATGTTCTAAATGTTTCGCGCCTATAGGCGCCTCTTCGTGAGCAACTTGACCTTATCTATATATATAATTTTAGATTTAACTAAGGAAGGCCTTTTACAGATAGGGCCCAGTTCAGATTAATATAGAAGAAGGAATATGGCTGTCATTTAGTCAAGTGATTAAAATTAATAGGTTCGTTTTCAGATCAATTCCAGAAAATGCTCTCCCATTAAAAATAAAGTTATAATAAAATTCAAGATAAAACATGACTAATTGTGATGCGAGTGTGAATTATTTTTTTCTGGAATATACGAACGTCGAGGAGTCAGAGTGAGTGACATCGACTAAAATCTAATAAATACAAAATCATTTAGAGGAGATGGTTGACCGTTGATGATGCAAGGTAGGGATTGTCGGGGTTCGGTCACTGCTACTTAATAAAACTACATTTTATCGTACAAATGGTTTTATTTGGTTGTTTTTACAGCCCTGATGAAGGCTTGAAGCTCAAGCCGAAACGTCGGCACAATAAAACCATTTTTACGATAAAATGTAGTTTTATTAAGTAGCAGTGACCGAACCCCGACAATCCCTACGTTGAATACAAAATCGCTCAGTGCGCACCCAAGTTCCTAACAAGTTCCTAACTGGTGCCAATGACCAAAGCAGTCGAGGCATCCAAATAATAAATAAAAAAAAAAAAAAGTTCCTAACTGTTATCTCAACCAAACGAATATAGTAGTCCGAGAGATCGCAACGCACTTTTCATGAAGTATTTTATGCACCCTGAAATTTTGCTGTAATGTATATCTTTGGTACTTAAGAAAGTAAATATGTGTTTCCTGGACATACCTTGGTGCACCAGGTACTGCGCATTGGGGAAAGGTGCAAAACGATATTGCCCAAAAGTAGAGTTTTATTCAGAAGCCAACTGTCTTTAATAAAAAAAAAAAAATGCAAATTAAGGCAATTTTAAAATTAATAATAAATAAGGCAGACACTTAAGGGGGTTAAAATGTAAATTAAAAAAAACAAAAAACAAAGTACCTAGTTTTATGCTTAACATTAAATGAAGTGCTTTATTCACGCTGCGATTTAAACAGTCTTCAATAAACATATTTGAAAATAATTACAAAAGGGGTAATTAAACCACAAAAAATTTGTGGGGTTTAATTATCAGAAAACATAAAAATAAATGTTGCCTATGATAGACTGCAATACACTGCGTGTAACCGTAAGAGTGAATGACAGCACCGCGCAGTTGTGGTTATTCTCAGAGCTCTCATTGGTTCTTGCTCATATGATCTGGTACAGCTGTTCCGGTTTAAACGGCAGCGCGAATAAAACTCTCATTTAATATAAGAATAAAAACAATTTTTTTTTTTTTTTTTTTTTTTTTTTACGTGTTATACCCCTTAAAAGTATCTTCTATATTTATTATTCATTGTAAAATTGTCTTCATTTTACGTTAAAGCTTCTGATTAAAACTCTATTTTAGGAAATTTTTTTTTTGCACCTTTCCCCTATGCGCAGTACCTGGTGCACCAAGGTATATCCAGGAAACACATACATACCTTCTTATCTACCCAAAAGGTACATGTACATTATAGCAAAATTTCAAGGTGCATAAAACACTTTATGAACCGTGCGGTTACTGGCTCTTGGACTGTAGAGTGTATTCGCAGTCAAAGATACTGCACTTTTCACCCATTCTCGTATAATGAATGCCAAAAAATACTGTTCCATATATGATCATACCAAAATACACAAAATATACGTCAGTCAACATTTAATATTTAACTTTCACGAACACATTTACTGTGATAAATAATTCAGAATTATATTTTTTTAATTCCATTCATTTCGATATTTTATGACAATGCACTAAAATGTAGCAAATTCATAATCACTGAGTCCCGAAATAAATAAGATAAAAAAATCCCAGTCCCAGGAAAATTTTTAAAAAATCATTTGTTATGACAGTCAGAATCACGAAAAAGCTAATTTAGTCGGATGATAAAGAGTTAAACGCTAATAAGTATACAACAAGATAAAATCAGCATTGCCAACGAGCTGACAAAATTCACTATATATATATAAAAGTATTTATGCATATTTGAATTATAAGACATTAAACATTGCACCAGCCATCAGAGTGAAAGGATAGGAAATGGAAAGGAAAAGTTCATTTTTTATTAGAAAAAAAAGAAAGGATTTTGTTAATATTATTGAAATCAGCAGAAGAGCAGAGGAGCCCCAGCCTCGACCTGCAAAATACTACAGAAATAACCATAAACAGTACAGTCATGTTACGGTGAAAAATGGAAAATATTAATGTAATATTGTGAAACTGTTAATGATTACCAACTCTGAACAAATTCAAATACAATTTAAAATATTTCTTATTCGTTCAACCATGTAAAAATAATTAGAAAAAAATAACTGAGAAGAACATTGATAACTAGAAAATGTAGATAGTCGGGGTTTCGTCGTATACAGAGATGTAGCATCTAAGACACCGAAGTGTTCTTCCTGTCCTCCATAGGCCTGAAGAAGGCTTCAATGTCAAGTCTAAACAACGTCAGAAAAAATACAACAAATTTTGTTGTTGTATGTATGTTAGTTTTATATATCAAACCGATCCCAGACTATCTATACCTTCTTAAAAAATGGCATTGAAAAAACAGCAGTCAAAATTAACATTAAAAAAACATTCATGCAAAGTACAGGAAACAAGGGAATCTATTAGACAATAAGAATAAAAAATTACATTTAAAAATAAAAAAATTTATAATTTATCATATTTTAAAATTATAGTGATTTAGCAAACAAACTGTCCATATAAATGCATCTAAATTGAAAACATTATGCATAAAATAAAATGAATATTTTTGATTGAATAATAATATAAATCATGCTGGAAGACCCTCTTTCAGTACTTTACAAGGCTAAAAAAAGAATAATAAGACTATAGAGGGTATGACAGGTATATTACGTTTCACCATTTTAAATATATATTTAATAGCGCACTAATCAGAGTTTAAAAACGACTTTAAATATTCAAATTTCGTTTCATTTTTATTTATTTATTTCTTTATTATTTATTAATTTATTTTTTTTTTTGAGAAAACCTTTTTCCAGAGAGAGGAGAGAGGGGGGGGGGCGGTAGAGAATGCGTTAACGCTATTAGGCCCCCTAGAATGCGTTAACGCTGTAGCTAGTAAATGAATTCAAAACAGTTATTTTATGTTATACAACATAAAAGATAATAATCATAATTTTTGTTATGCATATCGTTAGACAGACGTATATTGTTAAGCATAAAACCGGGTTCAAAGCGAAAAGCCTCAATTTATCGTTTATTTTTTACGCATCAGAAAATACTAGTAATAGTGTACACTAAAAGGTGACTGTAAAGCAATTTAAAATTCCACTAACAATAAGCACAAAAAACGATACAAAAAATATTTCAAAAATTTATCACATCATTTAGGTCGCCCGCACAAGGCCTAAAAGTCGTAAACTTCAGCACATTTTTGAAATTTTGCCGAACCTTGATATTTGTGTGGTTCTTGGTTTAAACCTTGGATATAACTGAAACATGGTTGGAATTGTTGTTATAAGTGAAAGAATGAAGACAATTTCAACACGTCAAGCGTCAACTTGAAGCAAGGGGGTGGGGTAAAGCCAGACTGTCGCACCGCGGTGACGCGACACCTATGAATCACCGCGCGGGCTTGTCAGTACTTATGTCCCGGCAAGCAGTAGTTGTGTTTTGAGTGCTATAGTCCTGTTTCTAAGACTCAATTAGAGCTGTTCACAACTGCATGCATTAAAGCTTGTGACCATGAAATTCTTTCTAAGCGGGTTTTAAATTTAGTAGTTTCGTTTTTGTCACACTCTGATAGATGACAATTGATGTCTGCAATTGACATCAATCCAGAACCACGTTGGTCGACCATAAACTCGAGTTCTTGTGCCCCAATCACTCAATTGAGTCTTAGAAACAGGACTAAAGCACTCAAAACACAACTACTACTGCTTGCCGGGACATAAGTAAGTACTGACAAGCCCGCGCGGTGATTCATAGGTGGCGCGTCACCGCGGTGCGACAGTCTGGCTTTACCCCACCCCCTTGCTTCAAGTTGACGCTTGAAGTGTTGAAATTGTCTTCATTATTTCACTTATAACAACAATTCCAACCAGGTTTTAATTATATCCACGGTTTAAACCACGAACCACACAAATATCAAAGTTCTGCAAAATTTCAAAAATGTGCTGAAATTTACGGCTTTTAGGCCTTGTGCGGGAGACCTAAATGATGTGATAAATTTTTGAAATATTTTTTTTTATCGTTTTTTGTGCTTATTGTAAGTGGAATTTTAACTTGCAACGTAAAATAAAAGTGTTTTAGGTTCTTTTAATATTTTTGTAAAAATTGACTTTTTTAGTAAATTTTCTAAACTTTAGGCCTTGTGCGGGAGACCTAAACATTTTTTAAAAAATCCAAAAATGTTTGTGGTACATTGTGGTGCCTAGTAGCAACTTTTTTTCAACTTGGAATTTGGAAACAAAAAAAAGTTGAAAATCGATACACCCTACTGTACATTATATTAGTTATATCGGATCTGCCGGCATGTACTTACTGTTACGTTGTACATTTAGGACCAATCCAATATATATATATATATAATCTTTTAATCCCAATAGAAGATTAATTTATGTATAAGCAGTATTAATGTTAGTATGGATATTTAGCAGTTTTTAATTTTTTTGTAATCATGATCATTTCTTATGTAATTGGATCTGATTGACAGTACAATTAAACAATAAATTAAAACTGTAAAAATCTATGTACATGTAAATTTATACATCACGTATGTGAAGTATATTTATAAAAAAATTAATTGGTTTCGGCACTGAAAGGTTCACTATAACGAGTATATTTTACCCACGGGACAAGAATGTATGTATGGTGCTAAGTTCTTAGTTTTTTTTTTTTTTTTATTAGAAGAGACGGTTATAAATTTAACTTCATGGAGTATGTTTTATAGACATTCCTGATAAATGCTGTACTCATCTGAAGGTACACGTATTTACATGTTGATATTGTGCGTGTTAACAAGACGTATATTGTTTAAAAAAAAAAACCTTGTAATTATTTTTAAATTGTTAAATTGAAGAGCCTGAAGTATTCGTTTATATTTTACCCATTAGACGAGAAAAGTGTGCTATAGTGTAGGGCAAATGGTGATTTAAAAAAATGAACTTGCAATTACAATTCTATTTTTTTTCCTATTTAAACATGGTTCATCCTGCGTTTACATGCCGAGAGTATATATTACCCATTTGAAGACATATATGATTCTTTCTTAATATATACATTTACCTCCCATAATATATTTGTGTCCATTAAAAGGTACATGCATGTACGTGTTAATATCTCGCCTGTATATCTTATATTTTAAATGGGAATTGTATGTATGCGTTTACATTTCCAGAGTACATATTACTCATTCGAAGAGGTATCTGATTATGTGTTTCTGTTTCTAGTGCATATTTATCCATAAGATAATATATGTAGACATGAATTTATTTTACAAGAGCCTACTTTTCACATTTTATCGAGTATGATGAATTCATAGATAGCAAAGCTTACTTTATATATTATACAGAAAAACAAGATAAATATGAAAATTAATTTGAAACCATCTTATACCTGTCATTCCCTAATAAGAAGATTTATAGAGAAAAATACTACTTTTTTCTTTATTGAGACAATACACAGTGTACAATTTGATTTAAAGTACATTCAGAAAAAATTAAAGTCGTTATACGAATGTTTTATAATTGTAAAATAGCGACCAATATCCTCAATCAAAACATATGAACAATTATTCGTCTCCACAGCTATATTGAGGAGTACTACTTAATCAACACGTTTAATTCTTCATTAGCTCATAGCAAATGAAACAATTTTGTATGGTGCTAATGACCTTAGCAGTAGATGCACCAAAAAAAAAAAAAAAAAAAAAAAAAAAAAAAAAATTAGCTCATAGCGTACGAAATTACGACCAAGAAAAATATGATCAGAAAGAAGTAAAGCAAAAATGGCCGTGGAATAAAATAAGTGATAAAATGTATTAGATATGTTGTTATTTAGAAGAAAAAAAAAACAGAGTAAAGTTGTAAAAGCATGTGAGAAAAGTAAATTAAAGAGCATAAATGTATTTTCGTGTAAGAGCGTTTAAATGCTTTTTGTATTCCAATTTTAAATTAAACATTTACTTGGAAATGGAGGGCAGGAAATCGACAATGAAGTTGAAAAAATTGAATTTAAGTCATGTCTTTATTATCTGTTAATGTCCCAGAACAGTGACAGAGTGTTGGACGCTTATGACAGAGTAAGTAGTGTGCTTTCTTACTCTGGTATATCATTAGGTCAGCAAGTGCTGAATCTTAATTTGGAATTAAGCCGTTATGGTGAGAAATAATAAATATTAATATTCTAAATGGTTACTTGACACCATTTCAAAAATTGAGAAATAACTCCCATAAAATAAATAATTGTAAGAAGTTGTGGTAAAAGGCAAGTAGATGCCAGATTAATGAATATAATATCAATACTATTCTAAAAATGAGACTGGAAAAGTTAAGGTAATTTTAAGTTGGCAGTGCGGTCTTTTATATTTCTCTGTTGATGTCGATTTGTTTAATGAAAATGAGTAGTTTTTGGATGGTCTGTTCGTCATCTCCTAGAATGTCCTGTAACGTTTTGGGTATCTGAAGTGTTTGTCGTATGTGATCGTATTTGTAGCAGTTAGTAAGTATATGTTCAACTGACTTGAATAAGGCCTTATTATTGTTGTTATAATTCAAATATAAGGTGGAGGTAGAATCAAATAATCGTTGTTTTTAATAAGGTTTTAATCAAAGAAGATAAAGAAAAAATAAATAAATATTCTCCTCTCCCCTATTCCAATCTTTAATTATACTATGTAAGATTGAGTTGATCAGTGCTATGACACAAAATTGCATCCCAGCGTATTGTCTCAAAATATATATACAAAAAAAAAGATAAACATCCCTTGACCAATTGTGACAAAATCTAGATAGTAACTTACGGTCGGTGAGAGTACTAGCACCTCCTGAAAAAGGGGAACAATTATATTAGAAAAAAAATAGTAAAAACATTAAAGAAGTATTGTAAAAATATTAGGCTTATTATTAAGTTTATATATATATATATATTTATATATACATATATATATATATATATATATATATATATATATATATATATATATATATATATATCTAAAAGCAAAATTGGTTTGATCCATTCCTCAGACCTTAATAAGTATTTTATTTATTTATTCATTTTACAACGTTTCGGCCTTGAGGCCATTTTCCTTCTAGATATTGAAAATGGCCTCAAGGCCGAAACGTTGTAAAATGTATAAATAAATAAAGGACTTATTAAGACCTGAGGAATGGATCAAACCAATTGTGCTTTTAAATTAGACTGACCTCAGAACTACTTCCTTTTTTGGGAAAAAAGGATAATTTTTATATTAAAAAACAAGACAATATATATATATATATATATATATATATATATATATATATATATATATATATGGGTGTGTGTGTGTGTATTTTTTATCAAAGGAATCACATAATTAAATAATAGTACTTATCAAAGCTAAATAATTATAAGAATAATAGTCTTATTTATTTATAAACTGTTTACACACTCGTGGCAAATGTCCCAAAAACAACGTAAAAAGAAGAAAACATTGAATGTCTGGAACTTTGTTTTGTACAATTTTTATTTCATTACTAGCTGTTACCCGGCGTGCCATGCTACACCTACTTTCTGCATATAGAAAAGCCTAAATAAATTAGAAACCAAATAAGTATTATTAAAATCAAATAACACGAATCTGTAACTGTTTCGAACCCGTGACCTCCCAACTGGGAGTCCTAGACGTAACCTATAACACCCCCCCCCACCGTATCAAGACATACATGTATGCCAAGTTTGGTAAAAATCGGTCTAACAGTGTGGATTTTTTTTTTTTTTTTTTAAATCACATACAGACAGCAGCTGGTAGACGTTTTTGACCTGGCCTATGACACTCCCCTGATCAAGACCAACCTGTGTGCCCAGTTTGATCAAAATCTGTCAAACGGTGTGGGTTTGTATAAAGAACAAACATACAGACAGACAGATGGTAGCCGTTTTGACCTAGCCTATGGCAATCGCCGTATCAAGACCTACCATTATTCCAAGTTTGGTCAAAATCGGACGAACGGTGTGGATTTGTATAAGGGACAAACATACAGACAGACAGCTGGTAGACGTTTTTGACTTAGCCTACGACACTCCCCCGATTAAGATCCACATGTGTACCGAGTTTAGTCAAAATCGGACGAACGGTGTGGATTTGTATAAGGGGCAAACATACATACAGACAGCTGGTAGACGTTTTTGACTTAGCCTACGACACTCCTCAGATTAAGATCCACATATGTACTGAGTTTGGTCAAACTCGGTCAAACGGTGTGGATTTGTATAAGGGACAAACATACAGACAGACAGCTGGTAGACGTTTTTGACTTAGCCTACGACACTCCTCAGATTAAGATCCACAGGTGTACTGAGTTTAGTCAAAATCGGACGAACAGTGTGGATTTGTATAAGGGACAAACATACCGACAGACAGCTGCTAGATTTTTTTGACATAGCCTAGGAGATTTCTCGTATCAAGACCTACCATTATTCCAAGTTTGGTCCAAATCGGTCAAACGGTGTGGATTTGTATAAGGAACAAACAAACAGACAGACACGTGATTTTTATATACATAGAAGAAGAAGATAAGTGTGACATGATTGAGTGTGCAGACGCATTTTAGGTAAATTCGTTAAGGATTTATTGATAGCTAAGGACGTTATTTTTTTTTAAAAAAAAACCTTAGTTTTCGTAAAAAATATTAATTAATGATGTGCTTCTTTTGATTAAAAGCACAACGATGACGAGAAACACTTCATCAGCATTATCAATATTGTATTTGATATATATATATATATATATATATATATATATATATATATATATATATATATATCTGATGAAATATTAGTGCACAGAACAGTAGATAAGATCTAACTGCGAGTACCTTGAGAAATAAGGGCAGGATGTTACAAGCCTAACTAGGCTATATAATAACAGACCGCTGAGTCATACATTCGCCTATCAGAGACGGCGTTCTGTATTGCAAAGATGGCGACTGTAAGGGCAGGTAGAACTACTATAAATAATAGCTGAGAACATAAATAAAGACGGCTATAATTGCTCGCGTGCCCAGTGGCCGGGTAATTGTCTGCTAGGGTAGAGGATCATTTGAATGACAATACAACATTACCTTCCTCTCGAAGATTATCATATAGATTCTCCCAGGGTTAACCAGATACCCTTGGCCATCTTGATAAACCGCCGAAATAGAGCTGTTTCGCTCTTCTTGTTCATGCGAAATTATACTTGGCGATTTCGGAAGGCGATGAATCTGGCGGTGGATAGACAGATCTTTAGTCCAGGGTGCATATTAAAAACATACGTATAGATGCATGTTGAGAGTAGGCCGGCTAAGTGTTTTGTAAATATCTTTGGAAGACCTGAAATAACAATAATTGAGGTACATGTAAATAGTTCCCGTAACTTCAGTAATTATAATTTTATTTGCTCATAACTCCGAAATTTAAAATAAATAACTCCGAAAGTACTCGCGTCAGAGACGTATTCAAGGCCTCAAATGATGTGTAATAAAATATTCTCTAATGCTCCTTTTTTCGGAAATTTTAAACTTGATATGAAAAATAAGCATGTTTTATATACTTTTTTTTCGGTGAGTTGAAATATATTGAGGGTCATTATATTCTATCAGGAAAATCTTGATTGTAGAATAAAAAAGCCCACAAAGCTCATTTAAGTAAGTTTAATATTTTTTACACAATAAGTTCTAATTGAAGCATCAACGAAAAAATTTACAGTTTTCAAATTGTCGGTCAAATTGGATGTATTCAGGAATTTTTAAAAGCTATTAACCCTTTTTTTTTACTTATAAACAAATTAATATCTCTCTGAATTTTCGAAACTTTAGGGCCTGGACTATTAAGATTGATGAGAGATATTGGCGTGTTTAGGTCTGCATTTCTTCAAAGTCGAGAGATCATGTACTATGTACCTAGTAAGTGGTATGTTATTGTCCTTAGACAATATTTCGAAATAAGTTTGAAACCATAATCGGAAGGAGGCACTTGTTTAAGGCCTCTTTTCTGGACCTGCTGGTTCAACTCCTACTCCCAACGATGTTGGTATTTAGTTCTATATCACTTCTAACTTTCCTGTTCTGAAATATTTAGATTACAAGGGATACGTATACCTTGAGTACAACACTCGAGTGAACGCTAAAGATCTTCTAGAGTCTTCAATCAATGCTATTACAGATACTGTTATTGACGACCGTGCACGAGAATTTAATATGAATAAATTCAATAACTAGAGTAAAATTTGTAATATTCAAGGAATTGAAAACCTTCGAGGACTCACTAAACTGCGCATAATACTTAATGCTACCTACTAAGTATCCAAAAAACTAGCTATTGTGACCTCTAAATTTCTTCAATCACACCACCTCACCTCGATTTCCAATCCTGATTGCTTGATCTCCGAAATCCTCTACATCCAGACCAAGCACAATGGACGAGAGTTCTGTTCACTTCTTAACGTTACGGCTCCCTCATCATTTTCATCATTTAGCTCTGGTCAAGCCAAGATGATCAAACTGTTGCAAAATCCAATCAAATTGTAGATTTTTATACAGTTCTATGGAAGTTTAATCTGACTGTATATATAATGGTTTTAACTATATTATTATTTTTTATTATTAGTCAATAAAGTAGGGCATCTATTGTTTTTCAACTTCTCTATTTATAATTTTCACTCTGCATATACTGATTTATCAAAAATATAACGGAATAATAAGTAAGTAGACATAGTGACTATATTTAATGTTCGATTGAGCTTTCTCTGACAGAATAGTTACAATTTGATTCTTTGAATTACTGAATATTTTATAACATAAAATAAAATAAGAGAATTTGTGGTCAATGATTGAGGGTGTAATACATTTTTCTCTAAAAGTCCTGTAAACTAGTTTTAGCAATATAATCACCAATGTAATTACAGAACGACCAATGGGCTTGTATAAACACCCGATAAGGCCTAACAATAAAACTTCCCCCGATCGCGTCGTGAATTACAAACGTTTATTTGCTTCCAATTAAAACGGGCGAATTATTCATCCCAGGAGTCCAAAAGAGGAGGTCGGTGGGTTAAGCAGAAATGGTAGAAATAATTGAATATTGGTTCCACCCGGTTTTAGGGGACAAAGCAGCTGTTTTAATACCGGGCGGGGCGTTCGGTCCAGTGACTTCAGACATCGTATAGTAGATTAGCCCGGGAGGAGAGGAGTAGCAAGGACAAATTAATATGATAATTGGTCTGGAGAGAGGAGGAAGAGGAACAGCTTCATCTAGGAGGAGTTTTACAATGGCTATTGATAGGGGGATGAATATTCATACAAGGTGGTAGGAAATCCATTATGATGTTCTCTCATGCTTCGTGGAGGAGCCCCGCTTCTCGAATCGAACCCCATCCACAAGGAGCCGTCGCAACTTGGGGAGGCCTTTCAATTTTCAAGACAAGAACTTTGACAACGTTAATCGGATTATTCTCCGCAGTACAATAATTGGTACTTGTTGCTCGGCGTTTCCAAAATTATTCTTCCTATAAGCCTGTACATATATAATATGTATAGGAGCATTATTCAAATAGTTTTAACATTCTTGTCCCTTGGCGATATAATTAAGACGGCCCGATTTTTTAATTTTTTTTTTCTTGGAATGACTAATGGAATAAAGAGTAAATTAATGCTACCAAAATTAAATTCTGAATTTCAAAATTTAATGTCAAAATTAATAATTTTATAGGCCCAAAATCATTACCGTCCGCTGTCCCTGGACACATTTATTACACTTTACTATTTTTTTTAGGGGGGAAGGATATTATATTTTTTGCACATGTGATGTTTCATTTTAACATAATAATATTTAAGTTGAATTCATATAAATTTAAATAAATTAAAAAAAAAACCAACTTCGCAATAGCGCCTTTAAAGTTGTCCCTCAGTCTTGACATCATTACCGTCCGACTTTTTGAATCAACGAGAAAACCTATCAGGATGGGGCAAGTTGTTTCCAAATAGATGTTGGAGCAGCTCTCTCAAACTGATTTTTGTTGTCCAAAAGGTTCAGAAGAGAAATGTTGTACGTCCCATTTTATTACTCAAAACATCCATGATTTTTTTTTTTCGTCTAACAATTAATTACTGCTTCAAAAACTACGTATTTTACAATATTTTTTATTAATATAATTCTTTTAGAAAAAAAAATTAAAAATATTTTTGTAACAAATATCATTACCGTCCGCATCATTACCGTCCTACTCTACATTGGATGGTTATCAGAGTTGGCATAATTTTATTTAGAAATAAAAATAAGAATTTATGTGTACCTCATTTATTTGTAAATACGAATATAAATAATTTCGTATTCATAAGATTGAATACGAATTTATTTGTATTCACGTATGTCATATATATAAATGCAAATAAAATTGTATTCACAAATTTTTCTGTAAATGAAATTTAATTTAGAGGAAAAATTCTAAATATACACAAAAATTGTGAATATTCACAAAAAATCAAGTGATTACAAAAACATGCACATTTAAATATACGAATACAAATAAATTCACATTAAAATTTGTGAATAAAAATGTATTCACAAAAACATTCACAACATAAATTATGTATTTGTGCGTATAAACAAAAAGATATTCGAAAGGCTATTGAAGGGAGTATTCAGCTGGATATTGAACCTATTATTAGGAAGAATATCGAAGATGATATTTGGAAGGGTATGGAAGAAGGAATTAGGAAGGGTATAAACGGTGGTATTAGGAAAGGTATAGAAGGTGGTATTAGGAAGGGTATTGAAGATGGTATTAGGGAGGACATTGAAGATGGTATTAGGAAGGGCATAGACGGTGGTATTAGGAAAAGTATTGAAGATGGTATTAGGAAGGATATAGACGGTGGTATTAGGAAGGGTATTGAAGGTGGTATTAGGAAGGGTTGGGGGCGAGGTTAGCTCAGTGGTAGAGCACTCGACTATTGAACTGGAGGACCAGGTTCAAAACCCGAGCGCGCACTAAAGATTTTTTCTTCTAGTGCTGCCGTTCGAGGTTGGATTTGGGGTC
Organism: Gonocerus acuteangulatus; assembly: GCA_946811695.1. Classification (NCBI taxonomy): domain Eukaryota; kingdom Metazoa; phylum Arthropoda; class Insecta; order Hemiptera; family Coreidae; genus Gonocerus; species Gonocerus acuteangulatus. The sequence continues at coordinate 42,456,073 of OX328131.1, forward strand.
CCAGATAGTCCCTAGGCTCACCCAGCCTTTAATTAATTCAATTAATAATGGGTACCTTGGGTGCTAATGACTCTAGCAGTCGAAGCAGACAAGGGGAAAATCAGGCGGCCGGAGCATAGTGTTGACCACACTATCTCCCTAGTGTGCCGTACGGTCAAGAATCAGATACCTCTACAGTATCTGCCCCCTCTGGGCCCTTGTGGCCTGTTACGGGACTGATTTTTTTGATTAGGAAGGGTTGAAGATGGTATTAGGAAGGACATAGAAGGTGGTATTATGTCACTTGAAATGCTTACAGAAACGTTGCTCCAGTAGAGGGAGTCGGTATAATGACCACATGAATTGACAATATTTGGAATTGCGTGATTGATTTTTAAATATTCAGAAAAAATATTCAATATTTTTCATACGATTAAAAAAAAAAAAAAAAAAAAAAACCATCACAGGTATGTTCAATTGCTACAAAAAAAGTTGATTAATTTTCAAGTTGATTTCGGTAAAATTTTAGAACCAAAAAGTAAAATCTATCTGAATAATGCTCATAAACACCACTTTGTGTATGTACGTATATGTATTATATAAAGCATGTGTCTATAAGGTTTCTTAGCTCGAGTTATTTACTCCGGAGGTTTTTTAAGGTTATTTCGTTATTTACACAAGAGTTAACGTGAGTAAATAGCACAAACTTGTGTAATAATAATAATAATAATATGTTTAATATAACAGTAATTTTTTCCAAAAAGTCTTTAAGGTCGTGGGTCTCCACCGACACCTTCGGGAAATTCTATTGGTCTGTAACCAGGGGTCTGCCTATTTCGGACTCCTACCTACTAATGTACATTGCTTTCCTGGACATAAACACGTCTCAGTCTTGGACCCCCCCCCCCCCCCCCCTCTACCTCTAGCTTTTACCAGATAATCCTACAACACTCTTTCTACATGACGAAACCATCTCAATCTGTTTTTATTACTTTCCGAAGGAATGTATCTATTGAGGTTAGACTAATGAATTTTTGAAACATACATCCCGTTTAAATGCTCAGAATTAAAAATTGTGTTTATTGAAAAAAAAAAAAAAAAAATCATACATTATTTGTGATCTGTAATTTTGGCAACTCTTATGCATAAAGCTCCAATTTTTATGTATTTTCATTTTTAGTTTACACTAATGGGAATCGTTTTGTTGAGTGCTGAACACATTCACCTATGCTGAATTAACCCAGCCTTAACAAAAATAATATTTAAATAAATTCAAGTGCCTTTTTTTGAAATTTCAGGTGAGGAATACGTGCAAATGAAAACGTATTTTTACAGAGAACTACTTGACGCATCGGAACCCCTTTTGCACGGTTCTTCCTTGTTTTGTTAGTACATTTTAAAAATATAATGCAAAATATGGGTAAAGAAAAAACCCTTCCCTTCAAAGACCTATTTGAGCTCTTAGTAGTGTTATTTTCTCATTTCCGAGAGCACCATTTTATAGATCTCGACGAGAACTACAATTTTGTCCCTATGAAAAATGTTGACATCTCAAACCGTTTAGTAGTTATTTCTCTTGTGGCGCGCTTATCTGGGTCACCCTGTATATATGCGTCTGTTAATACGAAAGCAGCAAGAGTTTTTGTTCTTTCGCTACGAAACCTGGTAAAGCTTTCTCCTAGCTAACGATTGAACGAGTTCGTTAACCAGCAAAATCAGTCCATCTTGAGGGGGTTTTTCAGCTTGTGTTGTACCTCATCAATGATTTTAGAAGTTGTAGTAAAGTGTTCTTATAAGGGATATCCACTGTATAAATAAAGTTCTCCTTTATTTATCAATAATGACTTAGGAGTGCACGTTGAAAGTAATATTTTAAATATAATTTCGCCATATTTCGCAATTTTAGGGTCAGAAATTCAACATAATATTCTAATAAGCTATATTCAAGATATTGCCATTTTGATTGAGTATAATTTTACTTCAGAGAGTTTTAACAGTAATCATATAGTCATCTCAGGCCCGTATATAATAAAATCAAATTTAAATTCAACAATGAAGAAGAAAGAAAAATATGTAAAACAACTGTCGATATCTATAACTATTTGAATAGCAGGATTTTGGTTTCAGCTACTTTAAATCGACAGATTCAGTCCCAATGGGATTCTTCCAAACAAAGATATCTATATATGTTGGTTATTTTTCGAGTAAAGTGACGAGAAAAACATTTTATCAGACAAGAGTTTACATATTTTTATTTTTTTTTATTATTATTATTTTTTTTTTTTTTTTGTTTGGTGCATCTACTGCTAAGGTCATTAGCACCAACAAGAGTAGTATTAGACAAGTATAGAAAAGAAGGTTGCAACATTGTTGAGGTGAAATATAAATATTCATAAGAAAATAACTTTCCTCGAAAAAATATATTCAGAAGCAAATTTTGATAGGACCACCTCAATTGGAAAAAATATTACTTGAGGTTTGGGAAGTTGTGTAAGCTTCGTATTATAAAAGTAGACACAATCCCTGCGAATCCGGACTATTTCGTATTCTATGCCTCTCCACGAGTGAAGCTGTTTAACGCTTTCATGATATACTGGAAAAGTTATTTGATTAAAAGCATTCAGGTAGGGAGTATCGGAGATCGGTCAACATCCGGCAGTATACTACTCACCTTGGCTTTCGGGACCATTCCTCGGGATCCAGGAGAGCCAATGCAGCTATCGAGGAAGTCGGCTATAGTCGGAGATATAACTCAGAGTTAGGGGTCCCAATCTATTTAATGGAAGCCAGGTCTCAGCTGGCCCCACGTTCCCTTCTACCGTCTTTACCTCACATCCAGGGTCCATCTTGACGATTGCTTCTTCGTCAGCTATTTCTACCATTCTCGTCCGAAGCTTTTCCGGAGGGATGTAGAGTTACGTAAAGAGTCCTTTCACCACAATCTATAAGAACAATATTTCAAATAATTTCCGTCTCACAGGAGCTCCATTTTAGAGTGTTTTCATAATATCTTAATAACAAATGTGTTATTGAATGCTAATAATATAAATTCTTAATATTTTGATTTCAATAGTTTTTGGTGAAATTTTCCAAAAAAAATACTTCATCCTATTTGAAAAGTGAAGTTCGTTAAGCAGCAAAAAAAGTATACATTGGACGATATTCCCGAGCCGGGGGGGGGGGGGGGGGGGGGGAGTTCGCTTATATCTCGGAAACCGTGCGTCCTCCCGCATTCTATAACAAATGAAATCTGATTACATTTTCTACAAGTTCTATTCTATCAACTTTTTTCAAGAATTCTTTAGTTTTCGGGATCTATTATACTTTAGGTACGCCAGTTATTTTTTTACTGTTATTTAATAACATGATAAGTGAAATAAAAAGGTTGTATACAAAAACAACAACATTTATTTAAAATGTAAGTATTACCTACCAGAAATTATAATATAGAACCAAATTTTCATCTTTTTTAAATATCAATGGTTCTACAGGGAATTTATTTTTAGGGGGCCCCTGGATGAAAAAACTCAACTTACTAGGAGCGGATCTCGAACATGCACGTTCTTCGTTCAGTCATTCTCTTTGTATGCAAAACTAAAAGTCGACGAATATTACCTTTTTTTCGAATTGGCCTGCGTGATATATCCCACTCTTTATTGTTGGTGCATTAGCTGTTTGTATTCCCAGAACAGGAAATACCCAAAGACGTAGTTAAATACACTTGAAGGGTACAAAGGAACCGACGAAGTGTTTTCATCAAATGAGGTAATAAATACACTATTTGTACCGTTAGTAGGTACGTTTTCTAGGCCGTTAGTTATCTATAGGTCGCCATCGTTCAAAAAAGTTTTCGGTGCAGTAGAGAATTTTTCAACGGGCGAACCCAATGAAAAATTAACCAGCTTCAGAATGGGCTTGAACCCCATTTTCCACATGAGAATCCAAGGTGTTAGACCCTGGACAGCGGGGAGACCACTTTATAATTATACAATAACTAATAATAATATTATCTTATATGAATACAAAAATAAAAGTATTGTAAACAGGAAAATTAAGACACCCACTTTATTTCAGAGAAGAGCATAAGTTGTTCTAAAAGCTTATCAGGATGAGAACTGTGAAGTTAAGGGCAAGAGAAACTGGGGTATTACCCTAATCCCAGATAAGGTTTATCCTCTTATAGGGGTTTATACTATTAAAATACATCGGCTGATATCATACTTAACCACCTGACTTACCTATACCAATACAATAAATAGCAGCTAGAACCTTTTATTCCTTATATTATACCGTATAAAATGGAATAGAAAATATAAAAGGATAAATAGAAACTAACTGAGGGCCTTCGAGAAAATCTTATTCTACAATATACATGGATAAAAAGATTCTTAAAGAAAATTGTCGCAATCTTTGATCATCATTTTAGTTGATAGGACTAAATTCTACAAACATTTAAGTCCTATTTGCTAGAATGTTCGGACAATAGCCCGAATCACAGGAAATGGAATTTTGATATAATTGTTTGTTTGGAACGTATATATAAGAAGACAAGGAATGGTTAGGATTCGGCTGAATGAAAACGTCAGATTTTCTGGAAAATCTATATTTCCATAGTTTCAACATTCTCTTTGGAAACCTTCTTTAGTTTAAAAATTAAATATACAGAATAACAAACGAGAATAATCACAACAGTAAAAAAATAATAAATAAAAAAATCAGTATTAACATAAGACCAAAGTTTGAAAATGGTAGAAAAACATACTCGTATTAGCATCAGCACAATGGCAGAGGAACACATAGGCTAATTTGTTCCTCTGCCATTATTTTTACTATGGTCATCTGTTAATTTTTGTAATTACTCTCAACTAAGTTTTATATTAAGCTACTGATCAATTTGTTCATTAAAACACCTTTTTTATACCTAATATGCACTATAAAAAAAGTCGTTTTCTAACCTATTGTCATGATGTGAAATGTCCTACTGTTGTGATTATTCTCGTTCGTAATTATATATTTTTAGTTTTTAGCTGAAGAAGGCTGCTAAACAGCATTCCAAAACGTTCGAAATATAGATTTTGTTAAAATCTGACGTTTTTTCTTAGCCGAATCTTTACCATTCTGTTATCACCTCAACGGCCAACTACTTCATTTCATTATGTTTATTTTTTATACGTTGGTGTTGGGAACGAATAGCCTGTCTTCCTTGAGCAGGCTACACAGATACTAACGATGGTTTAGGCTCTTTAGACTATTATCGCGCTTTATTTGTATAAAAAAGATTGAAGTTGTTTTGACGAGTAAGAGATTAAGGCGTGAACAATGAAAATGCGGAGAAGCCGCAGTGAAGTATTTCTCACAACAAAAACAACTTATTCCAACATTAGTTGTAGGGCAAGGTTCTTTTTGAAGGTAGGAGCAAAGCGGGGAAGAATTTAGAGTAATTGTTCTTAAGTACAAAAAGAGTAATTTTGTGAAATAATTATTCGAGCATTGTTTTCGGGCTGAAGGAGCAAGAGGAGGCTGCCTCTTGTTAGCCATTTTAAAACTACCCCCGGCACTTGGAGGTCTTTGTCCGGCAAGCCTTCTCCTCCTCTAGTAATTACACCGTTGAAAGTTTCATATCAAAAGGCATTCTCTCCTTGTACGGGCCTATTTCAGTCTCCGGTAGTAAAGGGTTTCCAACACAGGTTTCAGAACGCGGTCGCCTAAACCTAACTCTAAACTACATCATTGTTGAAATTATTTTCAGTTAAGGACGAGAGTATTCATAATCTGAAACAAGGGACATACATTGTACAATCGAGTGGCTTATAGGAAGGTGTAGTAAAAGAAAAATCAGAAGAAAGAGTTGAATGGGGAAGCGAATAACGACGTTTGAAGGAAAATACATAAAATAGTAAAGTAATATATATTATTGAAGCGAATGGAATGTTCTACAACCCTATAACGGACATTTATTTTTTGGGTTCATCGTTGAAGAGATATCCGGTCAAAACGGGGAAAAAATATGCGGCAAAAATGTTTTTCCCCAAAATGACAGACTCAAGGGCGGATATTTCGAAAACTAAAGATATCTCGAAAAACTTTATTGAATAGAGCTTGTAGGAAATTTAATAAGCTTTCATTTGTTATAGAATAGTCATGTCGCTAAGGCGCAGGGGTTCTGAGATAAAGTGAAACCCCGAAAAATGGGACCTTCTAAACCCCCCTCCCTCCCCCCCCCCGGCACAAAGGCCAGGGGCGAGGACCTTTGATATGTTCACCTCCTAAAGTTACGAAGTCAAAAATTGTGTTCCAAAAATGTCCACCTATAGCTGTTTTAAGCATTCGTTGCCTGGACTGTAAGGAAATACACACGAATAGTAGATTGTAAACGGAGAATGCAGAACCAAAGCGAAGCCTGAAACAGTTAAATAAATGAAATCACTACAAGAAGAGTGGTCACGACATTAATTAAATTTCAATTTAAAGGCCACAAGTAATAATGACCTTGTTTTGCTAGTTCTAGCTAAAACGCACCCATCAATTTCATTACAAAATATACTGAAAAAAAAAAAAAAAAAAATCAATCTCAACGGTAATATAATCAGGTGAAAAGGAAATACCATTTGAGAGTGAATCTCTTATTAAAGCAACTCCTACTCCATAGGTAAAGGTCTAATCAAGTGCTATAAGAGTAAGTGCTTGCTGGAAGAATTTCCAGACCTCATTACTACACCCACACAATGAGATTGTTCTTCCAGTGTTGATTTTACCTGGAAGAAGTCATCCCTATAAAAGGCATGACTTTATAGGAGGGAGACAGCAAAATCCATTAAGATTCGCCAAAAGTTAATTAAATTATTCTCACCAAATAAACACTAATTAATAATTTAGAAAGTAGATTCATTCATCAGTACCATCCCTTTTATTTTTAAATGTCTTCTTCTCTTCACTGAAAGGTTAAATAATTGTTAAAAAGAGATATAAATTCTTAAAAAAAACATGCCTTTAGTTTATGTTATAATTTTCTTGATAGCTTGGTTCTCGATTGGCAGATTACCGTTAAGAGCTCACTATAAAAACTCCGACAAGCAGGAACTGCGTCATCATAGCAGGGTTCCGTTCAAATCTCTAGTCCTATTAGTAAAGGAATAGCAGCAATTATTAGTGAGGTTTGATCTTTCGGGAAAAATATAAAATAAAATCTCGAAGACAAAATAGATTCAAGCTGCCACAACAGAAAAGTGACAGTAACATAAGCAGGGAGTCACTCGGGAGAAAAAAGAAGCGGAAAATACTCCATCTTCTTTCTCAACGTTCGCTATTGGAAACAATATAACACTGTTTCATATCTCCTTAATTGTTTTAGTAAAATACTCATTTTACTGATAAATAAGTAAATAAGCAACAACCAATTAAAACTTTAGTTAAACAGATACAAAAACCCGTACAAAAGAGTAAAACTAAAAATTTCGAAGATTCAAGTCCTTATTTCTCCCATTGACATCGCCCCATCGAACAGTACAATGAAACCTTTTTTGTAGAGAATTTAGTAAGCTTTCCAATGGCATCCTTCGACTCACCACGATTATCCAACCGTTTTCTAGATATTTTAGAATATACAAAAATCTAACTATTCATGCCTCTTGATGAAATATTTTACTTCTATTAATTCCTTAACTCCAAACGGAACTAAAATTTTACTATCTTAGACTAGATGGATGTCAAACGTCTAGGGGAAGTTTTAACTGAATCAAACGGTTCCGAAAAAACAAACTGAAAATTAGTTGTATTAATGTTTCTCGTAAACGCTTACAGATTTCGCTTTAAAAGTGGTTTCATTCGTTTTCCTATGCCAAGAAATCTCTAAAACGAGTACCTGGCAAGCCCATGGACTCAAATGTTTCAAATTGATATTTTTGTTTGAACGATTTTTGTAACAAATTTCATCAAAATCGGACTATTTCTGAGGTGATGGAAGAGCGAACAGAGAAATATAAATAAATAAATATATATGTATATGTAGATCTAATACAGGCAAATATTCATATTTATACAAATATTTGCCTTGCTGCTAAACGTGCCACCTTTCAGTGGCTCCTCAATCCAGAGAGTATTTTGGTTGTTCACCTTGTTGTTAATTAGACCTCTTAGAGGAGATTTATTTCAAATTCGAATTGGTTAAACTGCCAAATAAGACGACTTGCAGCAACTAAACTAGCAGTCATTTTATTTCGCGAGAGGCAGAGAGAAAGCGATATCAGCAAAAATAGCTTGCAAAGAAAGCTAAAGAATTGTCAATAAGCACACCAAAGGAAAGAAACCAATCGGAGAGGAAATGGGAAAATCTTAGATTTGCTCTTTGCACCACATGAACTGCTAGAAATATGAGAAGCAGCACATATTGGTCGCAGGCTTTGGCTATAGCTGGTCAGGCCCATGTGTTCTCTATATACTCGATATCGTTCCTCGGGGTAACTGATTTCAGCTAATATTGGATTCTGATGAACGGCTGGCTAAGTGTTGTACTCTCTGAATACAAGAAGGATTTCTTCTGGATTATGATAAGAGTATACAGGGTGTATCGCAAGTTAATAACAATACTTCAGGTGGTGAAACTAGACAAACAATGAAGTTCAACGTCGTTCAGAGTTTTATGTAGTACATCTCCAATTTTCTCTCTTTTTACACATGTTTTTCAATGATTCATTACATTTTTTAAATCAACATTAAATTTTCTTTAAAGCTAATGAACATTCAATGTTCACAATTATCACATTCAAACCGTAGTATCAATTCAAAAAGCTAAAATTAATAAAATCTTCTGCTTAGCGACAATTCGATGAAACTCATTACTCTTTAAAAAAAATTAGTAATTCGCGTAGAAAAAAAAGAAAGAAAATAATTGAGTCAGCTGTTCCCTACAAATTATATATGTAAATCAATACAAATAATAAAATTCTGGATCGCTGTCTGTACATGGAAGATGTATGGGAAAAACTATTACAGGACTTTTCAACGCAATAGTACCCAAACCAATGATTGTTAGATTTTTTGTCTGTACTCTCAGAAACGGCTAATCCGATTCAGTTGCGGTTTTCACTAATGTATTGTGGTAAGCTTCAGTTAACATTTAGTGTTTCTTTCATGTCAATCGGTTAATAAATAAAAAATATATGCCAATGTACAAAACCACGTCGAGTATTTCATGAACTATCGTTAACACGATACACACCAGTTTTTCAGTCACTAAACATGGTATATAGTATTCCCCTAGCAAATGATTGAACGAGTTCGTTAACAAGCATAATTGGTTCGTCTGGAGGGGGGAGGTTGTACTCCGGACCCAAAGTTCGCGCAATAATTGTTGTATTGGAACGAAACTAGGTATTCGGTGTGGGAATATTAATAGAAAAAAAATAAACTAAATCGGTTCATTGGGAGGGGGGGGGGGTTACCCAAAACAATGATTTTTAGCATTTTTGTCTCTATATCTGCTGTCTCAATACACACTAGGGTTTAACAGTCCCTAAGGGGTCAGCTTTGTGGCTCTGTCACGTTTTAGCAATCCTGACAGCCTGTATGCTTTGATCCCCGATGGCTATACGTCTAATATCGTGTACAAAGAAGCATTAATGTAAAGTAGATATTTTTTTTAAATACCCATACGACGGTGTTTATACTCCAAAATTAATCAAAAGGAATATTCAAAAATGCTGCCCTAAGTCACTATTCAAGCGGACGAGGTCGCGGGCACAGCTTGTAATGAATAATTTTAGGGGGGTACCCTTTAGATAACCCGCCCTGAAATTCTTAGTTAATAATAATGAACGTTAAAATTTAAATAAATAAATATATGTAAAAACTATTCATTTTTGATACCTCTGTTGGTTATTTGGTTATTTAGGATTGTAGCTCAGTTACGCAGCTCCTGCGTAACGTACTTTTTTTCATTCGTCTGTTTTCGGCTGTTTCAGAAGCCTTTAAATCCCAGCATGAATCAAACATAAAACCCTCTTGACTTTGGAATAACTCTGTTCTATACAAGGACATAATCTTCAAGTTAAATATTTCAGTATTGCCAACTGAACATTTGAATTGGAAGTGAAATTCTCAACATACGAACAGGCTTTGGTTTGTTTAACCACTCAACCAACGGAAGCTAAACAAATTTCGCATACAATTATTTGTCTGCTACTCCAAACTAGCTCTGAAGGTTTGTTTTAGAAATTAACGCATTCTGTATGTGGTTGTGGCCCGACTCGTTGGCCCCCAAAGCCGCTACGGTAATGTACTTATGCCTGAATTAGGCATATAAAATGCTTCCAATTGTATAAACAAACAGGTTCAAACATAAATATCTAAATACATAATTGTGATATTATTCATTATTTGGATTTTCGACACATTTACTGAATCCATGAATCTTTTATCAGATAGAATTATAAGAACTGTCTTTTCTTTGTTCTTTCTTAAACAAAGAAAAGAGATTCCGCCAGACAGAGTTGTAAACCTTAGCCCATTCCTCAGCGATAATGTTCAGTTATATTCCTGAAGAATTTACTAGTAGCCTAAATAAATACAAAATAAATAAAAATTTGTTCGTTTATATTTGTAATGAACAGCTGAATCAATTATTACTTTTCCATTCAATATTTTTTTAAAATATTTATTTCACTACGGCCAGTGCGGCCACATTAAGAATTTGGTTTAGGATAATCCTTCTCTTCCTAATAGACCCATTTAGTTCACTTTAACAACATAAATTTCACCTCAGATAGGCGAGTTTCGTAACAATATAACAAATCTTTCGAGCGTCAGTGGAATATCCGGAGTAAACCTTCTCCCTTTCAAATGGTCCAATTTTGCTGGTTAACGAACTCATCCAATCATTTGTTGTTAGATATCTTCATACCAAAATCCGTTGCAAAATAAAAACATTGTCGTCACGATCATACTAACACACAAACACGCGGACACGCGTACACACACACACACACAAACACATGTATATATACGACGGGAAAGATAGACCGACAGAGAAACTTTCTTTAATAAATCTTTCACGAATACAGACATTAGTGCTAAATTTCTTCGAAAAGTGCTAAACATAAAAACAAAATTATATTATTTTTTTTTAACTGGTGGAAGGTAATATAACTAAACAGCAAAAAAAAAAAAAAAAAAAAAAAAAAAAAAAAAAAAAAAAAAAAAAAAAAAAAACGGCGCACCTGAAATATTGTCGTTTTTTTTCTTTCTAGTGCAAATAATTTAATTTTTTCTGTATGTGCTAAGTAAAGTATACACCATATAAGTTAACAGATGGAGAAAAATTGAAAAGCAAGAAATATCTGAATAGGAAACAAGTTTTATTTACAAAAACTCTAAACTCGTATAAAATAATAAAATATCCTTCGGTAATGTTTCTCCATTACATTATTGTTATTATTTTTTTCAATTTTTTTTTTAATAACGGGTAATTGCTCCCCTTGCTTGTATCAGAGCCTGGATTCTCTTCGGCATGCTGTTGATTAAGCTGGCAACTCTTTACTGTTCGATGCCGTCCCATTCTTCCACTAGCGCGGTTCGGAGGTGTTGAAGGTCCATTGGAACATCGAGTCGCCTTCGGATGCACCTCACTACACTATCCCAGGGGTTCTCTATGGGATTAAGGTAGGGGCTGCGGCTGGCCACTGTAGGGTGCGTATACCGACTTCATTAAGGTAGTCTGTAACCACATTTGCAACATGTGGCCTTGCGTTGTCATGCATTAACATGAAATCATCGCCTATGAAAGGGGCGAATGGCACTGCATACCCTTCCAGAATGTCGGATATGTACCTATGTGCAGTTAGATATCCTCTCTGGAACACATGAAGATCAGTCTTCGCCACTAAAGTAATTCCACTCCAAACCATTGCAGACCCACCACCGTAAGGCACCCTTCGGAGGTATTGCAGGGTGCAAATCGCAGTCCTGAGCTTCTCCACACTCTAGCCCGATGATCTGAAGCAAAGAGTGAAAATCTCGATTCGTCTTTAAACAGTACTCGAGCGCAGTCGTTTACTGTCCACGCTGAGTGTTCCCGAGCAAACATAAAACGGGATGCCCGGTGTGCTGGGGTGAGCTGAACTCCAGTAGCTGGGGTCCTTGATTGAATGTGAGCTTCATGAAGCCGCCTCCGCACCGTATCCACTCTGATACTCACATTTCGAGCAATTCGAAGCCTTTGTTTGGTCTCCGCGGCTGTCTGAAAGTGATTTCTTAATGTCTGCATCACAATAAAACTATCGTCAGCGAGAACAGTCACTCTGGTCCAACCTGAACCTGGCCTCCTAGTTAAGTTACCAGTCTCCCTGTACCTCTGGACTGCCCTGCGAACTTTGGTTTCTGGTATCCCTAAGGACCTAGCAACATATCGCTGGCTTCTTCCATCCTCTACCAACGCGACGATCCTCGCGACCATTTCAGTGGTTAAAACCATTGTGAACAGCAAAGTAGATACGGATAAGACAAAAAATGGGTTTCAAAAAAGAAAAAGTTGCGAAAATGAACGTGCATGTATAAATGAACTTAACTACACAACGGCTGTAAATGAACTAATACGAAAAGTATTATTATTTCTAGGGCAGGAAAGGACTTGGTAGGGAATTATTGATATGAAAGTCTTTCTAACCGTTAAACACGTAGACCAAAACAAACAATACGCTCAGAGTGCAATTTGTATACACATTAATCGCATAATATATGGTGCGCCGGATTTTTTGCTGTTTAGTTTATTTAATTAGAACATAATACAAATTAAACCCCAGCTTCTAATAAACCGATTTAGTTTATTTTTAGAACGCATCTTTCTCTTTAAATACCCACGACTTATGGAAATTTCCCCCGACAATCTGGTAAGAAAACCTTCCTGAAACGGCGAGAACTATTACATTTTGGTTTATTAATTTCGTTTCTTTAATGAGAGTATAATAGTTTGTCAACTGAATAACTCAAAAATAGAAATCTCTCAGTAGTATCAGATTCGCCTCTCTGCTACTGTTTTCTCTCAGGATTTACTAAAATCAAAAACTAAACTAAACTTTTTATATATATTTTTTAAAATATAATTGCGAGAACCCCGCATCGATTCGCCCCATAAATAAAAAAACACTAAGGATTTAAAAATATTCGTCTTGAACTTCACTCGTTGAAGTAAACGCGTTTTAAGAAGGGAAAAAGCCTGAAGAAAAAGGAATGCAAATTGCCAAGAAGGAATGCTGGAATCGATGGAACAGTGCAGGAATTCAGTAAGAAATGGTAGCGAAGCCGGGGAGGGGGGCGGCTTGGACGAGGGGGGTTCAGCTTTCAGCAAATAGAAGGGAGGCGCAAATTTAGATAGTACTCCAAGCCATGTCAATAACTCAACTCCTAGGCTAAGGAATTTGCAAAGGGAACGGATAGCGCCTAATACCCCAATCGTTATGCAGAACATTCAACTTCCAAAATAACCGAAACCTACAGCCGATTGCGAAACAAACATTGAGGAGGAACAACACGCCCAAGTCGCCTTTGTCAGTAATCTTCTATTAACGGTTATGGACGCACATGGTGTGAGCACCTAGTGGATGCTTAGAAATAATGGGCAGCAGTTGATTGAAATGACTAATTGGACAATTATTACGCAATTATAAACTGGATAAAAATAAAAGAACAAACCAAAAAAGTCCGACCCACAGAAATATTGCTAATGTCTGGATTAGAACGAAACCCAACACCGGGCAACTGAGACTCTTTGAGGTGGCCCAAAAGATATTTACACCTGAATCTATTATTAGGGACTTTTATTAAGCTTTTTTACGGGTAGCTCTCGGAAAAAACATCTTTCTTTTTTTCTGTACTCCAAACGTAGGTAACCAAAATGTATATAGTATCTTAGTTCTGATAAATGTGGAACAAATGAAAACCGTTTTACGTTGGTGAATCACTATTGAGTCCCCGAACCTACAATTCTGTTGTTTACTACTTTTCTATAAAAACGTTACAGATGTTTCCTTGACAGTTTATTAGATTGCAAACGCAAAACCGTGGGCGCTACAATTTGGTCCTGCTCTACAATTTTTCAGAAAAACATTGGACCGATGAGCAAATGCTTCTACTAAGTATTCGGGTGAACCAACTTGGCCTTAAATTTTAGGCGAAGTATTTTTGTATGAAATTTGATCGGAATATGGCCATTTTTGTTGATAGTAAATCTTGAACAGACAAATATAAATATCTATACACATTCACACACATCAATTTGAACGCACTTTTGTATCATTGTATCATTAGATAACTGCCATACGGGTGTTTTGTTCCTCATAGAGGTATGAATCCGCTAAAAGTCCATCTAGCAAGAAGCTGAGTCGGATCATTTTAGACACCCAACGTGATTTGAATGTGTGTTGGTTCTTCAGGAAATCCGTATGGCTCAAAGCAAAAAGCCCGATGAATATTGAATCGGGTGGTGTTTTAAGTCCCCTAAAGCCCTGTTGCACAAGTAGAACGAAAAAGTTCTTCCAATCCTGAGGAAAGAGGGAGAGAGATTGCGAATCAGGTAGTAGCGTCACATCCGAAGCATCAAGTCCTGTTTTGGAGCGAAGCTCGAGTTACGATTAACACTTTCGACGAGTTAATATGTTAGCGACTTTACGCGCTTTTCTGCTACTAAGAAGGCAAGTACTTGGCTGAGAGCTTTTACCCCCCACCTCCTCCACACCGACTTACTAGGGAGGAGGAGAGGTACTTCGGTGTACTTAAGAGTTCCACTTACAGGCCTTCCAGCCTTCTTACAAGACACCTAACGACTTACATGTCGCAGCAAAAAGGGTGTTTTAAGTAAACTTGACAGCAACAAAACTATTCACAAAATATTAACAGAAAAAGCGGGAAAATTAAATTTTAATTGAATAGAATAAATTCATTTGGAAAGTAGCTAATGAGAGATTGCACACAAAAAATAATTCCTTAAAAACATCAAGAATTCACCGAGCCCACTGGCTAAGGTCTAGAAACGAACTGTACAAAAATATATTATAAACTCTTCATTATACGTATTCATACGTTTCGCAAACGACACAGTTAAGAGATACATTCCTTATTTAATTAACTCATCTATTAGGTGATTAATAGATATTTCAGTAATACATATTTTGCATTTCAGGCCTTCTATTTTAGTTCTTAAGACTTCGCGGGTTAATCCTGGGTGTCCGATTGTAAATTGAGTAGATGATTGGGGTTCGGTCGTATGTTAACTAAAACAAAATTTTATAACTGAAAGGAATAATTTATTTGCCAACATTTCGGCTTAAATTAAATTAAAAGCTATCTTCAGGGCTATGGAGGAGAGAGAACAGTGCCTTATCGGGGAGGTTATCAGCCTGTCTCGTCAAGTCATGGAGAAGCAGGTTCAATGGTTCGATTTTTTCTCTATCTCATTTTCTTCTTTGTCGGCAATCACGCTGTACCTTAGGTTATAGTGTTCTAGCCAATGAGATGTTCAGTGTACCAACTTTCGTTGATTTTAATAACTTTAGTATGTCAAATGTTGATGTTAACTACTTTATTCATTATTTACGTCCGACATAATTCGTGCCTGTTCGGCACCTATTTAGGGGCTCTTTTACAACAAAATATTTTTTTATCATAAAAATTAAAAACCAATTAATGTTCTTATATTCTAATAAAACAAATTATACCTAAAACTAATTTTTCATACCTTGTTAGAAAGTCCTCTAGTCATCATGTACTCTTAATGTAGGTACGTAGGTAAGTACTTTTATATTATGATGTGCAAAAAATATTTTCTTTTAGAAATGTCCTTGAAGACGTGCGGAACAAGTACGAATCACGCCGGGCCTAAATAAATAAAGTAGTTTACAATGAAAGATTACGTGTTTACGAACCCCTAACCTCCAGTCCAATGGCTACAAGAACCTGACTCGTGGCCATATAATAACAAAGAACCCTCATTTTCATGTGTGAACCGTCACTATCCACCACATCTTGGTGCAACATTCAGTAGATACCCCGAGTTCTATATGTGAGTTGGATCAGCACTCTCACAGGACTCGTTAGAACAGATGATCAAGTTGGTGGAAATATTAAATCATACCAACCTGAATGATAGAACATAATTCATGAAATAAAAATGGGAAGAAATGAATAGATAAAATAGGAGACTAACCAAAACTGTTCCACATACGTATAGTTAAAAGCCAAACCACTAAAAGGGATGAATAACCCTGTAGTTGATCGCCCAGGAATAAAAACCTTATCTATCAATCTCATGCCTCCAAAAGAATTTAAAACAATTACGAAACAAATATTAGATACTAGCTGAATACCCAATATATTTACGAGTATTACCAAGGTTATAGGCGAGGAGGCTGTGCAAGGGTTCCGGATATTATTACCTCGCCTGGAAAACCTAAGGATATGCCATACATCACGGTTTGACCGGGACTGTCCCGGTATTTTGCAATTGTTTCGGTGTCCCGCCCAGTTTTATCAATGTCCCGGAAAAGGCTGTAAGATGTAAAAAGTAATGAGTTCATGTTTATAAGAATCTTTTTTAAATCGGTTACTTTTCTACAATTAACATTTTTACTACTGCTCACAGTGTCAAAGAAATGAGAAGTAATCTAACTGTAAAACGCTGGAACTACCTGCACAGCGCTGCCAGACACTACTATTTGGCTGAGAGATTTTTTTAAGAAAATCAAGTAGCAAAAAAAGTTCCGTTCTTATTTTTAAGGTTTGGGTAGACTAACAGTTTAGGATTCCCCCTTTCCGTTACTTGCTAGGCTTAAAACTCACCAACCATTTTGCTTATAATTTGTACTCTTTTTATCCCCCCCCCCCCCCTGGTATGTCCATCCCATATTAATGTGTCTCGGTTTAACTCTCCAAAAATATGGCAAGCCTATCTGACGGGGACAGGCAGAAAAGAAACGCAATTAAAACTCTATGAGGGACAGTTAATTTCTAGTAATTCAAGGTCTGCCATCATAGTTGAAATTAACCTCAATTAGAAATAAAACTATGAGATAGATAATGTAAGGTAACAGCTGTTCTTTATCGTCCTAGCAACGCAGGCTGCCTAGGCTTGCCTTCTCTAACCAACTCAAACTTTAAACCCCCCTAAAAATGCTTAAAAATACGAATATCAAAAAATCCTTTCTTAGCGAGCGCCTACGTTATATAGGGAGTGTCCATGAAAAATTTCAAAATTTTCTGTCGAGCGGTTTGGGCTGGGCGTTGATAGATGAGTGAGTGAGTGAGTGGTATTTGACAAATATATAGTAGATTTACAATTCAGCTGCACCTTCATATTTATGTATAAAAGAATGTATGATTCGAACGAATTAAAGCGTATGAAACGAGCGAGAGTGTTACTTTGGCTTTCCATTCTTAGCTAAGGTGTTATATTATATTATTTAAGGCGGGAGAGGATGGCGCCGAAAACTTAGACGATATTTCCTTCCTGGGCACTTAGCCTCCCAAGAGAGAGTGCCATTTAAGGGTATAAAAACAGGGGTAGGTCTGCTGAGTTATGCCCTTCCAGCTCTCCACACAAATCCCTGTTCCTAACCCCAAGAGGAGTCGGCGGGACTCAGTCTTTATTTCCAGGTATATATGGCAGGATTTAGTGCAATCCTTAGGGGATGGTCTATAGATATCTGGATTCGGGTTACAGGAGTGATATGGAGTGCCGTTATCAGGGGTCTACAGAATTCACGATGGAGTAGGGCTATCATCAGCGTACTCCATAATCTGTTTTTCTTTCATCATTAAAAACATCACCAATAAAAAAAAGTGTTGACAAAAAAGAAGCGTTTCCGGAACTCATTTTAATGTGCCCCTATATGACGCCAACCAAATTCGGTGGTCGACCCGATGACGTAATCCTAAAACGGTTGAGTTTTACAGTTTAAATCTGTTTGGCTTTATATAAACTAAGAAAATAAATAATTTATTACATTTAGAGCAGAGAATGATTCACAAAAAAAATATTTAATTAAAAGGCATCAGCAGCATTTATTTCCCAATAAATGATAAACGTGTAGTGTAAAAAATATATGTGTAAAGGAGCAAAATCATTTATGTCTATTTTGCATTGAAATCGGTTAGCTAACGACACGTTCTTAAGCAATGTTACCTAAATAAAAAAAGTCCGTCACGCAGGAGCTGCATAACTAAGCACTTTCCTCAGAATTTGGGTAGTGTAGATTGCATTCCTGAATAATTTGCTGTACATAACCTATAAAAATAAAATAAAAAAACATGAATAGTTCTGTTCTTTAACATTTGTAATGAGCAAGTCATTCAAATTATTTTTAATTATTATTTTTTTAAATAATTTCCTTGCAGAGTTTTGTGTATGGTTGGTAATAAACTACTTAATAAATACACAAAAACTTCAAATTTTCGTCTGAGGCAGGAACGGGATACAGCACCCCTAGCGGTAGGCGTGAGAAGTAATATCAAGACAGAGGCACTTCTTGCGACAGCTTTGCCAACTTGCGTTTCAAAGGAAAATTTTCGTGATATCCGTCAAGACCTAATATGAATGTTTAAAATGGAAGTTTAAACAAATAAAATCACAGATATACGAAGATATTGATCCGAGACTAAGCACGTCGTAGGGCTTAAATCCATGGTAATGCAATCGTTAATGTTCAGCTTTATGATGAATTTATTGGTCGGGAGGGGGTTTTAGAACCAACTCCCACCACAACGAGAGAGATATATCCCGCCAGTCTCCTCCCCCTTTTTAACTGGCCGGTAATTAAAATCTCTGACATCCACCCAAATGAAATTACTGTCTTTCCTAATTAGCCACTAATTACAGAAGCATCAGCCACATACACAAACCCAATAATCACATAATTAAATAGACTTTTTTTACAGCCGACCCCCAATTACTCTCTAATGTGACTTTTCTGTACGACATTGAAGTTGATATATTAGTGAAGCGACAAGAAATCTATTCCGGATCAATAAAGTCCGATTCGCAGGAACTGCGTCATCTTAGCGCGGTTCCGTTCTTATCTTTAGTGTTTATGAAGGCATAGAATAGAAACAGTTATTACTTTGTTTAGATCAATAGCGAAACACCTATCCAAATGAAATCTCAAACTAACTAGTCTTGAAAGGTCTTGATTTACAATCTTACCTGTATGGGTCAGCTATCCGATAAGTAGGGCAGAAAGGCCTCCGCACAGAGGCATTTGGAAAGCTTTGGGATCTCTCTCTTTGAACGCTACATTTTGACAATAAATTCATCTTCTTATTTTACTTAATCTGTTTTATTGTCAAATACATTATCCGACTATAAGCAATTTAAAAATAACAAGGAATAAAATAGACAAAAAGAACCATTCGAATAAACGAAATCAATTACTTTAAAGTTTTAAGCACTTATTTCTCCGATTGACATCGCCTAATTAAAACTTTCTTTAGAACCTTTTTTGTAGAGCATTTAGTAAGCTTTCGAATGGTAACCTTCTGCTTCCCAAGATTGTCAACGGTTTTCGAGAAACTAACGAAAGTATACAAAGTTACCAAAACTTTTCTTGTCTGTTAATAAAATAATTTATTCTAACCCTTTCTTTACTCCAAACATAACCAAAATTTCAACATATTAGTGTTGATGAAATTCGAACATGCAGAAAATGTTTCAACTGAATCCCATGATTCTAAGTACCCAAACCAAAAACGATATTCAAAACATATTTTTCCAATTTTCTCAAAAACGGTTAAAGCTATCGCCTTGAAAATGGTTTCATTCGTTTTCCTAGCCCAGGAATAATATAAAACGAGTACTTAGAAGCTTATGAACTCAAAAACGAAAGCGTTACGATTTTTTTTGCGCGAATTTCGCCCCAAACGCCATCTTCCAGTAGGCGGATTTTGCTGGTTAACGAACTTGACCTTTCAAATTGGACGACGGATTTTTGTACCAAATTTCATCACAATCGGACCATTAGGGAAGCCAGAAATGAGCGAACAGACAAATATATAAATAAAATAAATATATACATATACATATATATATATATATATATATATACACACAAATTTGAACCACCGTTATTTTCGGTCTCTAGGGGTTCTGAAACGCGAAATTTTCTAGTCGGCACTTTCGGATTGTTTCATTGTATCAACCTTATAAGCGGGGTTCCTCCCTATGGGGGAGGGAGGAACCGCGCTAAAAATGGCATATCTGCATAGCTCAGACGGTTCAAAATTGAGTTAGGGTGTATTTTTAGGAGCAGAGTTTTGGAGTTGTGAAGGATGTGACGGGCCTTCAGAAATTACGGCACCGACTTTACTGTCTATGCTATTTTAATAATTGGAGGAACACCAGCTTAGTAACATTACTCTATCATAGTAGCCTTCTAGCTTCTTCCGGTCAGCAGGTCTATCGACTCTTCGTACCCGGGCCACTTTCTGCTGACCCTCCATTGCTTAATTAAATGGATGTTAGCAAGTGACCTGAAGGCAAGGAAGAAATGAACCGAAATAGAGAAGAAAAGAACAAACAGAAAAATTAGAGGCTAAAGCATGTTCCACGTTTTGTGAATTTTGGTAAGCGGCTTAAAGCAGAAAGGAACCGCTGGGTTTCCATGGGGGATTTAAGCGATAGTTTAGACATATAATTTAATCATTCCTGCGTACAAAACACTAGTTCAGTCACCAAATTATCATTAACATATTCACACAAATCTGCAAACAACAAAACAACATGGGGTCTCCCGTGGTCTAGTGGCTAGCGCCTTAGATTAATAAGCGGGAGATGGTGGGTTCGATCCCCACCGGCGGCAGGAATTTTCTCATCCCACGGCTCGTTGGGAAAATTCCTCGCTGCACCCTGGATGTCGGCGCTAATGGCCCAGTTGTCGAAGCGCCGTACAAAAAAAAAAAAAAAAATAAAAAAAAATAAAAAAACATTAGGGTAAATGACCGAATAGTTGACACTTTGACACTTTAAGGAACGGTTATTTACGTAAAATAATTCTTCGGTTAGTTTTTTAAGATACAAAATTTTGAATATATCAAATTATTCGGCAGCTCATTCTCTATGAAATTCACATAAACCAATTTTAGATACATTAAGTATTTCAAGTAAAATAAATCAATAAATGCTGCCTTACTCTGGTCCTAATGTTAACACATCTGTAGTAGGTCGGTGCCTAAGTTCGACTTTTCTGTTCCTAAGGATGACAGTGAGGGAAAATGAAAATAATACAACTTTATTCTTTAAACAAACAACCAAATTGGATTGAAAACAGCAGGGTACACAAACAACTAGGCACAACAATTATTTTTAACTGAAAATCATAACTAGGAAGAATAAAAATATTCCTCCGAATTTTTCCATGTAGAGTCAGTGGTTCTGGAAATTAATGTATTTTATCCAAATACTAGAGGATTGGTAAGTTTACAAGTAATTTGGCTAGTAGATATTGGAAAATCATGCCATCAGCGGAAAAAACAGTTTTCATTCTATTGCGAGCAACAAGGGACAACTGCATTGGCGGAAATCCACCTCACTACTTGTCAAACATATTTCCCGTGCTGTTTTTCCTTCAACTTGAACTATACAATAATCGCCTACTCTTATAATGTAGACTTTGTTTATAATTTGCTTATTACAGCCATTTTCATCTTTCATCCCTTGGTCCTTTTTTGAACAATCGCTCTTCTTCTTTAAAATTTGGGTAAACTTTGATCTGCATTCTTCTCATATTCGTTATTTGTGGTTTTATCTACCTGAATTGCCTCAATTGTTGACATTGATGATGGTTTACTTAAATCTGTTGATTCTACAAAGCTCATGTTAGTGACGTCCTTCCTTCTTCAGGGTGATTGGTGGAGTCAGCATCTTCCTCAGTCATAGAGTTTCTCACTGTATTTTTCAGACGAGAAGTATTTAAAATTTATTTCTTGTAAGGGATTTTTCTTCTTTTTTGTTCAATCTAGGCTTGGCTCTTTCTTTCTTGGCGATTTCAGCTGTGTTTTTTTAATGCAGGTCTTGCCATATGGTTGACGCTCCATATATGAACTTTTAGCTTACAACCTTCTTTAAATGTTCGGAAATCTGATACATCCATAGATTGGATGATGTGAGAAGCATTTGTAGGTACCGCCACTAATTGTTGTAGTTGTGTGACCATTTCAAATTGCAGAAAACTATTATAAAAAGTTGTCTGTCAAAAGGACATTAGGAACAGAACGTCAAAATTAGGAAAACATGTTGTCAACTTAAGGTTCCAGTCATAAGAAATTAATAAAATCAGGATACATGAATTTCTAATGAAAATCTCAACTAAATGTTTAGTATGCATCACTTACAACCGTTTTCCTAAAGTTGACATTAGTGTCAAGAAAAGAAGCCCTGGTTGTTTATTGTGTTCCCAATGTTGACACTACCATAATCTCAAGATTTTTTTATTTAACTTGAGTCAAACCCTTTACAGTCCATAATTTAAGTATCATAGAGATCACAAAAAAAAAAAAAAACAATTTAATGCACGCATTACAAAAAAAAAAAAAAAAAAATACTTAAGAAATATTCTTAATCTCTTATCAAATTCACTAAGTGAAGAGAGCAGCAGGAGTTGACTCGAGGATTTTTCATACTAAAATGGCCGCAGATGTTATTAACGGAGTTGCATAGTTGATCGGGTCAGTCAACATTATTCTTCAACAACTGTTCTTTCATTTGGATGCAAACTTATTGAATTCTCTTGAATCAAATTGTTATTTTTCAAATTTAAATTTGAAGTGTCAACCTAAGGAGTAGTGTCAACGATCAGGTCATTTACCTATATGGCTTCTTGGGCAAGAGGACACTAAACTCATAACAGTAGTAGACTTAGATCCTAAACTAGCCAGAAAAAAATCGTTGGACACTTACGAATATTATAAGCTAGCATAGTGCAGTAATGAGATAATTAATGTTTTAAAGCTAAACAAAAATTAACAGAAATTTATATATCACAAATATCCGATCAAATAAACACGTCTTCAGTTGCGAACACGTAATTCCAACCAGGATTCGTATTTCACATAATTTACCCGTAAAGATTAAAAGGGCACTTACCGTCTACCATCGTTGAATAATTAATAAGTAAACCATCTGTAACTATGAGCAATCCACAGGCAACCATCCTTGATTTGTGATTAAACTACAATTAACGATATCGCATGTGCAGACTGACAGATGCCATCTTGTCCTAGTGTTGTTAAGAAACTCCTGGTTCGATATATGTATATGATTGGGTGACGTAGTCTGGTTTCATTTGAAGACAGAAATATATTATTAAAGCTAAGAGATTTAGTTTTCTTCTTCTCCCGAGGAGACATTGTAAAATAATCTTTGCACGGATATAGACAGTATAGAGGAAAAGTGAGGAAAGGTCGCCATTAAAACGAGTCAGAAATATCACTAAGCTCGAGTGGAAAGAGAGATGCAAAGAGAAGAGAGATAAAGTAGAGGAATAAGAGGTGCATTAGGAAGATTGTCATCAGGATGTTCCTGGAGAATGGGAGCATAGTTCTTTGATCCGACTTGTAATCTCTTGTTCCGGGCCTTCTGTTAGATCCAAGGTCTTTGTCAAGAATGCCGACAGTCCATGGATCTCCTTCAGGTCCGTTTAACCTTTCAGTAGCGACAAAGAGCTCTCGCCTTTTCATATTCAGGTCTATGAAAATATACGTCAGCCTTCCTCAATCAAGAATACGACTAGCAATTACCCTTATAGCTGCGCTCGATAACATTCCTGGAAGAAGCAATCACTGAGCTAATTTTTAGGAAGCAACAAAATGATTTAAAAATGCTTTATTTATTGACAAAATATCTGAAGTGTACATGAAAGTAGTTGCTAGAATGCTCTGATCACTTGAGAACAATTTCTAATTTAATCTGAAAAGTCCGAATCGCAGGAACTGCATCATCTTAGCGCGGTACCGTTCATATTCTTAGTGTCATTTGAAAAGCTTAGAATATAAATAAACTTTTTTTTTTGATGTTCTACGGGACATCAATTTTCAGTGATATCACAAGCAGAGGCCAACCTGTGCAAGTTGTTATGAGACTTTGACTGTTAGACACATACTGACAGACTGTAGAATGCGTAGTGACTTAGACATTCCTCACGACCTTCACGACTTACTGACTGAAGGTAAGTCCATACATCCACAAAATACTTGAACATTTTAAAACTTTAAACATATATAACAAAATATAAATAGTATTTACCAGAACTTACTTTTTCTAACCACCCCTTTTATTATAATTATTTGTATATATATATATATATATATATATATATATATATATATATATATATATATATTACTAATATTTATTTATTTTTTATTTGTTTTTTGTTTTAGCGCGGTTCCTCCCTCCCCCATAGGGAGGAACCCCGCTTATAGGGTTGATACAATGAAACAATCCGGAAGTGCCGACTAGAAAATTTCGCGTTTCAGAACCCCTAGAGACCGAAAATAACTGTGGTTCAAATTTGTATATATATATATATATATATATATATATATATATATATATATATATATATATGTATATATTTATTTATATATATATATATATATATATATATATATATATATATATATATTTGTCTGTTCGCTCTCTAGATAGAAGACGAATGGTCCGATTTTGATGAAATTTGGTACAAAAATCCATCGTCCAATTTGAAAGGTCAAGTTCGTTAACCAGCAAAATCCGCCTACTGGAAGATGGCGTTTGGGGCGAAATTCGCGCAAAAAAATCGTAACGCTTACGTTTTTGAGTTCATAAGCTTCTAAGTACTCGTTTTATATGATTCCTGGGCTAGGAAAACGAATGAAACCATTTTCAAGGCGATAGCTTTAACCGTTTTCGAGAAATTGATTTCGCTTATTCGAACTGTTCTTTTTGTCTGTTTTTTATTCCTTGTTATTTTTTAATTGCTTATTGTTGGATAATGTTTTTGAAAATAAAACAGGTTAAGAAAAATAAGAAAAACAATTTAATGTTAGAGACATGGATTTCCAAGATAAAAAGCTTTTCAACTGCCTAGCGTCCTTCCTAGGGAGGGTTCTTTGTCTTTGATTTTGGTACTTAGAATTATGGGATACAGTTGAAACATTTTCTGCATGTTGGAGTTTCATCAACACTAATATGTTGAAATTTTTGTTACGTTTAGAGTAAAGGAAGGGTTAGAATAAAATATTTTATTAACAGACAAAAAAAGTTTTGGTAACTTTGTATAATTTCGTTAGTATCTCGAAAACCGTTGACAATCTTGTGAAGCGGAAGATGACCATTAGAAAGCTCACTAAATGCTCTACAAAAATGGTTATGATGAAAGTTTTGATTAGACGATGTCAATCGGAGAAATAAGTGCTTAAAGCTTTAAAGTAATTGATTTCGCTTATTCGAACTGTTCTTTTTGTCTGTTGTTATTCCTTGTTATTTTTTAACTGCTTATAGTTGGATAATGTATTTGATAATAAATCAGGTTAAGAAAAATAAGAAAAACAATTTAATCTTAGAGATATGGATTTCCAAGATATAGCTTTTCAACTGCCTAGCGGGGTCCTTCCTAGGGCGGGGACCCATCCAGGTAAGATCGTAAATAAGACCTTTCTTGAAAGTAAAGATGGAACTGTCAACTTTGGTCCTCCTCTGCCTCCCGGCACTTTCATTGCTGACGAAGGCTACCAATGAGTAGCCGAAACGTCCTAAATGTAGATTTTTTAACAAAAATCGTATTGAGGTTTCTTTAGCCGAATCCCAACCATTCCATCTTTAATTATCACCTCGACGGCTAACTATCAAATCTTCATGCTTTCTAGAAATGTGGACCCAAAATAATAACAGCTTCTATTTTAATCATTTTAAATGAGTCTAGAGATAAGAACGGAACCGCGCTAAGATGATGCAGTTCCTGCGAGTCGGACTTTTGTTTATATTTATTTAGTTTTCAGATACAAAAAAACTATGCAATAATTTCTATTACCTGTTCAATTTATTTATTTTTTCTTCTTATTTTTATTTATGTTTGAATATACATTTATGACTATGTAGACATCAATCAATTATATACATATATATATGTATAAGATTTATGAGCATACTTGCACAACAGGAAATCACTAAAATAGTTTGCTTATCTAATACCTAATGTTGTGGTACTGTTTTGTGTATTTTTTGTTCTTCTTTTTTTTCTTCTTTTTTTTTGACTGGACAAGGAACGTGTGACCAACTTTATCATGAGCTCATCGCTATCATTACGAAGCTCATCATAAAATAAATAAATACATTTTCAGTGAAAGTCTTGAAAAGGCAGCTATACTAGGGTTTATGTATGTTGAGAAGCATTCGAACCAAATGGAGTAGTAGAGCACTCGATTACTGGAGTCCCTGAGTTCAAATAGTAGGCGCAAACAGAAATAATTAATACCTCCCATCGCTTGAGGTCATTCGGGGATAGAGACAGAGATTCGGAAGCATAGTACTGACAACATTATCTCACTAGTGTGTCTTACTATTATGAAGACAAATGGTGATAAGCTCATGATAGAAAACCACAGTCAAGGGCAACCAAATATTAAAAAAAAAAAAATATTTCTGGTCCCGTACCGGGGTGGATAGAATTATTTGCAATTATCTCGCTTAAAATCTTGGAAAATGTAGCACTAATGATTTTAAACACCTTTAAGCGTTTCCATAGCTTGGTTTCATTTGAAATTTCTATTTATTTATTTATAAGTGATTCGCATCTACTGCGATTTCATTCCTTCAAGGTAGTATCTGTATGGTCTAATGAACTAGCATTAAGATGGGTATTTAATTCCATTATTTTCATAAACTGAGTTTTGTAAATGCCTGGTATATGCCTGGAAGCCTCTGGTTATTCAGCAGATGTCTTCAGATGTGAGTATATAGTTTAGTGTCCTGCAAGTAAGAAAGTATTGTGTTTATGTACTGGCTGCTGTCCCTCAACAATTCGTAAATGTCATGTGGGATATTTAGGTTCTGTCGTCTTCTGCACTCCGTAAGTAGATGTTTTACAGTGAAGTCTGTATTGCATATATCACAAATTGGTTTGTCAAGTCTTGTCATGAGGTATTCGTGTGTTAATCTTGTGTGGCCAATTCGGAGTCGAGCAAGTACAACTTCTTCTCGTCTGTTGTCACGGTAGCTGGATGTCCACTCCTGAGTAGTAGTTTTAAATGTACGTAATTTATTGTCGGTTAGTCGAGTCTAGCTGTTTTGCCAATAATTTAAAATATTTATAAAATATCATTGTATTGGTCAAGTCCTCGTGTGTGATTTATAGGTCGAGCTCAGGTTCTGTTGTGGCAAGTTTTGTATGTGAGTCTGCTAGGGAGCTTTTTCCTAAACCTTCATGCCCTGGCAGCCAGTTCATTGTGATGTGCTTGTTATGTGAGTGAATAGTCTAGAAATTTCTTAATCAGCTATTCTAAGTGGGTTAGACCTAATTTATTATGTATTGTTATTTAAGTATTCATGTTCATTTTTTTTTTAAATACCAGCTTAAATAAAATATCTACGAAATTTATGACGCTTAAATGGTTCGAATTCTGAACAGCAACAACATAAAATATACTGAATACTTCAATATTTAAGACTTATCACGAATGTAACAGACTTCCTCTTATATCTCTTACTTCAGGTCAAACTTTAAATGGATGGACGGACAACTTCTACATATTTGCTCAATAGCTTTGTAATATTTCACCGTAACAAGTTAATGTATAACCTTAACAAATTATATTTTTACAGTTAACTATCCATAGTCGACAGGTGGGCCGCAGTTCCCCCCCCCCCCAGAAAGGCTATTTTGTGAGAATCTTTGAGCCCCAACCTTCCTCCTCTGCCTTGCGAAGCGAAACTGCCTGAATTTTACGAACTTGAATGCCATTATAAGACTTTTCTGAAACGCCCTGAATAAGCGCAGAGTTCTGATGTTACAACAAGGCTACTGACAGGGGTAGAGGCACCTCTAATCTTTCCAGCTGTTTGAACTGAGGGAAAAGAGGATGGAGATAACAAGCTAGCCTTGCGTTCCACCTCTTACCTTAATGAGAGAAGGGTATTGGCCACTCGTTCATCCTGATCAACTAAACTCCCTGCTTCTCTCTTTTTCTCCTATTTTTTAAAATGATATTATATGTTACTATACGTCGTTTTCATTTATACCAATTATTTCTGCCACATAAACTACAGATACTTGAAATGTGTTGATATTTTTGTTGCTTGTTGGTTGGTAATTTATGGTCAACGCTAGAAATAATTTTAACAGGATTAGTTCATACCTTGCACTACTGAATGCCATTAAAAAAGTCAAAAGTCAATACATTTTGTAATAGTATATTCTTGAATAGCTCTTGTAAGAAATCTTAAAGGAATGTTTTAAAAAATGCAAGATTTAAACAAATTATTTTCATCCACAAACCCCAACACTTCAGGTAGTTGCACAAATGGAAAGTTTGTTCCTTTAAAACGTAACCTGTAACAATTCCATCTTTACGAATATACACTTTGAATCTTGTTAAATTAGCCAATCACTAGATTTGGTATTTCGGACTTTACACATTTCTCTATTTAAGTTTTAAAGAATTGAAAAGATTTAAAAAAAAAAAAAAAGAAGCGAGAAACAAATTATTGATTAGGCTAGAACCATTCCTCTCTCAACAGGTTTGGAACCAATACTACAGGAATAAATTAATAAAGAAATGGGGAACGAAAATAAGAAGTTATCAAGAAGAGAGTCGATCCTGGCCTAATCGTAAAAATCAGAGAGAAGTATGTAATGGTTTTAGCCAGACTGAGACTAAGACAATGCAAATTAAAACCTTTCCTATCCCATAAAATAGCTCTTTCCACACAAGTGTTTCCGATTCAAGAACATATCCCTCTCAGTGCCATAAATTGTCACATAATATCATATACTAAGAGAAGAAAAAATCTTAATGTAAAATATAATAGTCTAATGAACCGGTTCAGTATAAACACAAGATGGTTTTAAGCACCTTCCGAAGAAATTCAGCTAGTGAAGTTGCTACCATTTATGCAATTTTCGATTTTATTATTTTGCATCCCAGTTCTCTTCTACCTCCAAGAAAAACTACGTACAAAATGTCCATAGCTTACACGTTGGATGAGTTCATTAACCAGTAAAATTGGTCATCATAAGTACACACTCATTTGCCCGTACCGCCAGTAATTTGTGCTCCTTACTACAAACTCAGTATTTATCGTGATGTGATAACGAGAAACGCACTTTGACAAAATAAGAAAAATAGGTTCATTATTTTTAGGCATTAAAAAGAAAGTATCTCTTAAGTGAATTCAAAAATCATCAAACGGGAGATTTTTACATGTAATAGAGATACAATCTACGTTGAAATAAAACGATATAGATTCCACGTTCGAGAGCTGCCTCTAAAATTCAGGCTTATATATGCATTCCTCCGTTGAAGGGAATTGGAGACGACGGAAAGGAGATAAGGGCGCTGGATAGGGGAAAAGGCTAGAGGGGGTTAGGAACAGGGGAATAGAGAAGGAAATTCAAACTTGATCCGAAGGTAAAACAAACATGAAGACCACGGATAGGCTGAGTGGGTAGAATTTCAAGAAGCAAAACATGAGATCAAGCTTTCAGCCATAGTCGCAAGAAAAGGCATATTCTCGTCTACAAAACAACAACAAGCACTAGAATTGGCTGGTTAAATTAAATAAAGGCTTCACCGTGGCTCAGGGGTTAGTGCCGTAGACGGTACCTTATATGTATATAAACACACAAAAACAAACATTTGAGCCAGAGAAATTTCAGAATTTTCAAAAACGTACATCTTATATATATATATATATATATATATATATATATATATATATATATATATATGTGTGTGTGTGTGTTCATACGGGGTGTAACGGATAAAAGTGTCAACCTTTCAGGAGGTGATAGTAAACCTCAAGTGAAACAAAAAGGTTACCATAAAGTATGGTTCAATTCTCAACAGGAACAGAGTAAATTCAAATTTCGTATTTTCTTATGTCGATCATGTTTTTATACGAATGAGTAGTGATTACTAAAACCCGTTTATGGTAAATAAAATAAGATTAAATTGCATTATTTATTTGCCAACGTTTCGGCTTGAATTATAAGCCATCTTCGGGGCTTTGGAGGGGAAGGTGAAAAGCTCCGTATTTTGGAGGCTGCAATTCAAAGATATATTTGAAACTTTGAAATGTATTTCGTTCTTTGAAATGTAGACTCCAAGATACAAAGCTGTTCTCTCCCTCCTCCATAGCCCCAAAGATGTCTTGTATTTGAAGCCGAAACATGGTAAATAAATATTACTCATTTTAGTTATAAAATGTAGTATTTTTTAAACAAATGATCGAACCTCGATCATCTATTAACGTTTAAGATCCGGAGTAAACCCTTGCTGGTTAACCAACTATTCTAATGTATCGTTATCGGATTTATTTTTTTTAATTTTTTACGGCGCATCGACATCTAGGCCATTAGCGCCGACATCCAGAGTATAGCGACCAATTTTCCCAACGAGCCGTGAGTGAAAAAAAACCCTGCCGCTGCACAGTGGGCAAAACGTCTATTTTACGGCGACAAAAGTCGAAAATATAATGTGATCGTAAAAAGTCAATTTACGTGTCAACACGTGCTAAAGTCTTCTATTCATTGAAAACAGAACAAGTTTTTTAGCTAGTTTAACCCAGACCTGTTTAAGACAATAAGGAAGGCAACCATTGCTATTCACTTCCACTTCCTCTGTTTAGTCTTGTTCCAACTACCGTCCTTGTAAGTTGTGTTTTAAAAATTGTGTGCAAATTTTATAAATTCTTTTCACAATGGATTTATTACCTAGTGGTATGTTCTTTATAAATACATAATATATATCTTATAACACAAAGGCATGTCAAAGAAAAAAAAAATAATGAAATTATTACTAAATTGTACATATTTTGTTCTTTACATAAGTTTAAGTAAGGCTTAAAAAAAAGTTCCACAAAGTTCTAGTTCGAAATATTTTTTTTCAAAAAGCCTTAAGCTTTTACTTTACTGTCTTAACACTTTCAGCTCCCCCTTCTTCCCCCTTTTAATGTAAATTTTAATTTACTTTAGGCAGTCAGATAGAAGCTGAAGAATCCGCGGCGCAAAGAGGGCGAAAATCACCTTTTAGGTGGACAAAATTAAAAAAAAAAATTTTACATATCACCCACTAAATATTGTCGAGTATTATTTGGAAGAAGGCAAAATGTAAATATTTACTTTCTTGGATCGTCAAAGGGCGTCGGAGGGGATTATTAATCGACTCTAAGAAAGGGAACATTTTTCCCAGTGTTCATTGCAGTACTGTTCTTGTAATTATTTTGTCA
>OX328131.1:42492507-42621032 GCA_946811695.1 Gonocerus acuteangulatus
ACCGCGCTAAGATGATGCAGTTCCTGGGAGTAGGACTTTTTGTTTTTCCAATCTTGAACTAAATCAACATTAACCGATGCACTTTCACCACATATCGTTCCAAAAACTACGCGAAGTTTGACGTCTGCGTTTTGCCTTCGTCAAACTTCGCGCCCAGGTGTCTAACACAAAGCTTTAAACTTTAATACACTTTTAAAATTTACACTACAAGTGGAAATTTTAAAAATGGTTTTTTAGTGTTACACGCATTCTTTTCGGAGTTCATGACTAGATACAAATCCTACTGAAAAGTGGTGTAACAAAACAAGATGTGGTTCGTGGAACAGTAGGGTACGGTTTACTCTTGACATTTCCTATGAATTTTACTAGAAATGCCCGCCAAGGTGTGCTTTTTCTTGAGATTTTGAGAATCCAATTAAATATTTTACCCTGCTGTCCGCTATTGTGAGTTTAAATCAGCTATATGGGTCCGATTTTAAGTGTCCGTTGTCCGTAAGTAGAGGGTCCGCTATTGAGAGGTTCTAACGCATTGATTTAAAGGGGTTTTCGCCGGCACCATGGATATTCTGTCCGTTCATAGAGGTGTCCGCTATTTGGAGGTGTCCGTTACAGGAGGTTTCACTGAATATTTATAAGCTCCTGGCGAGGCACCAGATAGAACATGAAACGTGTTAAAATAAATATTTATTACTAAGCAAATTTAGTTCTGATCTGTAAATTATTGTCCCCCCGAAGCTGAAGTGATGTAAGTGTTTAAAAAATGGGACAAACTTACTCAGTATGTTTATTAGAAGTTATTTATTTATTCAGATAAGTCCGCAGCTGAGATGTGCTCTCCTTCTATTCAGTCAATGATAAGAATAAGAATATTGTAAAATACATCATGAAAATATAAAATAAAATAACTATTACAACGGATTTAAAAAGGGGGTTTCCTGGGTCACAATGTTCCGGCTTAAACGGAAAAAGTATTTCTTCAGGAGAGCAAACTTCCCATAACTTTGAACTATTAAAATTTGTTTTTTCATTACTTAAAGAAACAGTTTAAATAAAATGTTTTACTTTGTTATTAGCATTGATATGCAATTGGACGTATTTTACTAGTAAAACAGAATCAAAAGTCCACACGTCGTGTTTTAGTTCTAATGAACCCGGACATGATTTTACATTTCAATGTCTTTATATTCATTATTTATGGGAATTGGACATAGTGCCAATAAGAAAAATGGACCTGGTGACCTTTACCTTCGGGGCACACACACAAACACACACACACACATATATATATATATATATATATATATATATATATATATATATATATAGGTTGTAGAGCATTCGACTAATATGGTGGATGACCTGAGTTCAAAACCCGAGCGTGTCGTGTCTTCGTTTTTGGGTTGGGTTCGGGGTCCCAGGCTATAACTACTTTATATATATATATATATATATATATATATATATATATATATATATATATATATATATATTGTTTTAAATTGCATCGCTGGGTATCACATGTATGTATGGAACGGCTTCTTTCTCCAGCGGTGTCGCTCCTCTCTCCATCGCAATATTTCGTCGGGTTCATCTCCGACTTCTTCAGGCTGCTATGTGTCGTCCTCGGTGGTTATCAAGGGAATGAATTTTTCCCGGATTTTCCCTCCTTTATAGCCCTGCTTCGTAGACTATGCGGGCCAATGGTGTAGGGGGTCCGTGGGCCAATAGGGCTCGAGGGCTGTTTTCGTCATTCGTCCGTCGTCTGTAGTTCGTCAGTGGTCCGTGTGGGGCGCTGGTCGTCTTGAGTCCCTGTTTTCTCCTCTGTCTTCTTAAGGATGGGCCGCCAAATGTCCGGTAGGATGAGGCCATCTTCCCTATTGAAGTTTACCGGATGCTTAGGTATTTCGATGGCTTCTCTAATTAGTCTCCTTGTCAAGCTGGTTTCCTTGGCTAGGGTCTTGGCTCGGTCGAATAATACTTGCCTGGGGCACTCTTCTCCGTGTGTTGCCACCGCAGAAGTTTTGGTGCGCCCCAGCCTGTAGTCAGCAGCGTGTTGTCCGATCCGGGTGGCCACCTTCTTACCTGTTTGACCTACATACACCTTCCCACAGTCGCACGGTAGAAGGTAGACACCCTGGTCTTGTAACCGCTGCTTATCTTTACCCTTCCCGAGGCAATCCCCTATCTTGTTAAGAGGCTTGAAGGCGACATCTATCTCCTCTTTTCTGAAAAGTCTGCCCAGCCTCTCACTGACACCGCTGACGTAAGGCAAGGAGATTCTGGTTCTTTGTTTTGTGTCTGTCCGGCTGTTTTCCTCCTTGTGTCGGCTTTCCACATCCTTGATGGTTCGCGAAATTAATTTTTGATCGTAACCATTGCTGACAAGATCCTTGGTCATCTGCTCGAATTCCATCCTCAGGAGTGTCCGGTTACTGCACAAGCTAACAGCTCTATGTGCGAGTGTCCTGACTACACTCATTTTATGTCCCCGGTGGTGGTGTGAGTCTGAGTGTAAATATCTCCCTGTGGCCGTGGGCTTCCTATAAACGGTGTGCTCCAGCTCACCATTGTTTCCTCTAATGATCATGAGGTCTAAGAAAGGCAATCTTCCGTCCTTCTCCTCCTCGACGGTGAACTTGATAGCTGGGTGCAAGTTGTTCATTAGCAAGAGGAATTTTTTAAGTTCCTCTTCCCCATGCTGCCAAATTGCGAGAACATCATCCACATATCTTAGCCAGAGCTTCGGTTTGTGTTCGGTCTTCTCCATTAACCGCCTTTCAAAGTCCTCCATGAAAATATCGGCCACAACTGGTGAGAGGGGGCTGCCCATGGCCACGCCATCCTTCTGCTGGTACAGGACACCTCTGTATTGGAAGTAGCACGAAGTCAGCACAAGCTCAGCTAGTTCCTTCATCTTGCCTTCCAGAAATTTGTTTTTCTTAATAATGTTGATGGAATCCTGTGCTGGAAGACTGGTAAAAAGAGATTCCACATCAAAACTCAGTAATATATCCTTTTCCTCCAATTTGATATTTTTCAAGATCTCCACCAAATGAAATGAATTTTTGGCCGCTGAGAATGATTGGCCCGTGTTTGGTTTCAGCTCCCTGGCCAGCACCTTGCTTGTTCTATAAGTGGGTGCCCCGATCATTGATACAATTGGCCTGAGGGGGGCTCCTTCTTTATGTACCTTAGGAAGGCCATAAATCCTTGGGATTCTGGAATCCCCGGGGGTCATCTCAGCAATCATTCCCTGCTCCATCTTGCTGTTTTTCAAGATGTTCTTAATTTTATTTTCGATCCTGTTGGTGGGGTCCTTGATACCTTTCTCATATTTATCTGGAGTTAATAGAGATTCCATTTTTTCGTCGTATGAACTTCGGTCGAGACTGACAGTGCTGTTGCCTTTGTCCGCCTTGGTTATTACAATATCGTCACGTTTCTTCAGGTCACGTAGGACATGTCTCTGGGCTGGCGTCAGATTATCCTTTGGTGGCCTGGCATTACTGACGAGGTGGGCAGCTTCCAGTCTTATCTTGTCGGCCATTTCTCCAACCATAGGTGTGACAGCAGCCTCGATACTGGTCACTAATTCCTCTATCGGGGTCCGGGTGGGCGCCACAGCAAAATTCATGCCTTTTTCGAGGATTTCCGTAGCCGCATGAGACAGTTCTATACCAGCTAAATTGACTATGACTGTCCTCTCAGCTGGTGTGGAAGGCTGAAGGTCGTTATTGTCAACGGCCCTTTTAAGGGCCACCAAATTTGGCTCGTTTCTTCTGTTCAGCTTATCCCATTTTTTGTCCTTTTTCTCCGCGTTATGAGAACCCACTTTCTCCGCTTTGCTTTTTGTAATGCGGTCCACTGTGTCCCATAACTCCGCATCTACAGTTGAGGTGACTTTCTCTGTGAGAGAAGTTTCCTCTGTTTGCAGGCTCCACATCCGATGTCGTTACGCTCCAATCCTTTCCCTCAGCAGCGCCTTCTCCATGTTGTCATAGATCTGCCCCTGCCATACAGGGGCCAATCATTCTCAGCCGTCAAAAATTCATTTCATTTGGCGGAGATCTTGAAAAATATCAAATTGGAGGAAAAGGATATATTACTGAGTTTTGATGTGGAATCTCTTTTTACCAGTCTTCCAGCACAAGATTCCATCAACATTATTAAGAAAAACAAATTTCTGGAAGGCTTCTAACGTTAAATATTTCGTTTCCTACTTATAGTTCACTATAGAGCTTTATGTGGCATTAAGGATTTCAGAGGTAATTACTGCCATTCCGAGCGGAGATAGAACTACCCATAGCTGGCCAAAAATTAGAGAGAGGGAGTTACCCAGCGATAGGCATGAGTCGACCGGAGTGAACTTTGAGATGACAAAATGTTGTAACTATAGCTAAAGGTATTAGCTAGCACGATGTTTAAACATTTCATAAATATATTAGCGATTAGCGCACTGCCGTCGCTATGCGCTAATTATTAGCACTGGGTTTCTACGGTATCGCTAAATTAGCGAAGAGGTATCAGCTTTTAGCGCTCGCTAATTTTTGCCCAACTGGGTAGGTCAACTACCCAATCTCTTCTTGTAAACTGACCAGTCGCTTAAATAAACCATTTCAGATGGAAGTATCGAATCCTTTCTCTAAGATTTAGCGGTAAAACGGTGCTCCATAAATCTAATATTCGTACTTTATCATTCTCTGCCCGTGTTACAATTCCACGCGGGGTCCTGATTAAAACGCCTCCCCAAACTATAATGCGTAACAAAAAAGGGGGCCCGGTTGATAGAGGGTCAGGCCATCATATCAGCGTGAAAGCCATTAAAGGGCGGTATAAATCAGTAAGAAGAGAAGTGGGTGTATCATTTAATTAACTCATTGTGAATTACAAGTGGTAATAAACCGATATTTATGGGGAGCGGTGGTCGGGGTGCGGTAAGGACTAGGGGCATGCGCGGACCGCTATGTACTGTTTAGTGGATTATCTTCTTCCCCGCGGACGTACGATGCTAATGGCGCGGGCTGTTCCTTCACTAGATCCCCTATCTTGGCTTCTCATCTCCATTAGAGCTTTAACTTCTTCGCCGCTATTAGAACGTTTAGTATCCCAAAACAAAGGCAAAGAAATCTTTAGCAGCTTAACCAAATGGTAGTAACGACAGATCAACGATCTCTAAACAATTCCTACCAGCAATAGTTGGTTTTCATTGGTTCGTATTGAATTTCCCAAACCCTTTTCTCGATAATATTTTGCGATAGAGAATTGCATATTGTATCAAGAAGACTTATTTCTATGCTCATTGATAATGTCTCAAAAGCATTGAAACAACCTAGCTGGCTTGGCCTTGTCGTAGAGTTTTTAGTTTTTCTTCTCTGCTTCAACAGATTCGTTGAGCTCTTCTTCCACCTGACATCTCTTAAATCATAGCAGATAGCCTAATTATTATAATAGCATAACAGACATAAAGCGAGCAGGAAGAAGATTTGAACGAGCTGATGAATGAATTTATTTTGCTTGTAATAAAGCAAAATAAATTCACCACAACAATACTACCACTACTGGCGACAGAAGCCTGACAAACATGACACGTAACCAAACTGGCAAGGAAATATAAAAAAAAAAAAAAAATTGTGTACTAACCTGGTCAGTTCCTTCAGCTGGTATAATCTATTATTTTATATGCTAACGTATATATTACATAGGACGGATACACCTGCAGTGGTTTAATTTTCTACATTAGAAAAAAAACTCACTAGCATGGGATTTTCGTCCACCGTAGCTAAATAGGCTACCGGGTTTCACAAAAAAATGATAATAGGCACCCTATAATCGTTAAATTAATTTTTGATAGCTTATCAATCCCTCCCATTATAAGTAAATGTCTTTATAACTATCTATAGCAGACTAGAAAATTGTTTCAGTGAGCACATCGCTCAAAAACTCAACCTACTACACGAGGGATTCGAAACCTCGGGATTAGAATCAGGACCATTAGCTATGGGCTAGGCACAGGGAGATCCAGGTGATATTATTATTGTTATTATAAAATAATAACAACTAAAACCCATGAAAATAATTCGGAATGATAAAATAGAGCAAAAAAAAAAAAAAAAATCTTGCAATTTAATACATTAAATCCATCATAATCTACTATTTCCAAATCTCAAAATTTCAATCAAAACATGTTGAATTTATGCATAGAGTTCTTTATTGACAAGAAGAGTTATTAATGAATATAAATATAAATAATATTGTTCCAATAATATATAAATAATTCTGTCAGAAATCCCTATATAGCAGCGGCTGCACAAATGTGTTAATTATTAACTACATTTGTATTTTCAGAGACTTCAACTATTTAACCAAAAATATCTGGAGGAACATAATTTGTAGAGAAATTAATTTATTAGGGATGATAAGAAAATTAAAGTGGAAGTTCTGAGAGAGAGAGCTGTTTCTGAAAGGAAATGCGGCTTGGAGTAAGCTTTTGGAATGATTAAGAAGAAAGGAAGAGACAAGACGAGGCTTCTGCGAGAGACAGGACTAGAGAAAAGACCTGCCAAGTGACAGAGCAAGCAGATCCCTATTTAAATGTTAATTTCGTATTGATATGGCGGATTAGGGAGGTAGACCTGTTGCCAACCTGGTCACGTCGTAATGGTTCGCTACGTTTTTTCCTTATTAAATTGCCTCCTCCTCCCTCCCCCCACCGACAAGTCCCTTCGTGGTTCGTAGGGAAATTGCTCCAAAGGCTTCCGGATGCCTTTTAGCATCTCGGCTTACTCTCGGCGGTTCAGACGGTGAAAGGTAAAAAGGTCGTCTTCTACCCTCGGGATCGGATGTCGACGATCCGACCTGTAATCGGATACTCAATAACTTCCTCAAAGGCTGCTCTTTCTCGTCGCTCCCTTTATTATGTGCTATATTTGTGAAAAGAGTTACCAACTTGTAGGTCTACCCGAAACTTCTTAACAAAATAATAATAATAATAATAATTAGGAGTATTAAGTAGTTATGTATATAAATGGTTAAAAAAAAAACAATGGGATCAACAATCGACGAACATACCATTGAAGTTTAAACTAGCAACTCCAGCAAACTATTACCCCACCTAGCCTTATACGATTTACCTATCCTCGACAAATGTGTCGAAACACATAACTAACAATCAGGCACAACAGTCCTTGATGGTCCTGAACATTCCTCTCGGTCTTGAGTCAGGGTCCGCCGTATCCGAACTCCACAAACACTTATTTTTCATAATAGAGACCTTTACTCTCTCTCTCTCAGAGCCAGTAACCAGTATTCTTGAAAAAAAAAAATTAAATCACACAATAAACACATTATGGTTACCATACAGTGGCAAGGCGGACATAATACGAAGTACTATGAGTAGAGAGATTCTCATTGATAAAGCATGCTCATAGAGAGGCAGTTAATCTATGTCTGTCCTACGAACTGTGGTTACATGGGCTCAACGGGCATTTGGGAAATGGCTGTCTGTGTGTGTATGTATATATATATATATAAACCTACAACTTGATTTAAAATATTAATTAAAAACTGACAATAATAATAAATACAAAAAACACGTATATTTGCCGATCATGAATTAATAATGTTTTATGTCTAAATGACTGATGAAAAGAGAAGAACAATTTTATTTAGTAAACAATGCACTAAAAGAAAAGTATAAAAATTCTATGCTGTTTTTTTTCTGATGATTGCTGTAGATAAACAACGACAACGAAATTCTATACGAACTATAGGGTTTCTAAAAAAACTAAGAGTACTTACTAAAATGTCCAATCATCACAGCTATAACTTACCTGCAAAAAAAAAAAAAAAATATAAGTAATCTCTATATTACATAGCTCCTGGCTTTGACAGATGTAGCCTGCCACTGTAATAATATCACAAGTATAAATGTCAAAGCAAAAATAACGGTCAACGACCCCAATGAATGTTGGCATCCCGGGCAAAAGCTAACAAAATTGAAGTAGGCACCCAAAGCTTTAAGTTCGGATGAAAACAGTTTTAAAGCTAAAAACAAGATTATTAGATAAAAGAAATAAATTAACATCGGCCAATGTGGATAAAAATAAGACCTAATTAGGGATACATCCCTGAATACAAGGCCAAGGATGAGAAGAGGGAGCCTCTGAAAGGCCCTGTAATAGATAATCTGAGGAGGAGGTGTAGGGGCTGACGTATTGCTGGGCTATGATACATGGCAGCTATACAACAGGGAGATCTATATCCTACCTATCTAGAGGGGTGGCTACACACTCCGCGTCTTACTAGGATTGCTCTGATATTGGGCAAAAACTCATAGGCAGGCAGCTACAAATAGCCTGTTCATTATTACGGAAAATAAGACAAATCAATATATTTTTATTTGAACATCCTTTTAGCGCGTTTCTTCCCTCCCTCTGGAGAAACTTTCATGTTTCACAACCCATAGATAGCCATAATAATGATGGTTCCCATTTGTGTGTGTGTGTATACATATATCATAATCCCTAAAAAGAATAATTCCGTTGAGACATTGGTAAGAAACCAGAATTATAAATCGTATTTTTCTACTTAGAGTAACATTGATTATTATTTAAAATATTTTCATACACATCCTTCTCACTTAAATTAGAAAATACCGCAATATCGGCTGAACCAATATTTATTTCAATTTTATTGCATATTTTTCACTATTATATTATTACTTTATTTTATTTATTTATGTTATATTAATACTTTAATTTAACGTCCATTATTAGTTAAATTTAACTTATTATTTATTAAAATTTTAACGTTCATTATAATTAACTTTTTTAGGGCGGTTTATCTATGTGTGTATGTATGTATGTATGTACCTTTTTCTAGCCAGGATAGGGCTGATGCCTTTTCTTTTTTTCTAAAGAAAAGCTGAAAGGAGTGTTAAGTGCTCACGCTTTAACACTCGCGGTCACTGGGCCACCTTATTATTTATTTTTAAAAAAATTATTTCAATTGAATTGTTGTTAAATTTGCTTATTGTAACTTTAATGAATATTTACTTTATTTTTATTAATAGTTTATCGCTACTCAGGCGATTAAACTGTGACAATAAAACTTTAATAAAATGTATAAGTCACTGGATATTACTATTTTAACTGAAACTATACAGTTTATTTACTTATAGTTAATTCCAATTCCTTTGTATAATGTAGTGTTAGAAAATAAAGAAAAACGCAGAAAGCCTAGAAACAGCGTGGCACATAATCGGTGTCACATACTCCTTCTCTCACTGTTATTTACTGCTACTCCGTGACTCCGACTTTCAGAACTTGATACTCTTATCTCTGTGTTATCAGTTCTACTGCGTAGCACCCGACCCTTAGAGAAGGCAGTGCATCATTCTCAAGCCTACAGTGACACTATTGGACTTCAAGTCGAGGAAGAAATTTCTTGATGTACTCATTTCGAAATAACTTTTTAAATAGGGGGTTTATTTATTCATGTATAAGTGGTCCGCTGCTGTAGCCCTATTACGCTGGAACAGCAACATTGCAACCCCAACTTCTAACATACTCAGTAATTTGTTGCATATTTGTTACACTATTTTCAAATTTGTCGCTCCAGCCGTTTCCGAGAAAACGTGGCTGTGCTACCGTAATATTACGCCAGCACAGCCACCCCTGTAACTTTTGATCTAATTGTCTGACGAAATTCAGATTGGTACGAGAATTTGTTGCTAATTTGTTGCTCTAGAATGACACCAATCACGAATTTGTCGCTCCAGCCGTTTCCGAGAAAACGTGGCTGTGCTAGCGTAATATTACGCCAGCACAGCCACCCCTGTAACTTTTGATCTAATTGTCTGACGAAATTCAGATTCGTACGAGAATTTGTTGCTAATTTGTTGCTCTAGAATGACACCAATCACGAATTTGTCGCTCCAGCCGTTTCCGAGAAAACGTGGCTGTGCTAGCGTAATATTACGCCAGCACAGCCACCCCCGTAACTTTTGATCTAATTGTCTGACGAAATTCAGATTGGTACGAGAATTTGTTGCTCTAGAATGACACCAATCACGAATTTGTCGTTCCAGCCGTTACCGAGAAAACGTGGCTGTGCTAGCGTAATATTACGCCAGCACAGCCACCCCCGTAACTTTTGATCTAATTGTCTGACGAAATTCAGATTGGTACGAGAATTTGTTGCTAATTTGTTGCTCTAGAATGACACCAATCACGAATTTGTCGCTCCAGCCGTTTCCGAGAAAACGTGGCTGTGCAAGCATAATATTACGCCACGAGTTCGGACGCATAGCGCAGGAAATCACGTGACCTTGAGCAAGTTTTTTCATTAAGGTCATAATTGGTTCGACAAATACGACCGATATTCCATTTTTCCTATATATTTAAGCCGAAATCGCCCTGAGAACACTTTGAAGTGAGTAACGAATATTTTAAGGTGAGTTGTAATTCCCATGATTTTCGTAGATGATGAAACGTCTGTGTATGTAATTAAACCCTAATTTTTCATATTGTTTATATGGGCGTATATAAGGGGGGGGGGGCTTAGGGGCTGCAGCCCCTCCCGGAATTTTGATTTTATGGTAATAACCAGAGACCGAAAATAACTATTTTTATTTCAAATGAGTTTCACTTAACCTTTAATTTTTATTATTAGGAAATAAAAATAGAAATTCCATCGTAATTGATAATATCAATTAGATATAAAATATATTATATTTTACTATTTAAAAAAAAATGTTTAATAATTTTTATTTCAAAACCTTAAAAATAAAAATTATTTGAATAATGTTATTTCGACATTTTTTTATAACCATTTTTAATAACCTTTTTTTTTTTACTTTAACTTTAAACATTATTTTAAATAATAAAAAAAAATTAATGCTATAATAAATAGAAAGTAATGCACAAAAACGAAGTCTATAATATACAATATATACTCATACAAATCAATTGGATTTAGAGGAACTTTGATTCACTGACATAAGCAAATAACTTCTATTAATCAAAAGGTTTCAAATCAAGTATTTATTGATTTATTCCGAGGATAAGAGATATTTAATAAATGAGTTTCACTTTACCTTTAATTTTTATTATTGTGAATTAAAAATAAAAATTCCATCGTAATTGATATATTTCATTATTTTTTTAAAACAATTTTCCAATAATTTTTATTTTAAGAACTTAAAAATAAAAATTATTTCATAACAGTTAATTATTAATTTTAAAAATATAAATTATGAAGTAATTTTCATTTTTTTAATTAAATCATTTTTAGGAAACATTTAATTTTGATTTCGGTCCTTGATAAAAACTTGTCATTAAACCCTTAAAAATATATTAAATAAGATCACTTAGTTCATAATACATATTTTATTTTACGTGTAATAACGTTTTAAGGTGCAAATGACCACTCACCGTAGATGCACAAAAAAAAATAAATAAATAAAAATAGCGTTTTAGTTGCCTAAAACTATTCCAATCTCTAAATTTTTAGTATTCCATACCCTGGAAATGGTCTCAGCCCCCCCCCCGAAATT
Source organism: Gonocerus acuteangulatus (assembly GCA_946811695.1). Lineage (NCBI taxonomy): Eukaryota > Metazoa > Arthropoda > Insecta > Hemiptera > Coreidae > Gonocerus > Gonocerus acuteangulatus. Next base: position 42,504,062 of record OX328131.1, read on the forward strand.
TTCCCTGCCCCGTGGGGTGAGTTCGGACATGCATCAATTATACCCGCGTCCTCTTGGCTTATTCCAGGCTTAAAGGAAAACAGTATTTATTCCAAAGAGGCTTTGAAAAATGTGATTGACGATGTCAAATCCAAGAAGAAGACTCTGAGAGAGGCAGTAGATCGATTTAGGTATTTTGTTGTTTCTTTATTTATTATTTATTTATTTCTTTAGTTTATTTATTTGTTGGTGTTCTGCATTATGCCGAAGTACACCTTATATTTTATATAGTTATTACAGAACATTATATGAGCTTATTGCCTATATATGTATATTATGTATATATTATTACATTGCATTATATTACCTTATTCTTTATGTATATATTATTACATTGCATTATATTACCTTCTTTTTTATGTATATATTATTACATCGCATTATATTACCTTATTGCCTATATGTTTTCATACTAACATTAAATTATGCTTAATATAAGCTTGTTTTTATTATTTACTTAAATACATATGTACATATACATATAATATTAGATTACATGATTTTAAATTATTTTGAGTATTTATATATTGTGTTAGTGCTATTGCATTGTATTAAAAAATAATGTTAAGAATAGAAATTAAAAAAAAAAAAATTACATTAAAAATTAGTTTTAAAATATTTTGTTTTTGCTAAATGAATTACTGTTGTTTGAACGTAAAATTTAAAAAAACAAATTAATAATTCTTATCCAAAATATTTTGTGATAATAGAATAAAACTTTATCCTTAAATCAGTAAAATACATTATTTATGAAATTACTAAACAATGTCATAGTTATTTATTATTTATTCTTCCCTTATACTACCTTTTATATCCTTCCTAATACCACCTCTGATAACCTTCCTAATGCCTCCTTCTAAATCCCTTCCTAATTCCACCTCTTATATCCTTCCTAGTAACATCCATGGGCATAGGAAGGGGGGCCTGAGAGGTCTGCAGACGCCCCTCCCACGAAATTTTGAGTTGGTAATAATGTGGCATAAACCCTCAAAAATAAATTAACTAAGACCACTTGGTTTATACAAAATACTTGAACCTTGGTGTTATAACGTTTTAGTTGGTTAAAACTATTCCAAGTTCTAAATTGTTAGTATTCCATACCCTGGAAAAGGCCTTACCCCCCCCCCCAAATGTTACCCGCCCCTCCCGAAATGATTTTCTATTCCTATACGCCCATGATACCAACTTCGATATCATTCCTAATACTTAAAAATATTTTTAAATCTTTATCGATCTTACCTAATAGACTCCGAAAATGACCCCCGTTAAAATATATATATATATATATATATATATATATATATATATATATATATATATATATATATAGGGTGTCCCGTAAATGTCTAGTCAAATTGTGAGGGGTGATAGAGGACCCTTGGGGGAACAAAAAATGTTCTATAACGATTTCCCGAATTCTCACCTATAAGGGAGAAATCGTCGTTTTATTGTTTTATCGAGACAAACGTGGTTTTTGGAAAAATAATCGTTGTAGCTCCGTCCCAGGTGGTTCTACTAGAAAGGGAGTGAAACCAATCGAAAACTGAGTAAATTTACTATAAGACTAGTTGGAAGTAAACGTATAAATGATTGAATGTAAGTATGTATATCTTACCAAAAGAAAGCTATTCTAAATTTCCTGACATTTTCTTGATATTTCTTTCCAGCGTTACTCCTCAATGGGCAGAATTAGAGATTTCCGGGTTTCAGAAAAACTTCCCCATTTAATTATCTTTCCATTCATGTATCACAACCCTGTATTGAAGTATTTGAACGGTTTTAAAACAAAAGTTTTAAAAAAAAAACATGGATCTGTGAAAAGAAAATTACTTCCACGAACATAAAAAAAATGCCTGAAACAGTAAATAAAATACAAATTTATTTTGATTTTATTAATTCAGGTACCTAATACTGGGTCCAGGAGGCGGCCATTAAGGATCCCCAACTATACATTAACCTCAAAAATTATTATTTTTACCTAGATCACGCACGCATTTGAACACACTTTTACAGGTATTTATATTTAGAAAACAAATGCTTTACCTTGAATTGATACTGATTGCTACGCTTATGAAACTCACAGGGATTCTCGTGAGCCCATACGTTTTTGTTGTGGTAATTAAAAATTCTATCCCTCATAAATAAGATGTACATAGTCCAGTACAAATGTTTTCAAATGCTAGGTAAAAATAATAATTTTGAGGTTAATGTATAGTTGGGGTTCCTTAATGGCCGCTTCCTGTACCCAGTATTAGTTACCTGAATTAATAAATTCAAAATAAATGTGTATTTTATTTATTTACAGTTTTAGAATTTAGAATATCTTTCTTTTGGTAAGATATACATACTTACATTCAATCATTTTTACGTTTACTCCCAACTAGTCTTATAGTAAATTTACTCAGCTTTCGATTGGTTTCACTCCCTTTCTAGTAGAACCACCTGGGACGGAGCTACAACGATTATTTTTCCAAAAACCACGTTTCTCTCGAAAAAACAATAAAACGACGATTTCTCCCTTATAGGTGAGAATTCGGGAAATCGTTATAGAACATTTTTTGTTCCCCCAAGGGTCCTCTATCACCCCTCACAATTTGACTAGACATTTACGGGAACCCTGTATATATATATATATATATATATATATATATATATATATATATATATATATATATATATATATGTATATATATATATATATATATATATATATATATATATATATATATATATACAGGGTGTTCAAAACTCGATTGACACCCCCCTTTTTTCCACAATTTTTGATATTTAAAAGCGAAACTTGGTGGGTATTAACGTGGTCGAATGTACATTCATTGGACCCAATGCACGACCCCTCAACTTTCTCCAGGTCTTCTCCAGCAACCCTAACTCTGGAATCTTCAATGGAAGGGGGTTATTTTTATGACGGATTATTGTAGAGAATTGAATTTTAGGTCGATTTTATATCGGTCATTTTTTCGCTAAAGCGCACCAATGAGTAACAAATTGCCAAAAACCGTTAAAACCCTTGTTTTTTGTCACTTTTCTGCCAATAACGCAGAAAGTATGTCCGTAATGGAAAAAGTAATTGGTATAATCGTTGTAGAGGATTAAATTTTCTTTCCAAAAAGTACCTTTAAATGCCTAAAACGTAAATAGGAATGGAGCAAAACACACTTTTGTTTTTGAAGTTTTCAGAAAAGTTTATGATCAACGTGGTCTACGCTTCCGTAAAACTTAATAAACGTTTTCTAAACTTTTTGCTCCACCTAAAAATCAAATTCAATTACTTTATAAAGGCATTAAAATAATAAATTTTAAGCAATAGAACTCACCTAATGATTAGAATTTCGTAGCAATTATTTTTGTGTTGGACGATTTATTTATTTTTTACGGCGTCTTCACATCTAGGCCATTAGTGCCGACATCCAGGGTGCAGCGAGGAATTTCCTAAATAATAAAAGTTGAGGGGTCGTGCATTGGGTCCAATGAATGTACATTCCACCACGTTAAGACCCACCAAGTTTCGCAAATATCAAAAATTGTGGAAAAAAGGGGGGGTGTCAATCGAGTTTTGAACACCCTGTATATATATATATATATATATATATATATATATATATATATATATATATATATATATAAATTTGAACCACCATTATTTTCGATCTCAAGGGGATCTGAAACGCAAAATTTTCTAGTCGGCACATCATCACATCACCTGTGTGACTAGGTGTCGTCAGTGTGTTTTGCAAGGAAGCCTTTTGTAAAAACGTTCATAATTTTCGATCTATTTGTTCTGTAATTAACTTTTATGCAAGAATTAATATCAAGAATAATTTTCATTTAATTTTGATGATATCACAAAAAAAACACAAATTACTCTTATTTATTTGCTGTTTTTTTTTATTCTAGAATTTCAATTACATTATGAAATTGAGAGATAATCTCCGTTTTGAGTATTCCTTTGGAAATTTGATTAAATAAAACAACTTTTGTGTGATTCGGCAGTCTGGAGGATTTATTTTCGAAGAGTAGTGATTTTCGAAACGTTGTCTCTAACCAGAAGTTTATATTATTATTGTTTGAATTGATACTACGGTTTGAATGAGATAATTGTGGGCATTTAATGTACATTAGCCTTTAACAACATTTATGGGCCTTTATTTCTTTTTTTTATTTATTTAATTTATACAGTTCTGCAACAGAGGCGAAAAACTCTTTAAATGTCAGTCGTCAACTTCAAATGTGATATATATGTATATAAGAACATATGAAGAAATAAACTTGAAAAAGAAAGAAGAAAAAAACAAACAAACAAAAAAAAAATAATCAAAACAGACAAAATTTAGTAAATTAAATTTTTGTGTATAATAAAGAGTTTTTTAAATGTTTGAGTAATGCATTGATGTGTGGGCTACCTTCTGTCAGTAAGTCGTAAGGTATGGTCAGGTTATTGCGTTGTCTGCAGTTGGTAAGTATATGTTTAACGGTCAGAGTCTCGTTACAATATCTACAAGTTGGTCTGTCCTTTCTGTCTAGTAGGTAGGTGTGGGTAAGTAAGGTGTGTCCAATACGAAGCCTGGATAGGATGACTTCGTCCCGGCGGGACAACTGTTCATTTGTTCAGGCTTTCGTTGTATTTTTGTATATGGGCCTTTAAGAACATGAAAAAGTCCAACTCTCAGGAACTGCGTCATCTTAGCGCGGTTACGTACATCTTGAAGAAATGGAATAGATTAGCATCACAAATCACAGGAAACTGACAGCCACTGCCATCATGATTACCACAGCCACTCCAAACTTATTACCAATACCTTTCACCGTTTGTTAGCTTATTTTACTACAATACTAATTTTACTGATAAATGCAATTTAAAACTAGAAACAACCAATTAAAAAATGAGATAAAGAAAGAGAAAACCCATTTCAAAACAACAAAACAAACACTTTTTAAGTTTTAAGCGCTTATATCTCTCATTGACGTTGTCCCATCGAATATTGCTTCAGAACATTTTTTGTAGAGAATTTAGTAAGCATTCGAATGGTCACTTTCCACTTACCACGATTTCCCAACCGGTATCGAGATATTTACGAAAAATGTATGGAGATCCGAAAATTTTTCACGTCTATAAATAAAATATTTTTTTTCCGACTCGCAGGAACTGCATCATCTTAGCGCGGTTCCGTTCTTATCCGAAGTGCGATTAGGAAAGGAATAGTAGCTGCTATCGCTAGGTTTTGATCTTTCGTTAAAAATATAAAATAAAATCTCAAAGAGAAGGAAGCTTAAAGCGCCACATATGGAAACTGACAGTTTTCTAAGTGGATGGGACTCTCCCGTCATCGCGACGCTTACTCTAGGAAAACTCTATTACCAATATGATTCTTATTTTCTCAGCTTTAATGAAATACTCATTCAACCGTTAAATAAACTTAAAAAACAAAAGTGAGGTAAACAGTGACATAAACCCGTTTAAAATAACAAAACTAACACTTTCGTAGTTTTAAGCACTTACTTCTCCGACTGACATTGCCCCATCGAAATTTCCTTCAGAATCTTTTTTTTAGAGAATTTAGTAAGCTTTTGAATGGTTACATCGTACTTCCCACGATTTCTTAACAGTTTGGAAGATATTAAGGGGGGGAAATGGTGCTAATACCTACCGATAGCTGCTATATTCCTTCACTAATCGCACTTGAGATAAGAACGGAACCGCGCTAAGATGAAGCAGTTCCTGCGGGTCGGACTTTTTTTTTGTCAGACAAATTAATGTATTATGTTTATATTATAATATAAATATTATGTTTATAAGAAGAGCAAATCACTTTAATTGCGGTGTAAAATATTGTTGCTAGATAAATCTAAGTATTATATAAGGAAAAAATGGTGCTAATGACTCAGATTTCGATGCACCATAAAAGAAAAAAAAAATTAAGGACAATATACGAAGATTCCAAACCATTTCATGTCTGTTAATAAAATATTTTATTCTAATCCCAATAACGCTTCACTTATACACAAATAAATTTTTTTTAAGTACCTATTTAATACGTATAAAATAAGGTTATAATGAGCGATCCGCTGTGGCATATAACAAGTACTACCACCGTGTGGAGTGCAACTAGTATAAACTGGTACGTCAGTACCACTGTGGTATGTAAAGAGCGGCTGTTCTGATACTGGCAAAAGTTAGAAATCCTACATTCCTAAAGTTGTTTGGAGGCTTATCTTTATGACTCTAGAAAGGGACTCACAGATGACGAGGATACACTGGGCGATACCTGAACTGGGAATGCCCTCCACCCTAAGCCTCCTAGCTCCTCACCTTCGAATTGAAACAAAACATTGTTTCTATATATACGTATCCTGTTTTATTGACTAATACATTTGACTACTATAAGCAATCACAAAAATAACGAGCAGTGAAAAAAAACTGTAGGAAACACACAAAAAGATTCGTTCAAATGAACGAAATTACCTATGTTTCTTAAAACATAGGTAATTTCGTTCATTTGAACGAATCTTTTTGTGTGTTTCCTACAGTTTTTTTTCACTGCTCGTTATTTTCTCCAAATATAACCTCTTCTCCTTATTTCTCCAAATATAACCGTCCCATCGCAAATGTCTTCAAAACATTTTTTGTAGAAAATTTAGTAACCTTTCGAATGGTAACCTTTCGCTTCCCAAGATTTTCAACCGTTTTCGAGATATTAATGAAAGTATACGAAGTTCCCAAAATTTTCATTATTTCTAGCAACAGAAAATTGGTCTCATTTTTCCTATCCTGTTTTACAAACAAATACATTTTCCTAACATAAGAAATTACAAAAATAAAAAACGAAGGGAAATAGACAAAAATTACAAAAAGAACGACAAAAACTCGTTCATAAGAACAAAACAGACGTATTTGAAGTTTTAAGCACTTATTTCTCCGATTGACATAACCTAATCAAAAATAGTTTTAGAATCATTTTCATAGAGAATTTAGTAAGCTTTCAAATAGTTTCTATCCACTTACCACGATTTCCCAACCGTGTTCGAGATATTAATGAAATTATACGAAGTTCCCAAAACTTTTCATGTCTGTTCATAAAATATTTTATTCTAACCCTTCCTTAACTCCAAACGTAACATAACTTTCAACATATTAGTTTTAATGAAAGTAGAACATGCAGATAATGTTTCAACTGAATCCCGTGATTCTAAGTACCCAAACCAAAAACGGTATTCAAAAACTATTTTTCCAATTTTCTCGAAAACGGTTAAAGCTATCGCCTTGAAAATGGTTTCATTCGTTTTCCTAGCCCAAGAAGCCTATAAAAAGAGTACTTACAAGCTTATGAACTCAAAAACGTAAGCGTTACGATTTTTTCAGCGCGAATTTCGCCCCAAACGCCATTTTCCAGTGGGCGGATTTTGCTGGTTAACGAACTTGACCTTTCAAATTGGACGACTGATTTTTGTACCAAATTTCATCAAAATCGGACCATCAGGGAAGCCAGAAATGAGCGAACAGACAAATATATATATATATATATATATATATATATATATATATATATATATATATATATATATATATAAATAAATATATACATATATATATATAGAAATTTGAACCACCGTTATTTTCGGTCTTTAGGGGTTCTGAAACGCGAAATTTTCTTGTCTGCACTTCCGGATTGTTTCATTGTATCAACCTTATAAGCGGGGTTCCTCCCTATGGGGGAGGGAGGAACCGCGCTAAAACAAACACTTTTTAAGTTTTAAGCGCTTATATCTCTCATTGACGTTGTCCCATCGAATATTGCTTCAGAACATTTTTTGTAGAGAATTTAGTAAGCATTCGAATGGTCACTTTCCACTTACCACGATTTCCCAACCGGTATCGAGATATTTACGAAAAATGTATGGAGATCCGAAAATTTTTCACGTCTATTAATAAAATATTTTTTTTCGCATACTTCCTTAACTCCAAATGTAACCAAAATTTAATCATCTTAGTTGGGATTAATTTCCAAGTAGAAAATATTTCAATTGAATCCCGCGATTCTAAGTACTCACAAAAAAATAATGACCTACAAAAACATTGATTCCACTTTTCTCAGAAACGGTTACATATCTCACCTTAAAAATGGGTTCATTCGTTTTCTTATGTTAACAAACCTATAAAACAAGTACCTGCAAGCATATAAACTCAAAAACGTAAGCGTTACGATTTTTTTTGTGCGAATTTCGCCCCAAACACTATCTTCAAGTAGGCGGATTCTGCTGGTTAACGAACTTGACCTTTCAAATTAGAAGACAGATCTTTGTGCCAAATTTCATCAAAATCGGACCATTTTTGAGCCGTCAGGAGCGCGAACAGACAAGCATATATATATATATATATATATATATATATATATATATATATATATATATATATATATATATATATATATATACATACAAATTTTAGCCACCTATATTTTCGTGATCTATAGGGTCTGAAACGTGAAAGTTTCTAGTCGGCACTTCCGGATTGTGTCATGAGGTCAACCTCATAAGCGGGTTCTCCCTATGGAGATAGGGAGTAACCGCGCTAAAAAGAGTATTTTATAAAGGGAGCCTGCTAGAGTTGTTGTTACCAGGTATGTAAACATAACATCACGTGGACAAGTTAAGAGAGTTAAGAATGAGGGAGGAAGCGGTGAATTTCCTGTAGCTACTAGGTACTGTCAGATTCCTGTGAAGGCTGATTCTTATAATCTCCCGTTCTCCGGTATGCCATTGCGTCGGTGTTTTAATTTTTCTCAAAATACCAAAACATAATATTAACCTTTAAGTAGAGATGTGGGGAGTTTTAAGCACCCCATGACTTAATTAGCACTAAATTTTGAATTTAAAAATTTACAATCCATTTCATCGCTTTGGTACCTTCATAAAGAGGAGTTCTCTTCACATTGAGGTTGCATTCGCACAAAAAAAACATTATTTGTTTATTTCCTGGGCCTTTTACTGACTTAGGGTGTTCTCAACACTCTACTTACGTAACAAAAATTTAAAATATAATGTCTTCTTTCGACCGCCGTTTGACATTTTATATGAAGAGAATCAAGAAATAATGAAGAGGCGTTTTAAGTAAATGTGTGAAAATGATGGAGAAGATGAGTGTATTGATTCGGACGATGAGGAAAGAGATAGGTATTTTTGAAAAATCTACTATATATTTGTCAAATACCACTCACTCACTCACTCACTCACTTACTGACCTATCATCCCCTAGCCCAAACCACACGACAGAAAATTTTGAAATTTTGCAGGACACTCCCTATAGAACGTAGGTGCTCGCTAAGAAAGAATTTTTTGATATTCGAATTTTTAAGTATTTTTAGAGGGGTTTAAAGTTTGAGTTGGTTAGAGCAGGCAAGCCTAGGTAGCATGCGTTGCTAGGACGATAACAGAACAGCTGTTACTATACTCTATCTATTTCATAGTATTATTTTTAATTGAGGTTAATTTCAACTATCATGGCAGACCTTGAATTACTAAAACTGAGAAATAAAATGTGAATTTTTCCCTCAAAGAGTTTCCGCCCTTGACACAAAAATTTGAAATTTTACACGGGCCATCCGTTTAAAGTATAAACACTCGCTAAGAAAGGTTTTTTATTTTTATATTCAAACGTTTAAGTACTTTTAGGGGGGTTTGAATTATTAAGAAGAAAATGGTTCGAATTTGATAACATTTGGTACAAAAATCTTTCTTCTTATTTAAAAGTTTATGTTCATTAACCACCAATCACGAATTTGTGCTGGCGTAATATTACGCTAGCACAGCCACGTTTAATCGGAAACGGCTGGAGCGACAAATTCGTGATTGGTGTCATTCTAGAGCAACAAATTAGCAACAAATTCTGGTACCAATCTGAATTTCGTCAGACAATTAGATCAAAAGTTACGGGGGTGGCTGTGCTAGCGTAATATTACGCTAGCACAGCCACGTTTTCTCGGAAACGGCTGGAGCGACAAATTCGTGATTGGTGTCATTCTAGAGCAACAAATTAGCAACAAATTCTGGTACCAATCTGAATTTCGTCAGACAATTAGATCAAAAGTTACGGGGGTGGCTGTGCTGGCGTAATATTACGCTAGCACAGCCACGTTTTCTCGGAAACGGCTGGAGCGACAAATTCGTGATTGGTGTCATTCTAGAGCAACAAATTAGCAACAAATTCTCGTACCAATCTGAATTTCGTCAGACAATTAGATGAAAAGTTACAGGGGTGGCTGTGCTGGCGTAATATTACGGTAGCACAGCCACGTTTTCTCGGAAACGGCTGGAGCGACAAATTCGTGATTGGTGTCATTCTAGAGCAACAAATTAGCAACAAATTCTCGTACCAATCTGAATTTCGTCAGACAATTAGATCAAAAGTTACAGGGGTGGCTGTGCTGGCGTAATATTACGGTAGCACAGCCACGTTTTCTCGGAAACGGCTGGAGCGACAAATTCGTGATTGGTGTCATTCTAGAGCAACAAATTCTCGTACCAATCTGAATTTCGTCAGACAATTAGATCAAAAGTTACGGGGGTGGCTGTGCTGGCGTAATATTACGCTAGCACAGCCACGTTTTCTCGGAAACGGCTGGAGCGACAAATTCGTGATTGGTGTCATTCTAGAGCAACAAATTAGCAACAAATTCTCGTACCAATCTGAATTTCGTCAGACAATTAGATCAAAAGTTACAGGGGTGGCTGTGCTGGCGTAATATTACGGTAGCACAGCCACGTTTTCTCGGAAACGGCTGGAGCGACAAATTTGAAAATAGTGTAACAAAGTAGCAACAAATTAGCAACAAATTACTGAGTATGTTAGAAGTTGGGGTTGCAATGTTGCTGTTCCAGCGTAATAGGGCTCGCTGCTGTGGCGATTTGACTCCTTCAAGACGGTACCTGTATGGTCTAATGAACCAGCATTGTCATGAACATTTGCTTCCCTTATTCCCATCAACAGAGGTTTGGATATGTCTGTAATATGCCTGAAAGCCACTAGTTATTCTGTAAGTAAGAGAGTATTGTGCTTTTTTACTGGCTGCTGACCCTCAACAATTCGCCAATGTGGGATATTTTGTTTTGTTTGTGTCGTCTTCTGCATACCGCTATTAGATATGTTAAGATAACGTCTCTATTTCGTATACCATAGGTTGGTTTCGCTATGTCCTGTCAAGAGATATTTGGGTATTAGTATTGTGTTACCAATTCTGAGTCGATTATGTACAACTTCTTCACATCTATTATCATGGTGGCTGGATGTCCTGAGTTGTGTATACTGTTCAACATCTTCAGTGTACTAGGTCTTGCTGAAGAGAAGGCTACTTTCCCATAGTCTAGAATTAATCTTGGAAATGGTCTACACAACTGTAGGATGATTGTTCTTATCACAGTCCCATTTAGCTGAGCTTATTATTCGCAACATTTTTATACTGTTTTTGCGTTTTTCGATTGTGGTATTTAGATGTGGGGTCCATGACCAAGTTCTATCAAAAGTTAGATGAAATCTAAAGAAATTTGTAGAAATGTAGAAAAAAAATTCATTAAGCACCACGACAGCTTGCAACAAAAGCCTAAAAAAGAATGATAGATCCTTTATTTTTGACCCGTACGAAACAAAAGTCCCAATGGTCAACACTCTTGTTCTTTCAGTATATATTCGATTAAATGCGTTTTAGTATTATTAAGCAACTATTTTACTTACATAAAATTATTAAAAATTCCTCTACTCCCCTAAAGAGAACCTAAAGTAGATCTCGATCATAGAACTTGCTTTAAGTTGAATTAGCCGTGAATCTAGCAAAATGTGATGATGCATTGGAGACGATTAAGGTACAATAGGTGGCAATAAATTACACGGCCCTTCAACCCTACTGCACAATATGCACTTCAATATAATACCAATACAATAGTTCAAGTACTCTACAACTTAGAATTTAACGGTAAATGTAATATTTACCATTTTTGAATGTTTATCAGCCGACATATGTTAGGTGTGTGATCAATTTGGTCCCAGCTCAGAAATGAATCCATTTCAAATCAGACTGATGGTCACAACTACAATTTTTGCTTATTTTTGCGTCCTATTGGGATAATAGAGCCTTGCAGAGCCCGTCGACAACGTGGTACGGAGAATAGTGAAGCATAACGAGAAAACGTAATATTTCGGATGGTGTTAAATCTTTTGGAATTATTTTATTAAATTTTTAACGTCCATTAACTCAGACTCTTAGGACGGGCTATCTATAGGTCCTTATCTTTCAATTGTTTTTAAGCAATCTATAAAGCAGTTTCTGAAGAAATGTACCTATTGAGATAGCACTAACGAGACAATTTTTGAAGAAATTGTTCAAATCTTCATTGATTTTACGTAATCCAGATACTGAAAATTACATGATAATCACTACAAAAAAAAATCTTAATCTCAATCGCCTCTGCAATTAATTTTTGCCCAACTCTGATGGAAATGACTGAGTTCGTTAAACAGCAAAATCTGTCCGTCAGAAGGGGTTTACTCCGGGCCTAAATTACTAATATGCCTATATTGCAAAGAAACTCGGTATGTGTCGAGGGCATCTAAAGTGGAAGATGTCTTGTAAATATAACCTAAATCGGGAGTTGGAATCAACTCCGTATTCTGTTAAACGGAATTAAGCCGCCAAACCGGCTCAAGCATTAGTTGTTATTTCTACCACTAGCAACGCTGAACAGGGGCGGGGGAACCGGTTTCTCCTAATGAGAGTGGGATTTTATATTTTTACATGTGGGCGATATGATTATTCATCAAGTTCAACAAACAAAAATGTTAAATTTTTGTGTATTTGTTAATTAGTACTTAATTAAAAAGAAAGAAAATTAAAAATTGGGTCAGTTGTTCATTTAAATACAAAAGAGCAAAACCATTCTTTTTTTTCTATATTTACATAAGTTATTTTAGGTACGTTGTTCCGGGATGCAATGTACACTACCCACCTTCTAAAGAGTGTAGCTCCTGCGTGAGGGAAAATTTTGGGGGTTATTTATTCTAAAGGACAGCGGAAAATCACAAGAAGAATAAAATATTTCTCTATAAAATTATTTTGTACATAAAAATCAAATGATGATCAATATTATGGAATTATCCTAAAATGTGGAGTGAAGTATCCGAACATGAAACGGCCATAGCCTAATTATGTCGACTAGAGATGTAGTAACATTGATCCTATGCCGACCGGCTGTGTAATTTAATTTAACACCACATATCAAGTGTCAGGTTATTCTGGCTATCCTCATATCTCCATCCCTTTACAAATACATATTCCTATAAATTCCAGGCTTAGTTTAAGCCATGGCTCTGATTCACAGATATTTGTTACTTAGGTAATAGTTTGCTTTCCCATTGAAAATAATTAGCCATATTGATATCACAAAAACATCACATTTAGGGCTTTGCGATTGTGCATTAGTTCGAGTATAGGAACATTCCAGCCAGTTTATGTTTGATCTCCATTAGGTTGCACAATAATTTGTTTGCACTTTTATATTTGTAATATAAAGCTCATTTTATTCTGGAATAAACTCCACCTTTTAATCGACTGTTTTTGCAGTTTTTGTTTACATCACATATTCCTCATTGGTTGAGAACGATATGGAGTTTCGATTCGAGAAAAGTAACAGCCCTTATTAGCAGATAAATAATCAATTCAGAGGACACCGTTGATGATGAGATTGCGATGGTAGATATAGTCAGGATAATAGATTCATTATCATCTATAATTAGTTTACAGAATATTTACACCCATGATAGTATGATTTCTGACATTCTGTACAATATTAATGAATTAAATAAAAATATGTTAAAAATTAATTTCGTCTGGATACCTGGTCATTGTGATATTAAAAAAAATTCAGTGGTTGATGAAATAGCAAAGGGAGTGGATTAATATGGAATTAGAAGATAAACTCAGAGAGATTAAAGATGAAGTGAGTAAGTGGGCTAGTTTGGAGCGGGATAATAGGAGGGAATCAGTAATCCTCTCAAGATTACGGATAGGCCACACAAGACTGATGCACGGCTAACTCATGGAGAAGGGGGAGCCTCCGGAGTGCGAGGTTTGCGGCGTGCCCCTCGCTGTAAAGCATATCCTGCGGAGTGTAGAGCATATGAAGACGAGCGAATTCGACTGAGTCTCACAATATATCTTAGAGAGCTGCTAGGTAATAATTCGGTTCATCACTCTAATATTTTTCTTTCCCCGATAAAAAAATTTAGCTCTGGCTTTAGCGATTCTTCATTATAAAGAAAAATCGTTTACTAAATTAACACATATTATAAACAGTATTGGCCTCTCCAGTATATTTCGATAAAAATTTCATCTCAAACTCACTAAACAGCAAACGTAAAACGTATTAATCTCTTTAAAAAAATGTATAAGCTATCATTAATTCACCTAATTCAAATTATTAAGACATTTACTAACTAAAATTTCGTTGTAATAACTTTTTTCTTTAACTGTTGGTGGCGTTCGGGACGGAGGCGGGGCGCGTGGGTCGGCGGGAGCGATGGGCTTGGTTAGGGTTAGGGACGAGCCCCCCCCCCCCGCGGTCTGTGAATGTTTGCTTGCCCTGGCACACCTTCTATCAAAGACCTAGCAGGCAGTCACCAGATGCGGGCCACTAGGGTAGAACTGGTACAGGTGGGACTCTACTCGACCTTGGCTAGGTTCGCCTCCCGCCGGACTTTGTTTTGCCTTCCATGCTACCAACGGACGGAATAATTGACCAATAGTGGTTGAATGGCCTTTAAACATCAAAGAAAAAAAAAAGATATAGTCAGGGTTCGGTCTTAGTATCTTAATAAAACAATATTTTAATAAGAAAATACGTTTTATTTTTGCCGATATTTCCGCTTGAAATTCAAGCCTTCACCAAGACTTTAAAATAACGATGAGAGAGTTAATACTAATTTATATATAGATCAAATAAAAGGAAAAACATCATATATTGGCAAGGATGAATGTACCCCGGAGGTAAACGACACCATGTCACATATTTGTAATTCTTCAGGAGAACCAATTTTCCATAACTTTGAACTATTAACATTTGAAGCAGTTTAAAAGAAAATGTTTCACATTTTATTGGCATTGATAGGTTATTGGATATTTTGATCATAATCAAACAAAACCAAGTCCTCTACATGGGGACTTTTACCACTAATGAAAAGGAACATAATTTTATTTTTCCCTGTCCTGTCTTCGTTATGTATGGGGACAGGAAATGGTGCCCTATACCATTATATGGATCGAAAAATCCATACACATTTGTAAGAAAATGTTGTTAAGTGTATTTAATAAGAAAATGGACATGGTGTCCTTTAACTCCGGTGTACAGATATGACAACTGTATTATGGCTAGAAAATATTAGCTTACGGATGAACAGAGGAAGAACTGTGCCCACGGTCACCCGCAATCATTCCTGAATCTGGTGGATAGAATAAAGATCGAGGAAAAGAGTGCGGAGAGGGGTGGAGTGCCATAAAAGTGAGGTGAATATGGAAGGTGGGCAGGTATGAAAGGTTAAATTTTTCATGAAGGAGTGTGGGCTTTAAGCGGGACGTTTTTAGTAAATTGAAAATGTTGGAATAGGTAGAGGAGCTGACTTCGTAATCAATTAGATAAATTTAGATTCAGAAAGAAGGCGTTTTTCGGTGGCTTATATTTTTTGATTTTCATTGACAACTTTATTTTAAGTTTTTTGTCTGACATGTTCCGTGCTCTATTCACACCTCTTCAGGGGCTTTGCTCTTCTTAATTATTTTTTTTTTAAATTTACAAATATCTATGTTTTATATATATATATATATATATATATATATATATATATATATATATATATATATATATTTGACCAAATTTATTTATATCCAAGTCTTATCTTGTTTAGAACGAGATCATATGGCCGCGTTCAAATCAGGCCTAATAGTGACTGGTCATGGTTGCTAATAAATAAGGCCGCGTTTTTAATCGATTCCTAAAACTGTTTTAATGGTATTGATTACTAGAAATTTCACCCCCCCCCCCCCCAGAAATTTTGTTATGATGCCATTGGCAACCCACAATAAAACTAGCATCATTTGTAGGCAAAAAATTTACTTTAAATTTAAAAATTTAAATTTAGGCGACTAGAAAGTTTTACGTTTCAGAACCTATAGATCTAGAAAATAATGGTCGAGCAAATTTATATATATATATATATATGTCTGTCGCTCTCCCACAGGCAAATTTTGATGAAATTTAGTTTCAAACCTTTCGTCTAATTTGAAAGGTAAAGTTCGATAACCAACAGAATCCGTCCACCGGAACACGATTTTTCGTTTTCGAATTCATATGTGTTTTTTTTTTTCTTTCTTTTTTCCAAATTACAGTACCCCTGCGACGTGGGAATTTATTTTCTACATGTGCCATAAATTCATATGTGTGCAGGTACTCGTTTTATAGGTTCCTTGACTTATGAAAAAGAATGAAACCATTAAAATTAATGAAATCAAAAAAATTAATACTCGTAACTCGTTTTCGGTTTGGGTACTTAGAATAGTGGGTTTCAATTGAGATATTTTCTACATGTTTTAATTTCATCTAAACTAAGATATTTAAAGTTTGGTTACTTTTGGAGTTAAGGAAGTATTGGAAAAATACGTTTTTAATAGGCATGATAAGTTTTGTATCTTTTCGTAAATATCGTCGTATCAAATGCAAAATATCGAATGTGAAAAAACGCATTTTTCATTTTAAATCTTTTTGGACTGATGGACGTCAAACTCTCGAATCTAAGTTTACACAATGAAAGGGGAAGGTAACCACTGTCAAAAGGTCGAATCTGCCTACTATTTGACTGCCCAAAAGCAAAGTAATAAATAAAAGTATTTTCACTCTTGAAAGTGGTGATTTTCACATTCGATAGTTTGCATTTGTATCGACGATATCTCGAAAACGGTTGAAAAATGGTGGTAAGTGGAAGATGACTATTCGAAACCTTACTAAATGTTCTACAAAAAAATGTTCTAAAGCAATTTTCGAGCCGGACTTTTTTAATTGAAGACAATAGAGGAAGATCGTTTATAGATATCGGAGTAGCTCCACAAGGTTTGGAATAATTTCTTTTTGAGCTGAAACAAGTCTCTGCGTTGTGAGGCTTACAATACTCTGGACGATTATAGTTTCGAATGTTTCAGTAACGGACATATCACACAATGAAGGATCATAATTACTCTTGGCTCTTGATTCTTGTGAGGGGGGGGGGGGGTAAATATAATGGCCTTTTCTTAGAGCTGGCTTTCTAGCTTTATTATAAGTATGCTTTGTTAGTTTGTAGTCTATCATCAAAGCAAGAGCCTCCTCGTTAGAAAAAGGACACGTATGATTAGTTTCACTAAATCATTATCATTCGAGTTGCAAATTCTGAGGGAGATTGAACTATTTCTCTAATACGATTTAGCATCGAGTCTTCACCGACTTCCTAACAGATACTTCTATGGCGAATGCTAATTCTTCCGAACTGTGGGACTTTATAATAACTTTAACTTTATTTAACTTTCCTTGGGCACAGCAGTCGTCGAACCGTTTAATACCGAAATCGACAGACGAGTAGATGGCAAAATTTCATCAAACAAATATTCGAACGTAGATATACTGTCTAGCCAAGCATTATTTTTAATAATACATCTGTCCGGATATCTTCCAGCCTCGTACCATTTTATTTTTATTCCCGTAATTTTTAATTTTAAATGAGTCCTTAATGCAGCTGAAAACGTTGGAATAATATTTAATCTCTCAAACGTTTCCAAATATGGCAATATATATTGAATCCAGATCCTTACAATTTCGCCAAATACTAAATAGCTACCTACGCGGAAATGAAATTTATTTTCCACAAAATACATAAGCAGACGAAAGCAGCTAAATGTTTCAATATTGTCTCATATACCTTCTAAGTAATCTATACCATAAATTTCACAGAGGTACTTTGTAATAAAAGTCCTTTTAAGTTCTAAAAATGCCTTATTTTACATGTTAAAAAAAATTACATAATGCGTCAAATTATAAATTAATTATTTGAAGAATCACTTGCTTGAATAACGGTAGTATATATTCGCTTATAAAAAACAAATAATGAAAAAATATCAGTACGATGATGTACGGAGCTCAATTGAAAGACTGAATAGTTTAAACTAAATGTAAACTGTCGAATCAAATACTATTTACATCGTTGTGTTTACTTTGGAATTTGCCTGTTAAAATCAAAACAACCTCGAACACGGGTCCAAGAACATCTTCCCTTTACACTAAATAAAACAGTTTCATCAATTTCGAACACGACTTTTTTCCACCTAGATTGGTCATTCGTCCCACTGTGCGCCGGTGGGATTCGAACCAACCATCTCCCGCGTAATCTAAGGCGTTAGCCACTAGACCACGGGGAGACCCCGGTTCCAGTAATGGTGCAACATCTTTCAAATCTCCCGTTTAATTTTAGTTCTGTCTGAAAAAAAAAAAAAAAATCTAATCTTTATCAGGGATGCTTATTGCTGAATTTACAATAAAAATATTCTTCATTCACCAAGTTTTTACCAGCTACGCAGTGACAATTATAAAGTCAAAATTATGTTATAAAATGATCCCGTTCCCATAATGAAACTAACAGCATATGTAGTCAATGAACTGAAGATTCAAATATTTTTTTTTTTTCAGAACTTTAAAAGTACAGTTTTTCAAAAAATATATTTTTTTCAGAATTTTAAAAGTACAGTTTTTCAAAAACCGTTACGTACAATCTTTCGATTTTTTTTTTCAAAAGTAAAATTTGTAATAAGTTGGTCGTGTTGTATATCAAATTAAAGTCCATTTAATTAGCTAAACAATATGACTATGCTGACTGTTATAGCTAGAATAGAACTTAATCTACCAAGCAATTAAAATTTTCTAGTTGACCAAAAAAAAGCGGATTTTCAATACTTTGAAAACTAATAGTAAAAAAACAGAAACAGATAGATTTTTTTTTTTTAAATAGTAACATTCGAGAAGTTGTTAGAGCAATTATGATTCAAAATTTCAAAAAAATCTAAGAGGGTCAGGTTGTAAACAGTACTTTCATTGGTTGAATTGACATGGAATGGCCCATATGTTAGAAAAGTTTATAAGGATATTATAAGGACTAGAACTTTTTCGAAATAAAAGTATCTATAAATAAAAAGAATAATAATAAAAAACTGTAAAAAGGAGAACTACTCTTTTTTCCGCTGACCTCAAATTTTTCTGATTAGATTTGGTGGGACAGTCGGAATATATCTAATAATGTAAAATTTCCAGCGGAATCTCGTTATCCAGTAATCCTTTTTTGATATCAGCCTTTCCAGTTGGAGGCCAATAGTTCGGCCTTCACTGGATCTAAATTTATTCAATTTAAATATGTTTCACAATATCCCCTAGTTACGCAATAATCAGAGCATATACTTATGTAAATATTTAAATCGTATAATTTTAATAATTGTTGGCTATTTATTTTCACAAGACACTTCGAGGGGAGTTTCGTTATAATATTGCAACAAAGCGTTATGTTAACAAAAATATTTATACATATATATTATTATGTATTAATACAATAGTTCTCTTAATTTTTTATTTTGGGGTTTCCCGTGGTCTAGTGGCTAGCGCCTTAGATTCATAAGCGGGAGATGATGGGTTCCATTCCCACCGGCGCACAGTGGACAAAAATAGCCACAAAGCGCTCAAAACTTGATTTTTTGAAGTATTTCCTCCGAACTCGTTCGCCTTCAATATATGTTAAATACCTCGTGAGAGTGCCATTATTTGAGTTTAAGGCCCCCACCGTTGATTGCAGGACGGCGGTTAATCATTGAAGTACTAGAAACGAAGAAAATTTCCCAAATCCTCATGTACCAAAATCGTTCCTTCAACTTTACTTTTTCAGACCGATAAGGTTGACGCATGTTTTTCTTGTTTTAATAGGATGCTCAATTTTACATTAAATATAGTTGGCTTCTGATTAAAACTCTATTTTTGGAAATATATATATATATTTTTTTTTTTTGCACCTTTCCCCTGTGCGCAGTACCTGGTGCACCAAGGTATGTCCAGGAAACACATATTTACCTTCTTATCTATCCAAGAGGTATATTATAGCAAAATTTCAAGGTGCATAAAACACTTCATAAACCGTGCGATTACTGGCTCTCAGACCTTCATTGTAGTTATAAGGCTGGTAAATGCGCACAATTTCAGGTTTCTAAATCAACAATATCAAATGTTATTAAGTTTTGAGAAATTTTTGGCGGGTTTTGACCACTTTGCGGCGGCAGGAATTTTCTCATCCTACGACACGTTGGGAAAATTCCACGCTGACTTCGTTGTACAGTTAATTTTCAAATTAAAAATATTTTATATGTAGTGTATAAATTAAATATTTTATTTAAACTTATGTCTTTAACTTTTTTATTAGTATTATTTATTAATTCTGTAACAAATCACCTTGCGCTTTTGCAGCTCAGTAAATGAAAAATTAAACAACATTTTTAAAATGCTACATTAATTATTTGGACCCGAAATAAACAACCCTTTCATAAATGAAGGTTGATTGATAGGCCCTATGGTCTTTTTTTTCTTCTTCTAAACGTACCCCTAAGTTTATATCTCAATATTATATATGTATCAAAACACATAATCACTACATGTAATATGCCAAATAAGGCAATGGTACATGTGTTCACAATAAATGTACTTTTCATAGGGATACTATGAAGAGAGAGAAAAAAAAAAAAAAACGTACCCCTTTTAGAAGGCCGTTTATATCTAACGGTATATCACATTGGTAGTATATCACATATACCTATGTTTTTCTTATTTTTATCATCGTTATAAACATAACTATACACAGTTGTGGAGCTAAATATAAATGTATATTGTCCATGGTATATGCCTAATATAAAAGTTTATTCATTTATGGTTTTTTAATTTCAATTAAAAAAATTTTCAATTCGAAAATCGTCGGCCAAGGTCGGATATATTCAGATTACATAACTATACACAGAAGTAGAGCTATCAGGCTGTACCGTATGAAATATCAGTTTTCTTTACTTTGCGATTTAATCCTTTAATCAGTAACTTGCGTACTGTGTTGTGAGAACGATCCTCTGAGAAAAAAGTAACACTAAAATTATGACTTCAACGGAAATCCGTATTATTTTTCGTAATGAATTTAAGGTCGGTCATAGCGCTGCTGAGGCGTGTATGAACGTCATGGCGTTCGGGGAGGGAACGGTGAATGAACGAACTGTTTACCGGTGGTTTTCCAGGTTTCGAAGTGGAAATTTTTACCTTGACAACGAGGAGCGAGGAAGGCCAGAAACCAAGCTTTACAATGACCACCTAAAAGAAAGGGTTGAAGCTTGTCCCTCAAAAAGCACTAGGGAATATGCCAAAGAACTCGGAGTAGGAGCCATGTCAGTTTCAAGACATTTGAAGGAAATCGGCAAGTCCAAAACTGACATTTCATACGGTACAGCCTGATACATAGAAATGTATATTTTCTATGGTATTATAAAAAGTTTATTCATTTATTTTTAATTTAATCATTAATTGCTATCATATTTATCATCTGTATTCAATTGTTATTATTACTAATTTATTTAGAAAAAAACAACTTCTATTTATTTTAAAATATAGGTTTATTGAGTTGTCATGACCGAATCCTACTACTTCCACACAGATCCATTTCTCTTCTGAATAGATATTTCATTGATTTTTTTTTTTTTTTTTTTTTTTTTTTTTTTTTTTTTTTTCAAAATGTAGAAGAGAAATTGCATTCAACGCTGCACGAAATACCTCCTTCCTAACAGTATATATAAAAAAATGTAAATACTAAAATACTTTCCCCAACCGAAATCAAACTAAATTCTATTTTTGCCTCAATAAATAATAAAAATTAAACATTTTACAACGAAATTCAGACCAATCATTTCTAAAATGCTACATTGGATTACAGGAGATCTTAATGAGTGAAAATTATTCTAGGCATGTCATACTTTTCTCCGAGGGGAGAGAGGCAGGGGAGAAGGTTCTTCGACGGGAGAGAAGGTTTTTAACAGTAAAAACATCTAAATTATTAACCCTGTTACATATTAATGAGGGAGCAATGAGACTGGCGATCATTCATGGCGATAAAAATGTAAAAAAAAAAGCCTCATTAGAATTTCTTTCATGACTAATTAATTTTTAACAACATTATACTAAACGGCACTCTTACATTTTCTCCATTTACAAGTGGGTGGGGAGCTGACATGATGTTGTTAAGACGAAAAAAGGGCTTCTAGAAAATATATTTTTCCTAAGAAGCCTCATAAAATAGCAGACAACAGCTCTGGAAAAATAATAAAGTAGTTAGATTAACTTAAAAGATTACTAATTTAATATAAACCTGTGACCCGAACCTATAGAAGACATATGAAGATTGTTAGGTATCCCTTAAGTTTATTACATACCATACCAAAACTCACCAGGGCTCCGATGAAAGCAGTTGCCGTAACGCTTCTAACTACTTAGTGAGTACAGTACGACACTTAACACTAGATTTACCAGACCTGGTACTGATATAAATCTCAATGACAAAAATATATTTGTTACTCATCTATATAAAGTAACATTAAGTTTATTAAATGTATTTTCAACTTGTAGCTACAAAAGTCATAATATCATTTAGGAAAGCAAATGTTATATGTAGTAGGAATTTTGGATTTAAATTGCACGACCAGTCAAAATGACTGGTCTGGTAAATGTAGGGTTAACTATCTCTTCTCCGACTGCCGGTTTTTTTTTTTTTTTTTTTTTTTTTGTTTTTTTGTTTTTTTTTTAGGGTAGGGGAAAAATCTTGCATGAGAGGAAGTGGACAAAGCCACTACAGTGTGAGATTCCTACTCACTAAAAAAACCACCTCCCTATACACCTCAACCACCCTGCGGAACCGCCCTCAGGCATTACTTCGCAGGGGGGAGTTGGCCCTAAGCCTTCTTCATTACTGGACTACATTATTTTGAGCCGCAGTCAGGCCCTTTCTCTGTCGTTCTTCATGACTCAGCTTCTTGCCGATAAGAGCAGCGTATTCTGACACAGCCTCCCAGTTCTCGGTATTAGCCAGGATGAGGCTGACCACATTTTCTGGCTTCTAGGGCTCACCTAGTTTTCTGTCCAGTTCTGCCTTTTCGATGCGAAATCTCGGGCATTCGAAGAACACATGTTCCTCAGTCTCATCTTTATGGCCGCATGTAGGGCATGACGACTCATCCTTCATCTTAAAACGAGCTAGGTAAGCTCTGAAACAGCCGTGCCCAGTGAGCATTTGAGTTAGATAAAAATCTACTTCTCCATGCTTCCTTTCTCTCCATGTTTTGATGAGAAGAATTAAACGATCTGTCCATCTTCCCGATGTTGAAGGATCCCTACGCCTTTCCCAGTTCTCCATCGTCAAGTTTTTCTCCTCTTTAACAACAGTCTTCCAATGTGCGTCTGGATCTCTCTTCCTCCGGTAGATCCTATTACGCACTTCTGCCAAGAGGTCAATTGGAGGCATGTCTGACACAACACACGCTGCATCATAAGATACCGTACGGAAAGCTCTGCAGAGACGTAGAGCACTTCGACGATAAATCGTGTTACAACTTCGTGCGTATGCCTTTACCTTCATAGTGCTCGACCAAACAGGAGCTGCATACAGCAAGATAGAGCTAGTGATTGTTGCCAGCAGTCTTCTTCGATTTTGTCCTGGACCACCAATGTTTGGCATAATCCGAGCAAGAGCCTCTGTAGAACTTGCTGCTTTAGTACTGATCATCTGCAAATGTTCAGCAAAACGCAATCTCGCATCAATCTGCACGCCGAGGTATCTGATGGACGTCTGAGAAGATATGTCGATTTCTCCGACATTTATAGTGATAGACTCCATGACTTTACGGCTTGTAACTACCTAGTACCTCGGTTTTATGATCTGCAAGCTTTAGGCCTACAGAAGAAAGCCACTGACGAATGGTTGTGATAGCCTTATTCGCATCGTATGTAATTTCTTCCAGGAGCTTTTCACAAACTACTACCGCAAGATCATCCGAGAAGCCCATCAAAGTCGTTTCCTGAAGTCTGAGTGCTGGGTCGTACATCCCATTCCACAGCAAAGGACCTAAAACCGAACCCTGAGGAACGCCGCCTGTAATCTTATAGATTTTCGAGCCGTAATCTGTTTCGTGTCTCAGGTATCTTTCACAGAAATAGTTCCTGATAATCCGCAGGAGGTACTGTGGGACTTCCATTTTTTCCAATCCGTCCATAATACAATCCCATCTTGCTGAATTGAAAGCATTCTTTATGTCCAAGGTTATTACAGCACAATACTTTTTGCTCCCTCTCCTCCACCTCTTACCTGTAATGGCGGTTTTTACTACAAGGTCGACAGCATCAATTGTCGATCTTCCTTTTCGGAACCCATACTGATTCTCTGCCAGACCCCGGATACTTTCACTAGTTTCGCTTACTCTGTTGTAAACAATCCTATCCAGAACTTTTCCTGCGGTGTCCAGGAGACAAACTGGTCAGTAAGATGAAGGTTCTTCTGGAGGACCCTTGCCTTTTGGTAAGAGAACAAGATTTTGTTTCTTCCAGAGGGAGGGAAAAATGCCTTCACGGAGACAACAATTATAAGCCTCGAGGAATAGATCTGGTCTAGATTTAACAGCCTCTTTGAGAGCAACATTTGGGATATTGTCTGTGCCTGAAGCCTTAGTGTTCTTGACTTTTTTGCAGGCTTCGTCCAGTTCTTCCTGTGTGATCTCAGGCACTTGATCCTCCTCAGATAGCTGATCCACACTTTTAACCATTTCCTTTTGCCTTGGAAAAAGAGTTTTAACTATCTTCTTCAGCAGATCGGGAGAAGTAGGAGGTGACAAACTTGAACCTTTCAGTTTTGCCATAATCGTTTTGTAGGGCATTCCCCACGTATACTTTTCTACCTCTTCGCATAGCTTCTTCCAGCTATTTCGTTTACTTTCTTTAATAGCCTTTCCTACAGCCCTCCTAGCTTCCTTGTGTTTTTGTTTCAGCTGTTCGTAAGAGGGGCGACCTCTCGCCCTCTGTGCTATTCTCCTCGTACGAAGGCATGTTTTCCGAAGTGCAGGGATCTCCTCATTCCACCAAAATACTGGTAAATGTGGCGTTCCTTTAGATCTCTTTGTCATTGATACATCACAGGCCTCTATGACAAAATCCATCAATTGTGAAACCTTCTCCTTTGCAGATCCCACCAATTCGACTTCACACTCCATCATTACATTGAAGGAATCTCTATCGAATGATCGATGGTTCCACACAAGCGTACGCGGTTTCCATGCCTTTTTTCCTAACAGATTTGAGATGTCAACCTCAAAAAAGATAGCGTTATGGTCACTATGAGTATATTGATCACTTGCGCCAATTGCTGTTATCAAAGACCAAGTTTGCACTTGCGAACGTAACATCGACAATAGAGGTTCTTCCGTTTCTTGGAAAGGTTGGTGTTGTGCCTCTATTAAGGAGCAGTACATCAAGGGTAGCCAATGTGTCCAAAAGACATTCACCTCGTCTGTTGGTCTCTCTGCTTCCCCATTCCGTAGCCCAAGCGTTGAAGTCTCCTGCTATAACTAGGGGCGACCGCGCATGTCTTGCAACCATTTTATCGATTAGATTCTCGAATTCATTTTGTGAGGCACTCGGCGGTGCATAGACGGAGCAGATGAATATACCTCCTACCTTGGCCCAGACAAACCCTTCGCTTAAGTTGCGCTGAACCTCTTGGACGAAAAGACCTTTTTTAACCCAGATTGCTACTCGACCCGTCTTGTCAGGCATCCAGAAACTAGAACCCCCGAAATTCTTGTTTTGTTCACATAGCAAAGCAACGTCTATGTTCTTTTCATTAACCGTTTGCCAGAAGAGGTCCTGAGCCACTGCACAGTGGTTGAGGTTGAGCTGTAAGAATCTCATCTCCGTCGTTTGACCACCGATTCTACTGCTCGTTGATAGAATGGACAGCCGAAGCTACCCGTCGCGTGCCCGTAGCTCCGTTCTTCATCACATAATAAGCACTGTGGTTCTGCAGTGCACCCCTTGGCTGAGTGACCCTCTTTACCACATTTGAGGCATAAGTTAACCTTAACGTATTTATGTATGTATGTATGTATGTATGTATGTATGTATATATATATATATATATATATATATATATATATATATATATATATATATATATATAAATCAGTCCCGTAACAGGCCACAAGGGCCCAGAGGGGCAGACACTGTAGAGGTATCTGATTCTTGACCGTACGGCACACTAGGGAGATAGTATGGTCAACACTATGCTCCGGCCGCCTGATTTTCCCCTTGGCTGCTTCGACTGCTAGAGTCATTAGCACCCAAGGTACCCATTATTAATTAAATTAATTAAAGGCTGGGTGAGCCTAGGGACGATCTGGGACCCCAAATCCAACCCTCGAACGGCAGCACTAGAAGAAAAAATCTTTAGTGCGCGCTCGGGTTTTGAACCTGGTCCTCCAGTTCATTAGTCGAGTGCTCTACCACTGAGCTAACCTCGCCCATATATATATATATATATATATATATATGTATACAAACACAAAAATAAACAGTATGTTAAGCCGTTTTTGGGTGACAAACCATTTTATACTTGCTTCGTGCATCACTTTATACAGTAGCAACAAGAAGATAGTCGTCGATGATGTTAAAATGAAGTTATTATTATTTGCACTCCACAACAGATTATTTCGAAAGCGCACATAGAGATAAGGAGAGCAATGAGACTAGCAGAGAAAGGGAGAATAACAGCTGAGTGAATGATAGCAGACTAGAAGAAGGATCAATAGAGGCAAATAGACTAACAGCTGAGTGAATGATAGCAGACTAGATGAAGGATCAATAGAGGAAAATAGACTAACAGCTGAGTGAATGATAACAGACTATTTTGAAAGCGCACATAGTGACGAGGAGAGCAATGAGACCTACACCTGGGTGTATGATAGTAGACTAGTACAGAACGGTGCCAAAGAGACAGGGAGAATAACGGCTGAATGAATGATATCAGACTATTTTGAAAGCGCACATAGTGACAAGGAGAACAATGAGACCTACACCTGAGTGTATGATAGTAGACTAGTACAGAACGGTGCCATAGAGACAGGGAGGATAACGGCTGAATGAATGATATCAGACTATTTTGAATGCGCACATAGTGACAAGGAGAGCAATGAGACCTACACCTGAGTGTATGATGTAGACTATTACAGAACGGTGGCATAGAGACAGGGAGAATAAGAGCTAGAGTGAATGATAGGAGAAAGCCGTTATGAGAATGGGCCAGTAAATATAGTTTAATTATCTAAGTGTCTAAGGTTAGGTTGTGAGAGGAGGTTATTGCGGTCCCCCCTCCCCTAGTAGAGATTTATCTCCTGCGGGGGGATTACCTTTCATAACACAACTTTAGCCTCACCCACCCTACCGGCGTACCCTCATTTATTAAGGTAGGATCCCTGTGCAACCCCCTGGCCTCAGTCTTACAACTTTTACCAACAATATTGTCTAACCTCTAGACACTCAGCCTTATTAAAGCCTTTCCCTTACAGGAGATCCTCTCTTCTTCTTCTTCTTCTTCCTTACAACGGCTAACTTTCATCAATTTGTTTTCTCTTTGTTGCTTCAGACCAAGGAGTCGAGCGAGTCCTTCATGTGTTATCCGTCGGCACTTTGCCTCTTCGTAAGAAAAGCCGGCATTACAAGTAGGCTATTCATCCAGTTTGTCGGAAGGCACCTTTGATGTTTACATTTCACTTCAGCTTATGATGACATGAAAGAGGGGCCAAGAAAATGACAACAAAAAATCGTATACTCATATATGAGCCACTTGCTTTTAAATCTAATTATGGACAGTTCGTAATTAATGATATTGATCCTACTAAGTCTAACTAATTTATTCTTCTTTAAACCTCGTGGCTGGGATTTCGCCAAATCCAATCGAACTTTATCAGTCTTGTCGACTTGTTAGTAGCACGTAGGCAGGGAGGTAACCTGCTACTAAGAAGACCGACATGTCTAATGAGACCCCACGGGATTTGGGCGAAATATAACGCTAGCAACTAGGATATCGCTGGAGAGAGACGGGAGGGGATGTGAGAAGCTAACAATTTCTGAACTTGATCAGATCCTAACAAATTTCAATGAATTATTCGTTTGTTTCCTAATGAATTACAATAGGTTTGATCGCAAGTCACAAATATTCGATGCTTATGGACGTGATTGACTTGAACTCACCAAGATATATTTAACACAATAAATAGCTCTTATCTAGATATTGCGCGCTAGTGGACTACTGATCCCTAAAAGTTTCTGCTCCTGGAATCCAGATGGCAGAGGGGGGATTGATTTCAAAAGGCGTAGTATTTGAAAATGGGCGTAACCGGTTATTTTAATACAGAAAAGAATTCTTTAGTGATAAGAATAATAATGAATTGCGTCGTTAGAAAACTAATGAAATATATTTATAAAACGTAAAACACCGACTGTATGTAGCCCTACTGGAGGAAAGGGCTCCTCTTAAGATTGAGCCTGTAAAGCCTTTTATTTATAAAAGTTTTCCCTGAAGAGATACCATAAAGTTTTGAAACACATAGGAAGTTAAAAGTATGTAGTACTGTTTTTATTAACTTATTCCGATGATTCCGAAGTTTGAATAAAGATTCTGTTAATTATTAATCATAAACATAATTATATGTTATCAGATGTCAAGGCTGTTTTGGGTAATTTTATTGGTCGTGACTGCCCTGGCGAACAGGCCAGAGCCCCGAGAGAGGTAATGTAGACGGACAAGGGTATAGAGGACTAGCCTAGTGGATGGGATGTAGAAGCAACGAGATGAAAAGCACAGGACCAATACCTCGCCTCGGCATTACCATATGAAAGGGGAGAGCTACAACAGGCTCTAGCTTTTAATATACCTTTAAAGGGCCGTTGGAAACCCAACCTGGAAAAATACATCTCTCCTAATACCGCGCGGCCTAAAGCACGCTCTGATAAATAAAGCCGGCGGCGGGGAAAAAGACTTTTTCAACGGACCCTATCATGACCCAAAGCCCATGGCCGGGCGTTTTACGCACTTAAATTTTCATTCATAGCTGTAAAATATGGCCCCTATATATGCATGTGTGGAGGGAGAGTTGTAAAAACATTTATTTGCAGAAGGAAAAAATCCTCGAGAGATAATGAGATCTTTTCTTCTTTTTTTTTCTGTAAATTATAATTATGCGAGGAAAATACTGCTTTTCTCTCTCTCTCTCTCTCTCTCTCTCTCTCTCTCTCTCTCTCTCTCAAGCATTTCATTCAGATAATTTCCACCGACCTCACGCACAAAGAAAACCATTAGATCAAAGAGCTCCAATTCCATGAAAACCATATGAGCTTGCTTCACTTTTAAAATGAGTTTTATTTTATTTTTAAACGATTTCATAAAATGTATTATAATTATTCATGACTACCAGTACGTCGCCATACACTCATTAGGATCGGAGAATAATTTCAGCAGAACCGAATAGTAGAAAGCGAAGCGAACGGAAAACAAACCAAAGTAATCAAGCAGGAAATATAAGAAAAATTAATAACATTTTGTATTTGCTAAAGTTGACAGTGTAAACTTATTTCTGTCAGCACATCGCTCATGGTGGGTGTATTCACCCTGCACTCGACTCCCTAGCTAAATGAAGGGACATTCCACAATGGGACGTGATGCTGCTGAAGAAAGACAATCCAGTTGAGTTTGCTTCACTTTTAAAATGAGTTTTATTTTATTTTTAAACGATTTCATAAAATGTATTATAATTATTCAAGCCTACCAGTACGTCGCCATACACTCATTAGGATCGGAGAATAATTTCAGCAGAACCGAATAGTACAAAGCGAAGCGAAGGGGAAACAAACCAAAGTAATCAAACAGGAAATATAAGAAAAATTAATAACATTTTGTATTTGCTAAAGTTGACAGTGTAAACTTATTTCTGTCAGCACATCGCTTATGGTGGGTGTATTCACCCTGCACTCGCATCCCAAGCTAAATGAAGGGACATTCCACAATGGGACGTGATGCTGCTGAAGAAAGACAATCCAGTTGAGTTTGCAATAACAGGGTGATCTCTTCAAAATATGAAAAATCCAGCGACACGCGTACAATGAGTTAGTTGTGCTCAGAAAGATGTTTTGGGAAATTTCATCAAATATTCATCGAACCTACATGCTCAAAAAAAAATGTAAATTTTAGGTGTGTGTGCGTGTGCATATATATATATATTCATAGAGATCAGAATGAAATAGGTTAAGTCATTCTAAATAATAGAGGCTGAATAGATGATTTATGAAAAAAAAAAAAAAAAAAAAAAAGAAAGAAAGGATATAGTAATAACTGAGGAGTCTTTATACAATTCGAAATACAATAAAG
Organism: Gonocerus acuteangulatus; assembly: GCA_946811695.1. NCBI lineage: Eukaryota > Metazoa > Arthropoda > Insecta > Hemiptera > Coreidae > Gonocerus > Gonocerus acuteangulatus. The sequence continues at coordinate 42,534,702 of OX328131.1, forward strand.
CCTATTACCATTACAAGATACCTAACCCAGATTATTAAGCTGGTTGTTTCACAAAAACGTTAATTACTCAACTTACATTCTAGCCAGCTATATATAGGTGTGTGTTTTTCTCTTTTAACAAAATCGGCAACAATGTGTGTTCATTTAATACGAAGCTCGTGATTATATACAGAACTCTTATTAAAAAAAAAAAAAAAAAAAAAAAGATTGGATTTACCAAAAAAATTAGTCGATCCGGCGACGGAGTTGCTTCGGACCCAAATTATCAACAGACTTGATTCCATGAACATTGCAAGTAAATTCGCTATGCAACACTAGAAGCTAATGGTAATAGCTATGATGAATCAGTGGGCGAACAGCTCTCTTGCGCATTAAAGGACTATATATCGAAGTAAATACTGTTGTTTTCAGAGTTCCCCCCCCCCCGGACTGTTGTCCCTATAATCATTGAGTAATATGTGGATTTGTGTAAATTGCAATCAATTAGTCACGAAGAAAGAAATAATGATACGAGGGCAATAGAGAGATAATAAGAGCATGGATTCGATAAATTAACTGGAACAATGGAATGCGGTGAAAAATGGCGCTGTCCTCCATTTACAAGACCTACTAGGCACAGACTTCACTCTCATTGGAACATATCCAGAACCAGGAGTCCCAAACAATCCCTGGTTCATTTATTAAAATCAAATATACCAGAGGAACAAAGAACCACACCGCCCGATTCTATAGTATAGTATATGCAAAGTTCAAATAAATAAAAACAAACAGTTCTCCTTCCGAGCTCAACAATATATTTCAGCAGGGGAAATGTCAAGTGAGAGAAGAAATTGAAATTTATACTAATTATAAAGGTAGAGACAAATATAAAGAAATGAACTTAAATGCAGGGCCGCCGCTACATCTCAGAGCCGGGCCCAGGACCAGATAACGGGCCTCCACTTCTCAGAGCCAGACTGAAAATTCTAATACTTTGCTTTCGGACTTTGGACATTTTGAAATTATTTTCATCTTGGGTTTTGAGCAAAATGAGAATAAAAGCCGGCAATCGGTGCACCAAAGGTCACGTTCGGTACTTGTAGTTTGATTACGACTCCAAAAGAAATATACTATGCTGGGTCTGCACTTGTTTTGTCGTTTATGTACATTAAAAAATATATAGATCCCATACCCGGGACAACTGTACCCGGCAGTCCCCCCCCCCCCATGTGACGGCCCTGCTTAAACGACTCTTTTTCATTTAAAAAGAGGAACGGCGAGTAGCTATAAACTTATTCAAACTATCTTTTAACATCTTCTAATAGCAAACCAACAGGCAATAAAGGAAGGAATGCCATGCTCGTACATCCTAACGTCAAATGCTATAGCTCAACAAAAATATCACAAAAATGTAGCTACTATATCACCTATCATCGCCCAGTCCAAACCACTTGACAGAACAAATTGAAATTTTGCATGGACGCTCTCTGTAAACACTCGGTAAGAAAGGATTTTTTGATATTCAAATTTTTAAGTATTTTTGGAGGGCTTTGAATTTTTAGTTGGTTAGAGAGCAGGCACGCCTAGGGAGCAAGCGTTGCTAGGACGATAAAAGGTCGGCTGTTACCGTATTGTATTTATTTCTTAGTACTATTTCTACTTGAGCTTCATTTCAACTACGATGGCAGATCTTGAATTACTAGAAATAAACTGTAGTTTTGTCCCTCATAGAGTTTACGCTAAAGCTGGTGATGGTACATCCGAGGTAATAATATCCCGAACCCTTGCACAGCCTCCCCACCCACCAGTCAGAGCACTTCTTGGTAATGCTCACAAATATAATGGGTGTTTCCAAATGACATCAAGGAAACACATTTTCTTATTAAAAATGAAGTTTTATTAAGATACCCCGACAATATCTAACTTCGCAATCCAAATGGCTGCAAAATAGACATAGCAGGTAACAAATAGGTATTTCGAACAACACAGAGAACAAAGTTAAAAACTTATCAAATGCATTGATCAGAACATGTTAAAAAAAAAAACTTATTTATACACCACATGAAGTGGATAAAATTCCTACTAAAATATTTTCAGTACATCATTGGATACACTTTCGCATTTATGACCCCTTAAATCTCTTGGGCCTTGAATTTAAGACTTCAGAGTGTCTCTCTCTCTCACTCTGTCTCTCTCTCTCTGTCTCTGTCTCTCTCTCTCTCTCTCTCTCTCTGTCTCTGTCTCTCTCTCTCTCTCTCTCTCTCTCTCTTGTAAGTTAGAATCATTTAGAAGAATATAAATTAAATATTTCAGAAAATAATAATATCAATATGTTCTTAATTTAGACTACAAAAATGCCCATAAATTATCGATGGAATTGATATTTGTAGATTGAACTGTTGTCAGAATTTGGCGATCATTGAGAGGGTTTGAAGAGAATAAGCAAAGTTACCAAGACTAGAGCGGGTATCGATAGTAAAACGATAAGACTGATTGCAGCTCTAATACGGCCATATCGTGAAGTTTAACGGGGAGATTTACATAAACCAGTAGCCGGGGCTCCATTCTCTCTATGAGCTCTCATTACCTAGACCGACCTTTATCGGCATCATTAGGCCTAAGGTGGTAGTTTAAGCTACTAAGCAGCTAAAGCCGAGGAGTTCACCGAGCCTCGTACGGCTAAACATGTAAACTTCATCTAAATAGAATAATATATTCATTTCACCCTTTCTCTCTCTAAAAAAAAAAAGTCCGTCTCGCAGGAACTGCATCATCTTAGCGCGGTTCCGTTCATATCCCTAGTCTAATTTGGAAAGATTAAAATAGAAGCAGTTATTATTTTGGTACCACCAGTCTTTTTTTTAATTAATTATTATAATGGCGTGTCAACCCTTAAGGTCACTAACGCCATTCCTGTGAGTAGTAAAGTCTTGAAAGGTCATGATTTACAATCTTACCTGGAAGGGTCGGCTACACTAGAAACGGACCCGCTAGTGACAAGGTCTTGGAATCTTGGAAATCTACATTTCTAACAATAAATTGTTTTTTGTTATTTTACTTAACCAGTTTTATTGTCAAATACATTATCCAACTATAAGCAATTAAAAAATAACAAGAAGTAAAACAGACAAAAAGAACCATTGGAATAAACGAAATCAATTAATTTAAAGCTTTAAGCACTTTTTTCTCCGATTGACATCGCCAAATTAAAACTTTCTTCGGAACCTTTTTTGTAGAGCATTTAGTAAGCTTCCGAATGGTAATCTTCCGCTTCCCAAGATTGTCAACGGTTTTCGAGATACTAACGAAATTATACAAAGTTACCAAAACCTTTTTTGTCTGTTAATATAATATTTTATTCTAACCCTTCCTTTACTCTAAACGTAACAAAAATTTCAACATATTAGTGTTGATGAAACTCGAACATGCAGAAAATGTTTCAACTGTATCCCATAATTCTAAGTACCAAAATCAAAGACAAAGAACCCTCCCTAGGAAGGACGCTAGGCAGTTGAAAAGCTATATATCTTGGAAATCCATATCTCTAACATTAAATTGTTTTTCTTATTTTTCTTAACCTGTTTTATTTTCAAATACATTATCCAACAATAAGCAATTAAAAAATAACAAGGAATAAAAAACAGACAAAAAGAACAGTTCGAATAAGCGAAATCAATTACTTTAAAGTTTTAAGCTCCTATTTCTCCGATTGACATCGCCTAATCAAAACTTTCATTAGAACCTTTTTTTTAGAGCATTTAATAAGCTTTCTAATGGTATTCTTCCGTTTACCAAGATTCTCAACCGTTTTCGAGATATTAAGGAAAGTAAACAAAGTTACTAAAACTTTTTATGTCTGTTAAGAAAATATTTTATTCTAACCCTTCCTTAACTCCAAGCGTAACCAAAATTTCAACATATTAGTTTTGATGAAAGTAGAACATGCAGAAAATGTTTCACCTGATTCCCATGATTCTAAGTACCCAAACCAAATACGGTATTCAAAAAATATGTTTCCAATTTTCTCGAAAACGGTTAAAGCTATCGCCTTGAAAATGGTTTCATTCGTTTTCCTAGCCCAGGAATCATATAAAACGAGTACTTAGAAGCTTATGAACTCAAAAACGTAAGCGTTACGATTTTTTTTTTGCGCGAATTTCGCCCCAAACGCCATCTTCCAGTAGGCGGATTTTGCTGGTTAACGAACTTGACCTTTCAAATTGGACGACGGATTTTTGTACCAAATTTCATCACAATCGGACCATTAGGGAAGCCAGAAATGAGCGAACAGACAAATATATATATATTTATGTATATATATATATATATATATATATATATATATATATATATATAAATAAATATATATATATATATATATATATATATATATAAATTTGCACCACCGTTATTTTCGGTATCTAGGGGTTCTGAAACGCGAAATTTTCTAGTCGGCACTTTCGGATTGTTTCATTGTATCAACCTTAGAAGCGGGGTTCCTGCCTATGGGGGAGGGAGGAACCGCGCTAAAAAGAGAGAAAAATAGTGTGGGAGGGAGAGGAACAAGGGGGGGGGTTAGACGACGTGATCAGAAGTAATATCATATATATATATATATATATAAAGTGAAGGTAGCTACTTCATTTTTTGTTTAAATAATACGTTTATTTAACGTCTGTACATTTTTAAGTACATTATAGTTAAATTTGTCCACAAATATAATATATACAGAATTGATTAAGTTAAAAAAAAAGTAAATAAATAAGAATAAAATAAATGAAAATAACTAAATAAAAAATAATAAATAAGAACATACGAAAAACAAACAAACAAACAATTGAATAAGAAATAATAATAATGATAATAAAACTTTTGGAAGGAGGAAATCAATATTGGCACTCCCTAATTCCGAATATTTTTTTTTGTCCATTAGTCGGTTAGCTAGTCACGAGTACAATGTCCCTTGAGCCTTCTAGGCCGTTTTTTTTTGTGTTTTTTTTTTTGGGTGGGTGTAGGAGAAAAGTGTTTGTGCTCTGGGATTGGGATAGAAAGACAATTTGGAATGAATGGTTAGGAAACGGGATTTTGTCAGTCCTTGAACGAATGGAATGTTGAGGTCATTATCAAGAGTAATATTGGAAACGTAGAAAGGAGCAAGCCTTGGATATTAGAGACTTGGATATTCAATTTAAGTAAGCAACATAATCGGTAATGTATTTTCATAACATATTATATACAAGTTCACTTTTCATAGAGGAACCAACAATGAAGTAGTCGAAAATCAAGATTTTCCCAAGAAAGCAATAAACTATAAAATATCAAAAAAAGATCAAAAACTATAGGATTATGTTATGTTTTTATGCGAAAGTATAATCATTAGTTTTATAAGAATAAGGGATTAATATTTATGCACACAAATATGTGTGTAGAAAAATAAATAAAAAATAGAGGTATAATCTGAGTAATAAAGAGGACTTATTACCCGACTATTTAATATAATTTATTGCGGAGGAGTAAAAAAAAATAATGATTTAAACCTTTAGGGAAAATTAAATATTTATTTCGTCTGCAGCTGACATATAATTTCATTTGCAGTTCTTATAATTAAATTGTAAAATACGAACATTTAATAAAAGCATATGAATTTCCAGTTCAAACCGGATCTTTCACTGTAATTGAACCCTTTCATTCATTCAGTCCTCAATATTTTATTGATACTGATATTAATTAGTTTATATACTAGAATAGTATTATAATTCTATACTATTCTAGTATACTACAGCATTAATTTACCAAGCTCCGAAACTGACTAGCCAGTATTCTCTCTAGCTTAGCTTACTTTGATCCGATTGTTTAGTTTGCGTTACATTTTTAAGCAAGTCATTTTTGTACAAATTATTTACACATTTTGGTATTACGTGCAACGATTCTGTGAAATATTGAAATAAAAAGATGATTTCGCCAGTAATAAGGAAATATAATAAGCAGATTAAAGTACAACTTCATACACGCAGTAAATTAAGTATTTGTATTTCAGTAATTAGATGTTTCTTATTTTAATTTTCAACGCTTTTTCTATCAGAAGTTTCTTTTTTGACGCGATTCCTCCCACTCTCCAGAAGGAGATATTACGGTATCTGGATGTGCCGACTAGAAAATTTCATGTATTCCGTAGATAACTAAGATAATGGCGGTTATCTTATATATACGTATATATATTTGTCTTTGTAAAAAAAAAAAAAAATACATTTTCGTCATAAAATGATACATACTTTTCTTTTAATTGAAGCTGTTAATTATTCTTAAGAGCATGGTAAATTTCACAGAACATAATAATATTAATTTAACATAAGTAATGACATTTATAATAACTGTAATTGACGGTACTATATCCCAAGAAATAATGAGCGGCTTTCTGGTAGGGGATATTAATGCAATAAACTCTAGGTGGGACCAGATTGCGGTTTGGAAATTGCTTCTTATCAAGTTCCAGTCCTCTGGGAATTACTTCTTATCAAGACTAGTTTAGACGTTGAGGCTTTCTGTTTAATAGAATTATTCAGAAAAGAACAATCAATCTAATGAGCCTCTCCATCTCTGTAATGACCGTTTCCTCAAATTTAATTATTACTATGTCAAACGAAAGGTAGATCAAATTCTTTGCATAGTATTTCGAACTCTTTGTACATATCCTCTATATTCCTTCGAAAGGTAAACACTATATTAAATCCAAGATTTCAAGGAATAGTTGGAATTCGGCAAATAAATACAGTCAGATAATCGACAAAATATATTTTTTGGACGTTACTGCAAGCTTTTTGGCAGCTTTCTTTAGCAATAAATGTTTAGAAGATCAGACTGGTTTTCTTAGCCGAATCCCAACGTATCCCCTGACGTCTTATCAATGGATAACTGTTTGAATTAACCGTTTTCGAGATATTAAGGAAAGTAAACAAAGTTACTAAAACTTTTTATGTCTGTTAAGAAAATATTTTATTCTAACCCTTCCTTCTGTATTTTAATAAATACAGAACGTATCACTGTTTTTCTAATAGTTAAAACAAGGTAGTTCAAGCATCATAAAAAAAAACAAAAAAAAAAACAAACAAATGAGTATTTCCACCTCTTAGATTTTGATAGTTTACAGAATAAATATTTTCGAATGCTACATAACCAAGTTCGAAAAAAAGAACAACTATTACCTCCAATATGGCGACTTACCCGCAAAATAAAATTACGGCCGTTAGGGAACGTAAATAATTTGGTAACTGCCAAATTATTTGGTACTTCCCACTCGTAATTGACCAATTTGCATACATAAGTCAGCATACACAAGTCTCGATATTTGTGTTGGATAATTGACATCTTAAGAAAAGGGAAATTACGGCCGGTACGTTAATAGTAATAATATGGAACAAATGGGATCAATTATTTATTTAAATTGGTCTGATATAGAATTTTATAATAACTGTTAAGTTTCATGAAAACGTATTTATAGTAATATTTCAAATAAACAGGTTACATATACATTGAGAGGAGATCGTCGACCGTTTGGATTGCAGAGTTGGGATATCGTCGATAAAAATGCAAAGTACCGAATGTGAAAAATGGTTTGGTACCTTATAGATGACTTCTTATACATTTTATCCGATTATATATTTTAATTCAACTTAATGCACATGCAACTGATAATTATTTTTCTTTAATTTTCGAGAGTTTTACACAACGCAAATCAGTCCAACAGCAATCAGTATAGATTAAAAATGAAAAATGCGTTTTATCACATTCGATACTTTGCATTCGTATCGATGATTTTATCGGGGTTAGGTCGAGTTGTATCGTAATAAAATCGTAGTTCATTAGAAAAAAAAAGTGTTATTCGTGCCGACATTTCGACGTGAGATTCAAGCATTCAACAGTGCCGTAACAAGAATGAACAGAATTTATACTAATTTATATACAGAATAAATAAAAAGAAAAACTTTATAAGGAGGTAAAGGACACCATGTCTATTTTTTTTATGTTCTTAATGTGGATTTTTCGATCCTTATAAAGGATGTTTGGCGCTGTGCCCTCTTTGCGGTGAAATATAAAATCATGTCTGGGTTCATTAGAGGTATGACAACCTCTAATGAACCCATATTTTGATCAATACTTCTAATTAGTTATCAATGCCATGCCAATAACAATGTGAAAAATTTTCTTTAAACTGTTTCTATACATAACGAAGAAACAAATTTTAATCGTCCAAAGTTATGGAAAATTGACTCTCCTGAACAAATACAAATATGTTGTGTACTGTGAATGCTGGTACATATGGTAATTGTTATAATTAGGGTTTAAATTTAAACAAATGGCTACAAATTTTAAACTTAGAATAGGGTGCAGATAAAAATAGGTTAAATGACTAAATACAGGTTGTTTAGTGGTTTTCAGAGGATAATAAGGAAAACTATAACTCACAGATGTGATATAAATTCTGTATGGGGGGGGGGGGGGGGGAGTGAGACGATTTGAAGGAGTAGTCCTGTATAAAAATGAATATTAAACCCTGTTCATCCTTGTTACAACTCTGATAAAGGCTGCAGCCGAATCTTCGGCAAAAATAACAATTATTTTTTATAAAAAAATGTAATTTTATTTTTAGATACCACACAACAACCGATCCGCGATAATATCTATCGCTCTTCCAAATTTCATATACATTTAATCGATGTCATCACTGATCATTTTTTAATAAAACAGTCCATAATATTTTCTTTTTTTAGCGCGGTTCCTCCCTCCCCCATAGGGAGGAACCCCGCTTATAGGGTTGATACAATGAAACAATCCGGAAGTGCCGACTAGAAAATTTCGCGTTTCAGAACCCCTAGAGACCGAAAATAACGGTGGTTCAAATTTGTATATATATATATATATATATATATATATATATATATGTATATATTTATTTATATATATATATATATTTGTCTGTTCGCTCTCTAGATAGAAGACGAATGGTCCGATTTTGATGAAATTTGGTACAAAAATCCGTCGTCCAATTTGAAAGGTCAAGTTCGTTAACCTGCAAAATCCGCCTACTGGAAGATGGCGTTTGGGGCGAAATTCGCGCAAAAAAAATCGTAACGCTTACGTTTTTGAGTTCATAAGCTTCTAAGTACTCGTTTTATATGATTCCTGGGCTAGGAAAACGAATGGAACCATTTTCAAGGCGATAGCTTTAACCGTTTTCGAGAAAATTGGAAACATATTTTTTGAATACCGTTCTTGGTTTGGGTACTTAGAATCATGGGATTCAGTTGAAACATTTTCTGCATGTTCTACATTCATCAAAACTAATATGTTGAAATTTTGGTTACGTTTGGAGTTAAGGAAGGGTTAGAATAAAATATTTTATTAACAGACATAAAACGTTTTAGTAACTTTGTTTACTTTCCTTAATATCTCGAAAAAGGTTGAAAATCTTGGTAAACGGAAGAATACCATTAGAAAGCTTATTAAATGCTCTAAAAAAAAGGTTCTAATGAAAGTTTTGATAAGGCGATGTCAATCGGAGAAATAAGAGCTTAAAACTTTAAAGTAATTGATTTCGCTTATTCGAACTGTTCTTTTTGTCTGTTTTTTATTCCTTGTTATTTTTTAATTGCTTATTGTTGGATAATGTATTTGAAAATAAAACAGGTTAAGAAAAATAAGAAAAACAATTTAATGTTAGAGATATGGATTTCCAAGATATATAGCTTTTCAACTGCCTAGCGTCCTTCCTAGGGAGGGTTCTTTGTCTTTGATTTTGGTACTTAGAATTATGGGATACAGTTGAAACATTTTTTGCATGTTCGAGTTTCATCAACACTAATATGTTGAAATTTTTGTTACGTTTAGAGTAAAGGAAGGGTTAGAATAAAATATTTTATTAACAGACAAAAAAAGTTTTGGTAACTTTGTATAATTTCGTTAGTATCTCGAAAACCGTTGACAATCGTGTGAAGCGGAAGATTACCATTCGGAAGCTTACTAAATGCTCTACAAAAAAGGTTCTGAAGAAAGTTTTAATTAGGCGATGTCAATCGGAGAAATAAGTGCTTAAAACTTTAAATTAATTGATTTCGTTTAATCCAATTGTTCTTTTTGTCTGTTTTATTTCTTGTTATTTTTTAATTGCTTATAGTTGGATAATGTATTTGACAATAAAACTGGTTAAGTAAAATAACAAAAACAATTTATTGTTAGAAATATAGATTTCCAAGATTCCAAGACCTTGTCACTAGCGGGTCTGTTTCTAGTGTAGCGGACCCTTCCAGGTAAGATTGTAAATCATGACCTTTCAAGACTTTACTACTCAGAGGAATGGCGTTAGTGACCTTAAGGGTTGACACGCCATTATAATAATTAATTTAAAAAAAAAAGACTGGTGGAACCAAAATAATAACTGCTTCTATTTTAATCTTTCCAAATTAGACTAGGGATATGAACGGAACCGCGCTAAGATGATGCAGTTCCTGCGAGACGGACTTTTTTCTCTTAGATTACAATAAGGAAAACATTGGTTCTGTACTTATACGTGGAATACTATGCATATGTCGTAAAGCGAAGAGCCCGACATGATTTTACGGCGGTACGTGAGGAGCTTGGCAACCACAGTGTTGTCAACTTCTTGAAAGATTTGATTAAATATGCTAAGCGTAACAGCGGGGATTAAACTGATATAGTAGTATAATATTATTTTAAGCCACATCTGCAGCTAAGGCTATTAGTGCCAAATAATAATAATATTACTATTATTAAGTAAGTTCCCTTCCTAGGCAATTTCATTCCTTCACGTTGACAATGCACTTGTATGATATTATGAATCATGACTGAATCCAAAAACCAAACGTTTTTCAGTTTTTTACTCTAAATTAAGAGTATTGCTATTACAGCAATACTCTAAATTAAATTAGAGTAACACTCTAAATTAGAGTATTGCTATTCAAGCTCTTTATTAAGGTAATATTTTAATTCAAAGTATAATGAATTACTCATTACAAAATAGTAAGAATAAAAAAGTTATTATTATGTCAATCAAATTGTTTTCATACTTTAGACTAAAATATATTAGAACAAAAATAATAATACAGAAAATAAAAATAAGATATAAATTGTTTATTACGTTTATTACTATCTCTCTCTCTCTCTCTCTCTCTCTCTCTCTATATATATATATATATATATATATATATATATATATATATATATATATATATTCCAGAAGGTAAGAGCAAATTTCAGTCTTCCCACAAAATGTCTTTATTTTGCACTAGGCCATTCAATACAAAGGTGCCATCATCAGGTGCTAACAACAAATAGAAACATACATTAATATTATTGGACTCAAAACTTAGAACATTTTTTGCCTTATAGTACATGTACTATAAGCCTAATCAAATTTCCTACTTGATTCCGAAAATTAGAGTATCTGAAACCAACGATGATTTTTCAGAGAACAGATTTTACTAGCCAACGACCTTGGAACTTTCGTTTTAAACATAGTATTGGTGCGCCAAGAGTCAATCAAATACCTGAAGGAAGGGGTGAGGGTTTTAAACCAAAATAATTATGTTTCCGAAGTTATTGCAAACTATCATTACGTTAGGGCGATGATGAAAAGAAGTTTGTATCTTGAACATAAACTTGGTTAGGTTATCTTTCAAAATAGTTCCAATTAGGTAGGACGGTATTTTATAGAAGAAGAACGGAGAAGAAAGAAGAAAACAATGAAGAAATAACAGAAAAAACTAGAGGTTTTGGATACGGCCGAAACCATGCGGAAAATTCTCATTAATCCATATGGTTTATTGGCGGGAAAGGGGAGAAATGGCGCGGAAAGGACAACATTCGCTTCTTGTCTCTTGTCCGCCACTGACCAATTTATTTCTTTTTCTAGAGGGGCAAATTTAATTTTTAATGAAAGGTACACGTTCAGGATATGTTATCTTATACACTCCGGGTCATTTTGGGGATACCTCTTGAGGGTATATGAACATAAAGTAGATAGATTATTTGCTAGGACATTAGTAGATAAATTGATATTTTCGAAAACATATTTTTCGTCCACAGGTAATGGCCATGAAACCGATGCCCCATAAAAACAAATAAAAAAAAACAACAATAACAAATATTCCAAAAATCACTTTGTACCTTTTGGGCACCTTTAAGAAATAAAAATGTTATCAAAGTCAGTTAATAAATAATTTGGAATTGTAAATTTCTCCCGACACTTAACGTAGCTCGGCATTGAAGAAAAAGGTAGTTTTAGCAATTAGATAGTTTAGAAGCTATCAGCTGATCAAAAAATCGCATCTCTTGCTAGTGACTCTGGGACGTTAGGAACTGCCAGCAGGAATTACTTTTAAATACCGGGGAATGACTAAAAGCCCATTTCAAAATTTGTGGGTAGCCCAACTTTTGGGTCTTTTTTGCTTCGTTAACGCAAGTTCACTTTTCAATAAAAACATATGTTATCAATTATAATATTTTTAACAGTTAAAGTATTCGGTTATGTAATCTAAATAACAAAGCGTGCTTAGATTTAAAAAAAGTAATGAATCTTTTAGAATCATCGGCAACATTCTAGAGCGAGAAAAAACGTTCTTAAATTGCTACAAGAAGCAGGGATTGTCCACAAGGTTAGAATATATAGTAATGGTCATTTCATGAAATTATAACAGTTTGTATTGTTTCAAAATAAATAAGTCTTTGATTACTGTTATAACTATAACAGTAATAATAAGAACATTTATCACTATGTGACATTAGAATCACATGTTAATAATACAATTTAAATTAGTTTATATTTGCGTTAACGAAGTAAAAAAGACCCCAACTTTTGAGCAGGGCTAACGGAAAAAATACGACGTTAGATTTTTCAAGAGTCCGTCGGAAAATTCGTGCTTGGGGAATTCATCGAACAACTCTCTGAAACTCTGTATTAGCAATCAATACTTATTAAATGAAGTAAATTCCAAAACCTAGAGGTTTTGATTCATTCTTAGGCACTGCAAGATAAACGCTAATATTGACTAAATAGTTGTGCAATATGGCGGCCAGTTAAGGGAAGATGTGTGTGTAAAAATACACTTTCTTATTTTTGTTTTTTTGCAAGGTCATTAGCATTAGGTACTGGTTGCCGCCCCTTGTAAACATCCATAGGGAACTCGTTTAACGACCCTCATCAACAAAAGTGGTAAAAATACCCACGGGTAGGTAATTGAACACGAGCATCAGTGCTTGAGCTTAACCACTCATGCCTAATGGGAGACCAAAAACAGTCCTCTTATTGGAACAGACAAATACTGAATCAAACACTTAAAGTGCCACGAAAAGTAACAATCTTTATCTTTGGTTATTGGGAATCCGATTCGTCATAAGACACAACGCCATTTGATGAGCAGACCACTTAAACAAATCAAACAACATGAACAAATACTAAACGAATACAAAGGACGAGAGTGATTAAACTGATAAAAATCCGTGAAAGAACTCCTGAGAGCTTATAGCTTATTAATAGCTATTAATACACTTATTACTCAACTAGAAGACAAATTTAAAAACTTACAATAAGAACAAACCTAAACAAGTAAAATTACTGAAGTTTTGAGGTGAAATAATAGATGCAATTGAAAACTGTAGCAGTAGTAATTGTTAATGATATATATATATATATATATATATATATATATATATATATATTATATAGCAACATACATAAACATGATACATAAAATTTAATGTTTAACGATAAATTGCGAATCTAGGCGCACGGTAGTGCGCCAGGCCAAGTTCCGGCCTCAACACCAAACTTACAAAGGGCACACGCGCTTACCTCCGCGTATTTTTTTCCTACTTGGCACTGTTTAGTATTCTCTCTAAAGATAATTTAGGCACAAATAAAACATTGCTAAGTTTATGAATATTCCTGTTTGAGGAAAGTGATATTTTAGTAACTGGGTATAAGTATTTTTATTGTTGTTTTTAAAGGTCAGTTAAATTAAATGTCTTTATTGTTCTTAGTAAGTAACTAATAGGTCTTCTAAGTAATGAACTTGGACATTTCATTTTTGTATCATCTCTTGTATTGGCAAATATGTTTGGTTGAAAATATGGTACACTTAATGCACCAACTCATACTACTTTTTTGGAGTGTAGAATGGGGGGGGGGGAGGAACTTGGTCTCTATTTCACATTTATGTTTTTTTGGGGATAAACCTTTACATTTTACTTTCGTTATAGGAAGTTCGAAGATTTGAGTAAAAGGTCAGCTTAGTACTAATTCTTTAATTTTTTAGGAACATGCCCACAAAAGATTCGTATAAATGTAGTACCAAGTAATGTGTAACAGGAGTGAAACCTTAAATTGGATGAGGCGTTCTTTTTATCCCTATGACCTGATTTCGGATTATGAGAGACGTCATTCGGGAGAGGAAAAAGGAAAGGAAAAAAAGCAAGTGGAGGAAGGAAGAAAGAGAGACCCATAAGGTAAAGAAGAGTTGATTGAAGGCGTGGAGAAGACACTGATTAATCCGAACCACTGATTGGAGCAACAGATCGCTAATGGACCGGCAAAGACAACATCTTACAGTCTTCTCTTTCTTTTTTTAATCAGTTGGTCTTTCTTTCTTCTTTCCTTATTCTGTTTTATCATCAACAGATGTAAATAGAAATCGTATGATAAGAAAAACCTCAACGACGAATATGAGGAATAGGAAAGACATCCTAGAATACTTTTTCTAATTTTTTCATTTGATTTATCTTTCCTTAATTTCATCGTTAACAGGTGTAAATAGGTAAAATCTATAACGCAACACTTGAAGGGGCTGGACAAGAAAGCGTCTTAAAATCAACAGTAGATCGTTCATAGATCATTACTTCGACAACTGCCTTTTCCGAATATGTCCCATTGCTTATACCACATGGGTTGTCCTTGACAAAATATTTTGATTCCGTGTCCAACATTTTTGAAAGCTCCTAAGTTGGAGACTCTGTCGCAGTATGATTGTCTTCAAACAATTTTATAATTCGGAATACAAGTGCATTAATATTTTAGTTAATATATTTACATATTCCGTTCTTTTTTATGTAGTTAAGCTTTTCCTATTTCTCGACACACTTATATTCAATTCCTTTAACACGTTCGGGCCCAGCTTCTGAAAGATGTATTCTGCGGGCCCAGCCTCGTGGCATATGCGTCAGCAGATAGCTTGGTTTTCTTTCGATCCCGCTACTCCGAACCTGCTTCCTATTTGATTTGGGACCTCACTACTTATTTAGGTTTGCGGGTCTGGTATCGTTTGATACTGAATCCGCCGAAAATTTCCTTCTGCGGGCCCGCTGTCGTTGCGTATTTGACATTTTACTAAATTGTAATTATCCCACTAAAAGTACATCATTTTAAAAAATTTCTTCAATTATTATTTTTTTTATTATATGTTTGCCGCAATAACTATACAGATCGAATAGTGTTAATCGGTCCTAAAAGTGTTAATAGAATCCTTTTTTATAGAGACAGACCTGATGATTCGCCTTTGTATGACCAGGCCGTATCTTTAATGTAGTGAGTTTTTAGAATCTGACAAGGCACATAGAATGGCGTGAAACATATAGATTGAATTTAAAAAAACAAAAATAACAAAAAAAGTGGCTAAAAATTTGTATCTACCGCTTATATAGAAATTGAGAAATTTTTGTCACTCTAATACATTGATGCAACTTACTTATGTATATTCTAACCGGGATGCTTAGTTTGAGAGAGAGGAAAGGAAACGGAACCCAAAAGTGTCCGAGGAACTTAATGCTTATGGACACACTATAGTCCAAGCAGGGCACCCAAATTTTTGGCCAAAGACACGGAGGAGATATGAAAAGAAAAACTCCGACTCACAGGAAATGCATCATCTTATCGCGGTTCCATTCATATCCCTAGTGTCATTTTGTATACTTAGAATAGAAACAGTATTACAAGGAACCGGATTCTTAGGTTTTCACGTATTTTTTTCCTTTCTCCTAAACATGATAAAGATAGATTTTTTACATGATTTGCGTCTTGTAGTATCATTCATGCAAATTTGGAAGAACCTAAAAAAACCTATTCTGGATGATATCACCTAAAACCCACTGGAATGACCCAGACGGACCGGTGACAAAGGGCCAGCAGCGTATCCTTATCCCTGGAGCACCCTACAGCCTGGCTTGGCCAGGCTCTACTGCTACAGACATGACATTTTTATTTCATTGTTCAATGTATTCAAAACTATCAAAATGTTTATAATTTCTAAATGTTTCACAAAATAAATACAATTTAAAACAAATAATTGAAAAGTGAGCTAAACAACTACGAAAACCCGTTCAAAAGAACACATTCAAAGTTTTCATCACCGTTTTCTCCGATTGACATCCACTAATCGAAAATCTTCTCAGAATATTAATTATAGAGAATTTAGTAAGCTTTTGAATAGTTTCTATCCACTTATGACGATTTCCCAACTGTTTTCGAGATATTAAGGAACATATGCGAAGTTCCCAAAACTTTTCATGTCTCTTAATAAAATATTTTATTCTAATTCTTCCCCTACTCCAAACGTAACCAAAATTTACACATCTTTGTATGTATGGAATTTAAACATGCAGAAAATATTTTAACCGAATCCCATGATTCTAAGTAACCAAACCAAAAACTTGATTTAACAACTATTTTTCCGATTTTCTCGGAAACGGTTAAAGCTATCGCCTTAAAAATGGTTTCATTCGTTTTACTAGCCCAATAAGCCTATAAAAAGAGTACTTACAAGCATATGAACTCAAAAACGTAAGCGTTACGATTTTTTTTTGCGCGAATTTCGCCCCAAACGCCATCTTCCATTGGGCGGATTTTTGTACCAAATTTCATCAAAATCGGACCATTAGGGGGGCCAGAAAACCGTGAACAGACAAATATATATATAAATAAATAAATAAATATATATATATATATTTATTTATATATATATATATATATATATATATATATATATAATATAAAAATTTGAGCCACCGTTATTTTCGGTCTCTAGGGGTTCTGAAACGCGAAATTTTCTAGTCGGCACTTCCGGATTGTTTTATGAGATCAACCTTATAAGCGGGGTTCCTCCCTATGGAGGGAGAGGAACCGCGCTAAAAGATGTGTTTGTGTATATGTGTGTGTGTGTGTGTGTGTGTGTGTGTGTGTGTGTGTGTGTGTGTGTGTGTGTGTGTGTATATATATATATATATATATATATATATATATATATATATATATTAAGTGAAGAGAAAGTGACCCCTCTTTATCCGGCGTTGGGAAACAATTAACTCTAAGGCTGTAAGGCGGAGCGCGGTGAGATTGGATTCGGAAAAGTGGTAAAAAACTCGGAGAGGTTATAATGGAGTGGGGTTGATTTGAGTTGGTGTTTTGCCCCGCTCTAAAACCCTTCCAGAGCGAGCTTTAATCAGCGAGCAATCTTCGCCGGTTCCCCTAGTCTCCTCTCTGTTCGCCTCCAAATTAATCGAGATGATATACAAACATGATATGAATTTATCATGAAACGTAACAGCTACCAACAAGTTTTCATTCCCGAGATCTTCAGGCGTCATATTGCCTTCTTGCTTGGAATCATCATTTGCCCCTCTACACAAAGGAAATGGGATTTAGAGTTTTCATCGCGGATGAAGCACTATCATAGGAAGGACTTGCCCTAATAATTAATTCATACCCTTATTCCAATGACCTTTCGCCATGGCTTTAGAGTTTAAATCATATTCCTATTATCTGAAGTCCCAGCACCAAGTATATATACTACCACGAATTTGCAATGTATTTCAAAATCGTGGCTAGAAGGATACAAAAAATAATATAAATAACTATTCCAGTGTTTATTCCGCTCTAGATTTTACTATTGCGCACACAACGAAGTTTAAATAAAATTTCCAGTGGTATTATTCCAAGTCAAGGCATTTGACCTTTCCCAAGTGCTAGAGCTAAAAACTGGAAATCAAAAGGCTCGTAATGTCCGGTTGCCAAACGTGAAGCGTGCTGTAGACTACCCGATACTTGTATATAGCCTGTAGGAGATCTCAGGGCCTTGCTTTCTTTTTTTTAAACCTATTATATATTACCGATTATTTTGTCTCGTTTATTTCGTAGTTCATTGAAGAGAATTTTCTGCCCAAATATAATGGGTTGCTACACACACAGTATATGAACTTGAGTTAGTTAAAAAGGATGCATTTAATAATTCGGAAATTGCTGACACACTTAATTCTGAAGAAAATATGGTCATAGTTTCTATAAGTAACGAAGAAACAAATTTCAATAGTTTAAAGTTATGAAATATTGGCTCTATAAGTGTGACATGTATCACAAAATTAAAGGAAATTATGAACAATTTTACTCGTTCATTTAACGTCACTTTTTTTCATTATTTATTTTTTTTATATATATATGTTTGTTATTTAAATGTATTTTCTACTTTTCCCAAATTATATTTATTTCCTTTCTGTTATGATTATCTATTATAATTCATACGCTAATATTATAATTTTGTTCATAGCTGAAGTTCGCATATGAATAACTAAATAATTTGCTAATTGCGTTTGTTGCGGTCCAGAAAATAATTAAAAAAGTCTGTCACGCAGGAGCTGCACAACTAAGCACTTTCCTCAGAATTGGGTAGAGTCCAGTGCATTCCTGAATAATTTGCTTAAAATAACCTAGATAAATAACCATTTTTATGAGCAGCTGTTTCAATTATTAATTTTGTAATTAATTTCCTTCCAGAGTTTTGTGTATGGAGGGTACTACACTACGTAATAAGTACACAACGCTTTACATTTTGACCTATTGATCTTGATGAGTTTCATGAACTTACGTTTGGCGGAAGAATTCAATTCAAACGTAGTACAAAGTAACACCACCCCCTCCCCCGTTCCAATAGACCGATTTAGTTAATTTTAATAACACTTCATTGTTATTAGATAGCGATGACGTAAAAAGAGTTTTGTTACAATAGAATATAAATTACAACCGGTATATGGAAATTAGTAATTTCTGTCCGGAGTATACCCCCCCCCGTCCTTCTTGTCCGATGGGAGTTTATTTTTATAACGAATTTTTCTCTTCGGTTGACCACAAAAAATACTAAGTTTCGTAGAAATACAACACAAATTATGGCTGGTACTGGCAAATAACTACTTTGGCTCCGGAGTAAACCCCCTCTCCAGATAGACTGATTTTGTTGGTTAACGAACTCGTTCAATCGTTTGATGGGAGAATACTATATACCAAGTTTCGTGGCGAAAAAACATAAACTCTGGCCAGTATCGTGTTAACGGGCACATATATAACTATACATGCATATATATATATATATATATATATATATATATATATATATATATATATATATATATATATATATATAAATTTGAAAGGGGGTCATTTTCGGTGTCTACTAGGTAGGATCGATAAATATTCGAAGAAATTTTTCAAAAATTCCGTCATGAGTGCAACCTCAATAGGGTTCTACTTTCTTTCGGAGGAAAGTGCTAAGAAATATTACAAGGTAAAATATAGCGTTAATATGTTACGCAATCTATCAGAAAATAAACACAAGGAAGGAACATTAAAATAAACAACTCAGTAGGACATAAGCTCTGAAATCGCAGTTGGTTTAGAATGAAACAGACTACAGTGCCAATAAAATAAAGGGAGTTACATGAAATGGTTGAAGGAAATAAGGGGTGTACTTTGGAGAGAAGTAATAGTAGGAATGAGATGACACGCCTACGCCGTAAACCTTATTAAGTATGATGACTTTACGATGCAATGTCTGCCCCGTATTTTCAGGTCATTACTGACCAAAGTACGGGCCTGCATTACGGTCTTTATACACATCTCTACTTTACTTGGGGATAATCAAAAATCCATCTAGTCAGAGAATGTCGTGACCAATCGATCGACGAAGGCAAGAACAACAACACAAAAATAGCAGGACAGCGACTATTTAGGGATTTTTTTTTTATGCTTTTCACTATAAGTTTAAAAAGTCTAACTCCAATTAATCTAACCCTCTCCAAAACTCAAGAAGCTAAGCAAATTTCTCAGCAACTTGGCTAAGCAGAATTCCTTAACAATGAGCTTAAAATAATCCAAACAAATACAAAATAAACACAAATAATTTTACTCGTTTTTATTTTTTCTGAAATAGTAGGCCTAAGGTAAAAAATAACCTACGGATTTGGACTCAGGCCCCTCAAAAACATACGCATGATTTTTCAGATTTTTTCTACGGTTTTTTTTTTCCATTTGGCCTTCAAATGACCTTTAATCAAACAGGATACGGTTAACCAACCCGCGTATCGTAATAAGCGACCCGAAATACTCCATAAGGACCATACCTCTCCGAGTGTTGTTTTTTTTTTTTTTTTAGATCAAATGTAGACCTGTGTTACTACTGAAGGAGTAATATTCAACCTAGAATGGAGGTTTTCGCATCTTTTTTTTTTCTTTATATACAACATAAGTTCCTTATTATTTGGGAAAGTTATCTACTGAATTTCGTAGCATGGGTGCGAAAATTACGGGTGTAACCCAAAAATTCTGAGTAAAACCTCAGTAATATTAGAGCGATTTTGCTTATTATCTTAACATATTTTTCTGATTACATAATTGGGCACGGTGAATATCGACTTTTGTTTGCAAATTTATATTCTTAAACCAGACTACGGTTGAGAGAGAGAGAGAGAGAGAGAGAGAGAGAGAGAGAGAGAGAGAGAGAGAGCTTAGTTAGTCCTAGGTCCTATGTTGCAGATAAGTAAGGATACCCCTGAGGCTAGATAAGAGGGCAGGACGGTCGTTAGGATTATATCGTGAGGTCACGCCCTCCTCCATGTCTCATCTAGTTCAGAGCAACTCCTTCCAGAGTCCTAAAAACCAAGCTGGAATCATCAAGGCGTGTTTTCTTATACGAAAGCTGGCAATGTGAAAATAGTTTAATACTTTATAGTTAGGGGATGTGCATAGTTAATCGGAGTCTACACTGCTTCCAGCAAGAATCTTCACAAACAGATAATTGTCCTCACGATGACCAGAAAACAAATAAAAAATATAGCAGACAAATAAGAACCTCAAGGCCTAACAAGCTATATCGTAAAAGTAGTATCTATTTCATAAAAAATACCTAACAGCCTTATTGAAAAATGTTGCAACTTCATGATGAATTAATCGCAAAAATATGTCGTATTTTAGATATCATAGTTTTGCCTTAATCTTACTCGAAGAATGTAAAAACATCTAAAAATGTAAAATGAAAAGTCAAAGCATAGGAAGATATTAGGCGCTGACAGTATCCATGCGGAAATGACTCCATTAGTCACCGGTTTCTTCGAAGGAGATCGGATTACTTAGCCTGACTAATACAATTTTCAACTGCTAGAGAGCAGTTGTGTGTTTCATTATTTTTGAACGTTCCTATTGTATTGATAAGTAATAACAAGAAGGGTTTGGCTAATAGGATTTGCTAACGAGCTTGCGAACAGTGCTAGATGAATGTTTAATATTAGCTTGCTGTAGCAGTAGGAAGCTAAGCCATAGAAGCCATCCATTATTTAATTCCCTTATGCTGCAATAGCATCATTTAATTAATACCTTCCCTTATACAGGAATTGCTTCACATAATTAGAGGAATGCTATAACCAAGCTTACTCTGAAAGCCCCTCCTAACAAAGAAGAATGGTTCTATCGTGAATTCCTTTTTGAGAAAAATACTTTGTCTAAAGCGAAAGTCAAGTTCATTATCAGGAGAAAAACAAATCGCACCACTAGCGGTTTTCCGTTAATAGTCTTTAAGTTGCACTTCCTACAGTTCTTTTGGGAAAAACTACTTCCAAGGGAAATCATAAACCGTTTAAAGTCGACCAGACGTGAATTTTAGTTCAAGATGCTCTTAAAAACGACGAATCGAGTTGTACATTTTCGCAGACGCTTGACATTCAACAAACTAAGAAACTTAAGCAGCATTCAATCTTTCTTATATTTTCTTGAATATATTGAAAATAGTTAGAAAATTGAAAAGAAGAACATGATCATTCGAAATCTTAATACAAAAACGTTCCCAACTACCTCTGAAATTATTAAGTGATCCAATAATAAAATAACTGAAAACAATTGTATTTTTTTTTAACCTCAATAGGCGAATAACCAAATATATCAAAACGACGAAAGAAGGGATTCCTCGTGTCAATTGGTTTTCATTGGACGGCGATATAATAGTCTTTTTTAACGTCAGATTCTGTAAAGGTTTGCCCTAATCTTAAAAACCAGTCAAGTTATTAGAATAATTCTTAAGGTAAACTCCAGGTTTTCAGGGACAGGCATGTTTACAGCAGATAAATAAAACGTTCAATTAATGATCCTGGTGGAATATCCATTCTAAAGAATTAAAGGGGAATAATTGAAATAATTACCATGAAGGATAATTGTAAATTGCGGAGCCGAAATGTATGGAGATTAAAGCGAACAAAGATATAGCAAACCAATGCATCTTGCAAAACCATCGTAGTTTCAGAGGATAGGAGGGATCTTCGAAATATTAGTTGCCTGCTTCATACATGCGGAGTAAATCTAGTGTTGAAAGCGAAGGCAGCCGTTGTGGGGAAATTGTGGTTAGGAGGCAGGACTCCGTGAAGAACCACATATTTAATACCTCCCACCATAATGAGGTCTTCACTCTATTCCCTAAATCTACCTTTATTAAATTAACTAGCCCTTACTAAACCATTCGTTGTTTTAGCTTCATTTCCTCAAGTCTGAGCGGTTTCCAGGTTTCCAGCTCTAGCCCCACATGAAAAAATCAATATAAATGGCAATTTGTTTTTCGTTTTTTTTTCGGGTGGGCTTGTACTTTTGTTTTAGTATGAAGAGAAAAAAAAACATCAAGAAGATAAGGAAACGGTACATGTTTTTGTAAATGGTCTTGTTGAGGCATTGATTAGAAATAGTATTAATTTATTTACATAAAACAGATTTCTGGACATTCTTTTTTGGGATTTTCTTTAAATTCAAAATATAAATGCCTTCCGCATATATTACTTAGTAAATCGCAAACCCCCTACCATCTCCGAAGATACTGTAGTCCCCCAATTTAGGCCTTTTCCATAAATCCCAAATCTTTTTGAAAAAAAAAATCCAAAAATTCCTAATACATAGGAACATATTCCTCAACACGAACCTAGGGCTATCCACTAAAAACAAACGGACACATTTATACACTTTCCTAAAAGACCCGACCCCCCCCCCCAAAAAAAAAAATGGATGCCGTCTATCGGCGCCTACTTGGGGCAGACAAAGAACACCATAAAAATCAGACTCAATAAAATGTAAAAACAATACATGAAAACCACCTTAACCAGCCACGTCATCAGTCGGACACGATTACGATTTTGGAAATTTCACCATCCTCTCTACAGAAGCCAACCTTCAGAAATGTCTCCTTTCAGAATCCATATATAACCATTTTGAACATAGTCCTATCAATGAAGAAATTAGCAAAAAAGTCATCTCCTTCCCCTATTCTAATATTTTCCATATCCTTTAAACTTCCCGTAAGGTAAATCCACACCCTGTCAATCATGTTCTCCCCATATACCTGACTAATCCTTTTCCTGGCCCCGGAAATCCCTTATTCATCCCCTTTATCTTTTTAGTCGGTAATATCTCCAACAGTTCTCCTCACGGGGTCTCCCGAAGTCTAGTGGCTAGAGCCTTAGACTCATAAGCGGGAGATGGTGGGTTCGATCCCCACCGGCGGCAGGAATTTTCTCATCTCAGGGCTCGTTGAGAAAATTCCTCGCTGCACCCTGGATGTCGGCGCTAATGGCCTAGTTGTCGAAGCGCCGTTGAAGTTCTCTTCACCTTCTTCCCCTCCTATTCTCACCCCTAATCTGCTCTTAACCTCCAATGCACAGTGTAACGAAGTAGTGAGGCTTATGGACAAAAATCATTAACCACTAGTTATTTTCAAATAAGCATTTTCATTCACTGAAATCAACTCAAAACAATGTAACAATAGTATAATAATGGATACTATACGGCTATAATAATATTAATTGTAATATTAATAGAAATAATATAGCAGGTAATATTATTAATAACAATATTATAAAATATATTATAACTGTAACATATAATGTAGTAATAGTATACTAGTAAATTATACTTATAGTAATATTGCCATAGAATAATAACATTTTACCATTTTCTATGAAAGTATTAAATAATTTTTTAATGTCGAGTCTGAATCGTTTTTAACTTATATCGAAACCAATATCTATTTCATTATTAATGTCATCCTCTATTATACATTTATTAATGTCTGGACTGATATTGCTATGCCTTCTTATATTTTTTCTCCGTAAAGAAAGCTCTGGCCAGATATCAGAAGAACCCGGCGCTTTTTCGATCTCTCACACAACGCTGTAAACTCTTTTTTATGTCTGCCTCTAAGGAAGCCGGAAGGGCCACCAGGGCGCGAATATCTTTTTTCTAGATAAAAATTAATAACAATTTGTTCTAAGTTGATGTATTGTTTCAACCAGTATTTATATAAGAGTTTTTTTCTCTGCGGTGAACACGTTCCCCCATTTTTTACATATAATATAGGACTAAACTGGCAGCTTTTTTTTTTTTTTAATATTGCTTAATAATTCTTTAGGAGCATCCTGCAGATTAAATTGAATCATTTGCCCAAGGATTAATACCGTCTTCTTGGATTTATCCACATTTTTTTTTAAATTGGGAAGAAAAAATGATGATGGATCTAAAAATAAAAATCATTGGAATCGGCAAATTTCGGCAAACGAAATTGCCCTCAGTACATTATACTTAAGGTAAACTTTAAGCTCTAAAAAACTTGGGATGTGTTCAGATGAAGGTTTTTTTTTGCTATGGTCTATCAACATTTTGTACTTAAAAATAATTTCAAAGATCAATGAAGAATAATTCAGGATAAATAATAAGGGAGTAATTACCCATAATCAATTATATCAGATAAAAAAGGAATAGTTTTGACGTGATTTCCTTCGGATGACTTAATAAAAGTCCGACTCGAAGGAACTGCGTCATCTTAGCGCGGTTACATCTCGAAGAAATGGAATAGACTAGTATCACAAATCACAGGAAACTGACAGTAGTCAACTTACACAGAAGCGGATAATTCTTAATCTGTATAAGTCAATACAATTATGTACTGAAAACGTACTTACTCTTTGGCTACTGTTGAGAAGGCTCTATTCTAAACAACCAAAAATTTCTTGTCATTTTAAATATCTTCTTTTACTAGCAAATTCGTTTTACTGTAATAATATACTGTAAACATGTGCTTCGTGGCGAATTAAATTCCATTCTGTCGAGGGTTAAGTCTTTCTATAAAATAAGAAATAACTATAACTTCTGTTTGAAGCTATGAGGAAGGTTATATAGATGGAGAATTCAAAACAACCTACGTCATCATGATTAGCCACTGCCATCATGATTACTACAGCCACTCCAAACTTATTATAAATACCTTTCACCGTTTCTCAGCTTATTTTACTAAAATACTAATTTTACTGATAAATGCAATTTATAACTAGAAACAACCAATTAAAAAGTGAGATAAAGAATGAGAAAAAACATTTTAAAACAACAAAACAAACACTTTTTAAGTTTTAAGCGCTTATATCTCTCATTGACGTTGCCCCATCGAATATTGCTTTAGAACCTTTTTTGTAGAGAATTTAGTATGCATTCGAATGGTCACTTTCCACTTACCACGATTTCCCAACCGTTATCGAGATATTTACGAAAAATGTATGGAGATCCGAAAACTTTTCATGTCTATTAATAAAATAATTTTTTTCGCATACTTCCTTATATCCAAATATAACCAAAATTTAAACATATTAGTTGGGACTAATTTCCAAGATGTAGAAAATATTTCAATTGAATCCCGCGATTCTAAGTGGTCACAAAAAAATAATGACTTACAAAAACATTGATTCCACTTATCTCAGAAACTGCTAAAGATATCGCCTTCAAAATGGTTTCAATCGTTTTCTTCTGTTAAGAAACCTATAAAACAAGTACCTGCAAGCATATGAACTCAAAAACGTAAGCGTTACGATTTTTTTTGCGCGAATTTCGCCCCAAACACTATCTTCTAGTGGGCGGATTCTGCTGGTTAACGAACTTGACCTTTCAAATTAGACGACAGATGTTTGTACCAAATTTCGTCAAAATCGGACCATTTTTGAGCTTGCTAGAGAGCGAACAGACAAGCATATATATAAATATATACATACATATATATATATATATATATATATATATATATATATATATATATTCTAGTCGGCACTTCCGGATTGCGTCATGAGGTCACCCTCATAAGCGGGTTCTCCCTATGGAGATAGGGAGTAACCGCGCTAAAAACACTGTCCTATCTTCAACGAGAGAGGCTCAAACTGATTGTTGCAATAAAGCAGGTTTGAAAGACTTTGCCTAGTTTGTAATACTGCTAATGTGTTTGTTGATCAAAATAAAACTAATATTTATTAGTTTTATACGATTTTAATTCCTTGAATAGTTTCTAAACTTAGCTAGAGGATTAAAAGTTAAATATAAGAAAACAAAAATTTAGGTTTTTGTCCATTGGTCGTTACACTGTGCAATGCTCAGAAATTTAGCCTCTGCATTAATATCCACAATTGTTTACAGCCTTGAAGATGGCATATATTTCAAGCTGAAATTTTGGCAGAAATATAACTTATTTTAGTTTAAGATTATAGTTATATTTAACAAATGACCATTTTTTTTTTGTTTTTATAACAAAAACACAATCTATGTTTTTATCATGAGCAAATCGCTAAACATGCGAAACGGAAAATAAAATAAATAAATATGACAGAACACCGATTCTCGACACCTTCTCATACTTGTTTTGTATTTTTTTGTTTAGAAAAAACAAAGATTACATTACCTACCTTGCTAATCATGTGCATAGTTCTACAGTAACTGATTATTAATAATGCAGTCTAAACTGCGTCATCTTATAGCAAGCATATGATGTAAGGGTAGCGATTTTTTTCGCGCGAATTTTACTCCAAAAACCTTGTTCCGGTGGACGGATTTTGCTTGTTAACGAACTTGACCTTTCATATCAGACGAAAGATTTTTGTACCAAATTTCGTCAAATTATTATTATTATTTTAAGGCGCATCGACAAATCTTGGCCATTAGCGCCGTAAATTTCGTCAAAATCGGACAGTTAATAGAAATTGCCTTTCAAGAAAAACGTAGATTACTTTCTTATTCCTAGGGTTACACAAGAAATAATTTTTAGTATAAATGGCACATTTATGACCCCAATGACACCATTAAAAAAAAAAAAGAAGAGCTTGCTATCATTACTTAAATATTAAATTAGGACTTTGGTCTGATCAGCTGCCCGAAATTTATTATAAAGTGCAACATTATATTACACCAAGACATTTGTGATAATACAACGTTTTTCGAAGAGAGAGAAAGAAAATTAAGACTGCCCCCTACCCCCAGGGTCTCTAATGGGCTTAAATCAGCTCCCTCAAAGCAATAAATCTTGTTCCACATATTTGCAGGATTCCCAGATATACCTGAAGCCCTAAAAAGGAAGAATTATAATCCTCTTACACTCACTCACTGAGTAGCTTCAACCTACTTTCAAGTATGTGTTAAAACTTTCTAGAATACAAACTGGAAATAAAATAGAAAATTTATAATAAATAGTAAATAAATTACTCGTCTTATAATCATTATTGCACAATTATATAAAGGTTTAAGCTGAATGGTGGCCGCATTTTTAAATCTTCGTTTTTATTAAAGTACAAATCCAAAATTAATAATCTTTATACCAATGTAAAGTGGAAGTTTCAAAGCTTTTTCCAATATATTATATATGTTCAAGGGGAGTGGGTTAGATTCCCACTAGGGGTGGTGGCGTTTCTTTGGGGGAAAAAAGGTATCAGCTCTATCCTAGCTAGAAAAGGGTGGTAACCTGTATATGACCCTTCCTCAAATTCTGAGTTAATCATAAATTTACGTTAATATTTAAATAAATGTTCAATGTGTCCACCGTCTGTTGCACAGCAAACATCTATGCGGTACCCGAACTCGTCCCACACACATGTATGTCACTGAGTGCACGGCAGCAGTGATACGGTTCACATTTATTGATAGAGGTCGGACGTAAAGAGTTTCCTTGACATAACCCCATAAGAAATAGTCTCATGGGGCGAGATCAGGAGATCTCGGTGGCTACAAGTGTAGAGCCTGGCTTTCAATTTGGTACTGCACAATTGTTTACTGTGCACAGTCGGTGGACACATTACCATTTATCATTTTTTTTATGCACACGTTACCATTTATAATGTATTAATACAAAATTAAAGCTTTCTCTTTCCGTTGGTCCAAAGATTGTTTAATTT
Source organism: Gonocerus acuteangulatus (assembly GCA_946811695.1). NCBI lineage: Eukaryota > Metazoa > Arthropoda > Insecta > Hemiptera > Coreidae > Gonocerus > Gonocerus acuteangulatus. The sequence goes on from OX328131.1 coordinate 42,563,229, forward strand.
GGATTAGTACATTAATAAATACGAATTTTTAAAAATGGGTCCATTATTTAGCATAACAATGTATATTTTTATTTACTAGAATGAGACAACAATTATCCTAAATCTCATCAACTTATGATAAATAAAGTTATGCTTCCGAGTTATTTTATATATATATATATATATATATATATATATATATATATATATATGCACACATTAACTTTTTATACTTTATGACTAGTGTGTCAGTTGTTTTGGGTAATGCATAATGAAAGAAAAGTCGATATTCTTAGCTGGGCCATAAAATAATGAAATAATGTGTTCATGTGCACATTAATATATATTACTTTGTGATAATCAAGTATGGTTACAAAGCAGGAAAAGTGAAAATTTGAAAGAAAAAAAATCATTAAGTCTTATTTTCTAGGGGAAAATAAAGAAAAGTCATATTACATGTCACAGACGGTTGATTTCCTTACCTGAAAAAGAAGAAAACATATTTTAGACAGTTATTAAAATACATAAGCGAATAGTGTAAAAGAAATAAATAAAAACGAGGAAAGGCACATTTTCATTCAGAATTCAACAACAATAAATATCATCAAGTAACGAGCAATTTACTATTTGTCCCTTCTCTAAATAGCTATTGTGGTGTAGAAAACGCGATCAGTAGAAAATAAATGAATTCACGAGTAAGTGAATTAGAGCGTAAATGAGATTCGTCAAATTTCATTTACGCACCAATTTATTTATACAAATTTATATTTATATATATATATATATATATATATATATATATATATTGATTAAACTGTAGTATTGATACGCCGTTAAACATACAAAAAAAAATTATACTATTTGATTTTTCAAGCGAACTTATCCACTACTAATGAATCACTGCACCATTACAGGGTAATTCATTTCTACTGGCTACCAGTCCACGAAGAGGAAGAGAGAAGTTCGATTGATGATCAGTAAGTTAAAAAATGCAGGAAGACCATGACAGTATTTAACGTGATCCGGGTTCAACCAGCTAGGGTCGACTATACCTTCTATTCAGAGTTGGGCAAACGTTAGCGCGCGCTAAAAGCTGATACCTCTCCGCTAATTTAGCGAAACTGTAGAAAGCCAGCGCTAATAATTAGCGGTTAGCGGCGGCAGTGCGCTAACCGCTAATCTATTTATGAAATATCGTAATTGCTATAGTTACAAGTTGTAACTATAGCTTAAGCTATTACAGGGTGTCTACTACTTTCGTGAAAGTCCATTTCGTGACTTTTTCGTGACATTTTCGTGACTTGAAATGCAAATTTCGTGCCCATTAAAAAGAAAATAATTTCACTTAAAAAGAGAAAGCCTTATGCTTTAGCTTAAAATTATTTGTAACTTAAAAGGATTACTGTGATATCTATAAACTCACAATTTTATATCCATTTAAAACAATTAATAAAACAGTATAAAATATACATCATATCGTCCCTGCCATGTAAAAATATCGAATATGCAAAATCTCGGTTTTAGATTCGGTACTTCGCTATGGATTGCGGGCTATACGGCTTGTCGCAACTCTAACCCCTTTATAGAATAGCCTGTAATGCCTTAAATAAAGTATCGAATAAGACCATTTTTGAATATATTATTTTGTCAATAGTTAAAATATGTTCGTTCCTATTGTGCTCCGACTTGTATATTAGTTAGTTTGACATGGCAGGGACGATGTGTTAAAGAGGATAGTTACATTAATTTTAAAAGTGAAGACACGATGACTCTAGAATTACTACTCAAAAAAATTAAACAATGGTAGAAGAATTCAAAATTTCTAAATAAATATTTATTGTCAATGTACATAATTTAATCAATTAAGGCCCAGCGCACACAGTGCGACTCCGTTGCAAACCAGTTGCGTCTGAAACCAGTTTGCAGCTGAAACAATACTTCTGTCCGCACACGGGTGTATTGGCAAAGGGCTAGCAGTAAATCAGTTGCGCCTATGATGCATTAAATGTGGAATGTTTATTTAGTGCTGTATGTGTTTTTTTTTAAGGCCTTGGCATGGCCGTGTGAGCTTACTATGTCAGACTCAGACGAAGAAGACGTTGGGGTCATTTTGTCTCAATCAACACACTTTTATGACATTTTTTCCCTCACCATCTCTGAATATGATGGCATTTGGTACTCGGGTTACCTTTATAAAGACTAGGAAAAACGCCAAATTTCAGCTTAATGTCTCAAATTGTTTCCAAAATACGTCCATGTAAAGTTTTCAAGAAATGGTGAAAATCTTGCTGCGGCAAAATATGTAACTCCACTCCTGTTTACGGTAGAAACACGATGGTGTCAATTTTTAGTTCTTTATGTGCCCTTTAAAATGGCATGTAACACATAGGCTGTACTTATGTACCATTCGGTGATGTATTATGTACTATGAATCCAAAAACTCCACCAGGGAATATTTACTTCCTGTCCGGAGATGACATTTTTAGAAGCAATGAAATGTTATTCAAGTACCTTTATACACATTTCTTAAAAATTTCCAACCACTTTCATAGTTTAACATTTATAAATAGGAAAATTGCTCATAATATTTATATTTTATTTAAGCTGCCAGCCACCTAAAATATGTTGAGTACAATGTAATTTATTTTTAGACAAATATTCTAAATTGAACTAATTACAACAAATTATTGATGCAAACAATTTTTTTTAAATAAGCTTTGTAATTAAGATAATAAAATTGAAGGGGTCTCCCATGCTCTAGTGGCTAGCGCCTTAGATTCATTTGCGGGAGATGGTGGGTTCGATCCCCACCGGCGGCAGGTATTTTCTCATCCCACGGCTCGTTGGAAGAATTCCTCGCTGCGCCCTGGATGTCGGCGCTAATCCCCTAGACGTCGATGCGCCGTAAAAATAAAAATAAAATATACCAGAGACATTGATCAAAGTTTAGGAACAACTCGGCTTATAGACCTGAAGTTGGACGAATGATTCTCACATTGAAAACTTTTGCGCGTGCAACTGGGTTTACGAGTTAAAATGAAAACGTAAATTTTGCTTCTGTAAATGAATTAGTGAAAATACATAGTTAGAAATCTTTGAGTGACCAAAACATGAAGAAAATAGTCAATGAAGAAAATATGAAGAAAACTGGAAAAGAGAAATCCAAATACCAACTGTCTGAAATGAAAGCATCCTTTGTGTCTGAAACCGAGGTAACCTATCCAAGATATTTAATTGCTCAAATATGTGAAACTAATGTATTTTAATGAAATCAGTCCGTTTGAAATAAATCGGTGGTTATCTTCTTATTCCAGAGAAATTAACGTTAAGAAAATTAGAAAAAGTGGAGTACTGTTTTTAGACCCACCAAATAACTTTGTATCAGCAAAACGTTTAGGTACAAAAACATTCAAAGGCTATAAAATAATAATAAAACCCCACAGTACGCTAAATCAACAATCGAAAGGCGTTTTCTATTGTTCAGAAATAAAGGATATGATTGACACTGAAATTCTGAATGAATTATTAGAACAAAATGTAAGTCATATTAGACGAATTGGTGATCCGGCAAAAAGTTCATTGTTTGTAGCCACATTTGACACTCCCCACCTTCCAGAAAGAATTTATGTTGGTTACCATTCTGTCCCTGTCCGAGTTTATATTCCACCACCGCTTATCTGTTATCAGTGCGGCTCTCTTGGCCACCATCGGACTGCCTGTGACAAGGACCCCCTATCTGTAGGAGATGTGCTGAGCCCATGCACGAAGATTCCTGTACAAGAATCAAATGCTGCTTATGTAGAGGTGAACATCGCACTAATGTTAAGTTTTGTTCAAAATATGCGGAAGAATACGAGATTAAAAAATCATGGTATTTCAAAAACTCGGATACTTCGAAGCTAAAAGAATATCAAAAAGAGGCAAAACAGAAACTTACGCGACGAAAGTGTTAAGTAATAAGGAAGAAATGACTCAATTTAAGAAATTCAGTTCCCTAATAGAGTTTATGAGCAAGAGAATAGAGTTATTAGAGAAGGTGTTGGTAAAACAGGTCTCCTTATCAAAGCCTAGTCTCTCAGAAGGAAGGACTTTGGAAGATGACTCGAACCCAACGCCAAGAACATCAAGACCTCTCCCGGATCGGGGTGCTGATGAAGGAAGACCAGGGAAGGAATGCAAAGAAGACATGAAGGATAATCCAGGTGAAGATGTAAAGGAGAAGAAGAAGAGGAATGAAGATGATGCTCCAGAACATCCTAAATCATCAAAACCTACTAACACACCTACAAACAGACAAGACTTCCTTAAAGGAAAGAAACGGTAACACCTACTACTAATAGGACGTTCATTTATTATTTATTTTATAAACTATTTTACTCTCCATATAATCTTTCAAAACCCCACCCGCTTTATTGGGCATAAAGTCAGGTGAACTGTTCTTTTTATTAATTTTTTTTTTTCAATTTATAATTTAAAAGTAAAATTCTTAATTTTAAGTTCAATTTTCCTTTGTCTTTTGGAATTTAATTTTTTAGTATCCACTTCAGTAATTTTATCTAAGCCTAAGTACTTTTTTTCTTTTCCTTATTTAGGTAAACCTAAATATTAATGTTAATTTACAAGCATTGACTATTCTTTATATTTGTCTATAATGGAGCTAAATTAATAATCACAAGTCTTTTCAAAATTTTAATATTGAAATTATTGCCATAAGCTGCTTTTGTTCTTTTTTTTTAGTGGTATTTTATTTAAACGTTTTGCATATTTTGTCACATTACTTATTTATATTTAAATTATTTGATTTTTTTGACACTTTTTGTTTTTCTTGACGAAGTACTGAAATCATCTGTTTGATGAGCTCATTGCCTTACGTTACGAAGCTCATAAATAAATAAATAACTAAGAAGATTAGGACGGGTTATCTATAGGTTACCACTCTTTTCTAGCCAGGATAGGGCCGATGCCTTTTCTTTTTTGTAAAGAAATGCCACCACCCCATAGTAGTAATCGAACCCACGACCTTTGGCAAGGAGTGTTAAATGCTCACGCCTTAACAATCACGACCACCGGGCCTCCGAATAAGAATAAAGAACAACAAATTTTATTTTTGAATATGAATTAGGAACAATAAAAATATATGTAAATAATGAATGCCTTCAAAGCAATCATTTTTTGGAGTCTTATTTTTTTCTTCGCAGCATCAGAGAATAGTTCAGAGATTAGTGGGAGAGGGGTGTCATTGAGCCACGGGGCAATTGAACCAGTCTACTTAAAAAATTGAAAAAAATGAATCATCCTCTTAAGATTAAATGCCGAAAATTTGGAACCATTGTGGTAAATACATTTTGGAAAACTTGCGACAAATTATTTAATAATGTTTACATTTTTTAATAAAATGATAAAATTCCCATTGTAATAGTTTTATATACTCATACTTTATAATTCCCAACTTCATTAATAATAAAATAATATTGTATTCATTTTTCATTTACTAATAATTAAAATAAAGTCATAAGGGGTCAATTGAATCATCAATCACGGAGGGCACTGGGCATGCGCGCATCTTTGCTTCAAGTTAAAAATGTCTTCAAAATAATATCAACCTATTAAAAACTAAGACAAACAGAGAAAAAAGAAACAACCAATTAAGAACTGAGGTAAACACAGAAAAAAGTATTCACACGGCGTCTTCAAATCCCACTAGGAAAGCTCTATTTATAACAACAAAAACTTTTTTTCTAATTTTACTTGTCGTGTTATGTTGAGAAATGCATTTTCCTACTATAAGCAATTACAAAAATAACAAAAAATGAAAACAGACAAAAAGAACCTTTTAAATAAACGAAACCAGCTACTTCAAAGTTTTAAGGACTTATTTCTCGAATGTGTGGGGTCTCATTGCTTTAGAACTTTTTTTGCAGATAATTTAGTAAGCTTTCGAATAGTTACTTTCCGCTTACCACGATTTCCCAACCGTTTTTGAAATATTAAGGAGAATAAACGAAGTGCCAAAAACTTTTCATGTCTGTTAATAAAATATTTTATTTAAATCCTCCCCTAACAAAAACGTAACCAAAATGTAAAAATTTTTGCTTGGATAAATTTCAAACACGCGGAAAATATTTGAACTGAATCCCATGATTCTAAGTACCCAAATTAAAAACTTTATTCAACAACTATTTTTCTACTTTTCTCGAAAATGATTAAAGATATCGTCTTAAAAATGGTTTCAATCGTTTTCGTTCGTCAAGGAACCTATAAAAAGATTCTATGATTGCAAACAATTTTATTCAAGGTCAAAGTTCGCAAAAAAGGTTATTCGGATTTTTCAGCGAAGCGATTAGTTTTATGACACAAATATTTATGGCAAATTTTAGATCCTGCAATAATCTACAAAACTTGTCTACACTTTTTTTGATAACATTAAAGAATTCTGCATAAAAGAGATTCCAAAATTTACTTTAGCTGTATTCTCCATAATAAGCATTATGGTAGCGTTTCTGAGTGTCAGGAGATGTTGGGGGGGGGGGTCCAACATTTCTAAAATGACGGGTCTGACATTTGATAATATTAAACAAGTGTAATTTTTGCTTCTGTGTAATTTGTCTACTGTCGTATTCCTTTGTCCTGACGCCTTAATATCGTTTTTATTCCAAATGCTCGAGTGGGTGTTCACAATTTTCGCGAAATTTCAACAACAAAAAATGTTTATTTCTATTCTACGCTTTCCAAATGACACTAGGAATAAGAACGGAACCGCGCTAAGGTGACGCAGTTCCTGCGAGTCGGACTTTTTTCTCTTCTAGCACTTTAACGGTTATAGTTACTTGCTTAAAACGTTTGTCTACATCTGATCTTTAGATATCATTGATATTTAAAGCCTCTCTCCTCCTTTTTGATGCTTTGACATCTGAAGAAATCATTCCTTTAGTTATTTATTTCTGTCACTAGTTTCCATCACAGAGGAATATACACAACCTTCAGGTATCAAATAATGTTAATTACTAGGCATTCTCTACTAATCCCCTTTAAACTTCTGCATTGCCATAAAAGGGTGAAAGGATCCTTTTCAAGAATTTCAAAAATAAAGCACCTTGATCTACTTTTATGTGTTATACAAACAGTCCTATTCGGAGGAACTTCGACATCTTAGCCCAGTTCCGTTCATATCCGTAGTGTCATTACCAAAGGAATAGAAGCAGTTATTGGTCGATTTTGATCTTTCATTAATCTCAATGAGAAGGAAGCTTTAAGGCGCCACAACAGGAAACTAATAGTTATTATATATATATATATATATATATATATATATATATATATATATATATATATATATATATATATATATATATATTAACGGCGCATCGACAAATCTGGGCCATTAGCGCAGGGGTGCAGGGAGGAATTTTCCCCACCAGGGAGGGGGGGATCGAACCCACCATCTCCCGCTTATGAATCTAAGGCGCTAGCCACTAGACCACGGGAAACTGAAAGTATCCTACACGGAAATGACTTCCCCCATCTTCTCACAGTTCGCCATGGGAAAACACTATTACCAATTTTTTTCTTACCTTATTTTATTAAAATACTAATTTTACAAAATTCAGTTGAAAAAAAAAACAAAACTAACAATTTTAAAATTTTAAGCACTTTGTTTGGTGTAAACTGTCTCACCTCATATCCCAGTAACGTCATTACAAGGACTTGAGTGACTCACCATGGAGGTTTGCCTGGAGGTAAATACTCGTGCAGTTTCAAAAACCAAGTAAAAACAAAAATTGAAGTGAATTAAACAAGTATTTACTATTACTTGCAAGTAAATACTTGTGAGGCAAGTATATCCCAAGTAAACGCCTAAATTATTTTGTGCTCTAGCCGCTAGGGCCTGGGATATCACGGCCATCTTGGTGTCAGATTGTTCGTCCTTTTATTGGCTACCCAGCCGTGCTACTGAGAGGTTATTATTGCAGCTCAACCCCGTACAATAGTAGTTTTAAACGTGTGTCGCCATTGAAAATCCCGCGACCTGTGAAGTGCGATTGATGTTACGGTTTTTATTGGCTTAGAACAGTAAAACAATTGAGATTAATCGCCAAATCTGTGAAGTTCATGGGCACGATGTGATCACTAAAGGTGGAGAGCCAATGGGGCATTAGTGGACGGACAAGAATTGTGACCCATGAAATTACCACTAAAGTCTATGAGAAAATTAAAGAAAACCGCCGGTGATTCACTACTCGATCAAATTTTTATAGGAGAAACCAAATTGTAGTCTATAAAACGGGGGCACACAAATTCTCCTAACAACCAAGCAAATGCATGCAAACGTTATTTGCAAGGAAAAGAGTCCTTCTTGTTGATTTTTTAGAACGTGACTCGAAAATAAACTCTGCAAGGCATTGTGAAGCCTAGGAAAAGTTAAGAAGATCAATTCAAAACAAGCGCAGAGGAAAGTTGAGCTCAAAAATGTTGCTTCTTTACGACAACGCCCGACCAAATAGAGCCAATCGAACTCGATAAGTCCTGGATGTTTTCAAGTTGGAGGTGTTTCCACATCCACCTTACAAATGGCTTGCGACGCAGCGTTTTGATGAGCCCACGGAACTGCCGGAGGGCATGACAACCTGGGTGAAGTCTCGCCGCAGAATTCTATGACACTAGTTTTTCAAGACATTACAGTTACATGGCGACTATGTAGGGAATAGTATTTTAGTGCCACTTTCAAATGTATATAATAAAAAAAAAGTCTTGTACTTCGTCTTTTTTTTTTTTTTTAATATCAAAACGTAACCAACTTTCTGGATGCCCCTCGTAGATATATATATATATATATATATATATATATATATATATATATATATATATATATATATATATCTGTTCGCTCTCCCACCGGCTCAAAAATGGTCTAGTTTTGATGTAATTTCGTTCAATAATCGTTCGTCTAATTTCAGAACACAGTAGAATCCGTCCACCGGAACATGGTTACTTGAACATGGTTCTCCACAACTGTGGAATTCCTGCCAACTGTAGGATCATTAATAGCATTTTCCATACATAACTTTAAGGCAGGTATCACCGCATGAGCCCTAGCTAATACCTGCGTGTTTTCAATCCACCGGATTGTACACAGTTTTAGTGGAAAAAGATTAATTCCAGAAACTTCCCTGAATTTAGCTCTTTAATGGGAAATCTTGGAATAGAAAAATTTCGTGACATGGTTTCCAAATTCGTGACTTTTTCGTGATTTTCGTGCCCTATTTTTCATTTCGTGACATTTTAGTGACTTTCGTGACTTTTTCGTGCAGTAGACACCCTGTATTAGCAATTACGATATTTCATAAATAGATTAGCGGTTAGCGCACTGCCGCCGCTAACCGCTAATTATTAGCGCTGGCTTTCTACAGTTTCGCTAAATTAGCGGAGAGGTATCAGCTTTTAGCGCGCGCTAACGTTTGCCCAACTCTGCTTCTATTCTAGGTAAAAAATCTGGGATGAATTCCTGAGCGGAGAGGCTAGAGGGTCAGCGTGGGTACCAGAGCTACTCCCCATTCGACTATGTTTTGGCGCGTATAACTAAATGCATTATTTTTAACCTTCGGCTTCGCTCTCCGCTGCACTCTAGCCTCGCTGCTCCACTATGTTTTCGCCCTAAGATGATTTACCTACAGGTTACCACTTTTATCAAGCCAGCTCAGAGCTGATAACTTTCCTTCTTCCCTAAAAAAGCCACCACTCGTAGTGGGAATGAAATCCACATCATAGGCAAGGTGTCCTCACGCATTACGGCCATCGGGAAGGTCCAGTGCCAGGAAGCATTATACTCTCATTACATATTAATTCAAGAATTTATTAAAGTATAACTGGAAACACAACGAGCTCAAAGTCGTCATATTAAACCCATGAGTGCATTTCGTATTGATGGGAAAGATGTAAAAGCAAGACAATTTGTCTTTTAACAGAAACGAAATTCCAAGAAGTCATTGTTTAGAAGGGAAAAAAGGTACTGAAAAAAGTCACCTGTCATCAAAACGAACTCACAATTTAAAAAAATGAGCCGACATGTTAGTCTCATAAAACAAATGAAAAGTGGAAGCAGGGAAAACAAATAAAGCCGAAAAAGGAAAAAGCATGACACATACAGAAGGATTTAATAATACTTCTGGAATATAAAGCATCATTCCGGGGGAAAACCCATTAATAATTCTTCAAGCAGAAAATTGAAAGAGAGGGAGACCCAGAGAAGAAAGAGAGAGACGGGAGAGGGGAAAAACAGAAGGAAAAAAGGGTTCTCTGTTTAATTAGAGAAATGAAAGATGAGAGAAGGTAAGGCCGGAGAAAGGGAGCCATTAGAGTGGATATGAATGAAGGAGGATATGAATGGTTGTAGTAGAGGAGTTCTATGAGGCGGAATAGAGCGGACATCAAGGATCTCGTTACATAGGCTGATGCGCGGCCATCTTATACCAATGGGAGTACATCCACCAGGGTCATGACACACTTTAGGTCAACATTAGGTCAAAGTCGTATCTTTAAAACATCACTACTAGTCAGAAAATATACACACTTTTTTCTTATTTTTATTGAGCTGAAAAATTAATTACTTTAACAAGTCAAAGAATGGTTAGGTTTCGGCTGAGAGAAAAACGTCAGATATTTAGATAAATCTATAGGGCGAAAGATTCGACGTGCTCTTCGACACTAAATGTTCCTAGGATGTAGGAAGAACACGATAGCCATCGATAACTGTGTATTCAACACTTATCCATGGTCACCTAAATGTTATCGTACGCAAAATAGATTTTTCTCGGATATGATGTTTTTTCCTAAATCGAAACCTAACCAACCACTCGTTGACTTGTTATTGACTGACCGGCTAACAATCTTCATGCCATTAATTATTTATGCTGTATTTGCCACTTCTAACTGGAGATTAGGACACGTTAGATGTCTAATCGTGTCCAACATTTTACATACTAGTATTCTCCATTCAAAGCCACTATTTCTGTCCACCTTCCACAGGATGTCTCTAGGTCTAAGAACAGTATGACATCCCTGTACAAGGCATACTTTGTATAATCCGCCCGGCCCTCTTCTTGTAGATTGAAGCACTGAATGTCTCGGATTGTTATTGTCATAAACAATACTGCAGTTATTTACAGAACCCAAAGTGTTAAGTTTGTGAAAATGTCTCGCAAGTAGCTTTTTTCAACAGCTATTTAGCTGAGAGAAGACAGCAACAACGGAGACGTTTTTGGATGTATGATCTAACCAGAAGGTCACATAACTGTTTTGATTTTTTGTGGGGTTTATTTGTTAATGTAACAACATGTGGAAATACATTTTAAAAACATTTAGTGACTTCCAAGACAGCAAATAAGGAGAGTGTAAGATTGAAGAAGGCCTACACAAAATTGTCAAATAACATTTATGAGAAATTGTTTTTGAATTATCTACTACCTCCATAACGACAAATTCATCATTGGCAGCCGAGAAGACTAATAATTTGAGTAATAAACGTTGCAAGAAAATATTTCCAAATGATTAAAATATATAAATTAAATCAATGTGACAAGACAGGGACAATATGCAACCTTTACGAAGAGGGGGATATTGGTCACTTCCTACTCAGGTTCCTGCTCAGGATGTACGCCGAAGCTAGACGCCACTACATCCGCAGCTATTTCGAAGAAGAGGACACCGCTGGCTCGTTCCAACATTAGATGTAAGAGATCGTGTGAAGCTTAACAATCTCTGCCCCTGCATTATATATACCCTCAGAATCTGTTCTTTCGTCAGATTTGATTAAACTTCTGGTCCAAAAAAAGTAAACAACGCCAATATAAAGAACTTATTATATTTTCTTCTTATTTAAGTGTATGTTTTTCATTATTATAAAATAATTGTTATATTTTATAATTTACGGTGAAATTTTGCAATTTTATGCACAATAAGTGGCCTCCCTGTAAAACGTTAATGCTTAAATACAGTTTTTATCTATCTATCCATCTAAATTAAAACTAAAAAAAAACGTATCTCGCAATTTTCGGATAAATTATAAATAAAATATACATAAACAATAAATCCTATAATAAGGTTTAAATTTTTTGGAAACGTAAGGACATCCTTCGGAAATAAAAGAGTCCCAACTCGTTACATTAGTGTCTGAAGGAGGTCTAGGCTCTTCCTCCTGATCAAAGGAAGAACAGCTCAGAGAAAATACAATCTGATAAAAGCATAATCCCTTTATAAAGGAAGCTTTATGCTTCGTCCCTTTAATTTCATTACTTATTTTTTTATATTATATTATAATATCATTTAAGGAAAAATTTACTTTTTTTCTATAAACTTCTTTATATCTACATAATACAAATCTTCAAAGAATTCATGAAAGAAAATGGAAATAATCGAGTTGGCTGGGTTTTTTCAGTCATTAATAATTATAAGTGTAGTACACCTTTACAATAGGCAATGAAAAGAAAAGGTTACTAATCAGTTTATAGACATGTGTGTATGTGTAAACATATATATATATATATATATATATATATATATATATATATATATATATATATAAGGTGTGCCCAAAGATAAGAAAGGAATATAAGTATAGCACTAAATAAAAAATTCGTTTTCCTATTTTCCAATACATAAAATAAGTCAAGAGCATCGTGTGAAGTCGGAAAACTTCGAATAGTGTCGGTGTTCAGAGACATTAGAATAATTTCATACTAAAGAAACATAGTTTTTCGTTGCACTCTCATTCCATCTGCTATTGAAGTTTGTTAAACACTAATTAAATAAGTTAGTGATACGGCATCTTTCCTTAGCGGCATTGGTCCTCCTTTCTGCACGATATTTCGTCAGGTCTCTCTCTAACTGGCAAGGATGATTGACAGCTATTTATATATATGTTCGTCTGTTCGCTCTCTACCCGGCTCACAAATTGGCCAATTTTGATGGACTTAGGCAAATCTTTCACTAGCAGTATCCGTCCACCGGAACATGGGTTGCTCCAACAGGAATGGAGGATATGCACTAACATGCCGCAGTTTCTGCAAGTTAGATTATATGGTCTGCCCCGGCAAGTAATGAGTAGAAGTCTTGCTGGATAATTAAATCCGGGCCTATCCTTTTTTTCAATTAACTGAGAATGAAATTTCTACCAGAATAAATTATTTCAGAAGAAGATCGTGAGCCAAAGCTTTGAAGCTGTGAGGGTTTTTTTTTAGACTAAGGTGAGGAGCAGCACAGAGTAAGACCTCGACATCGATGGAGTGGCGCTGTGGCTCCTGATGCCCGCCCAAGTTGGTTGTGAGGAACATGACGGCAGCAGCACAGAATAGGAACAACTGGCAGAGGCGGATGAAGGACGCCAGGAATTGTTAGGGAGTTGTAGCGCCGGTTAAATATAAAATAAATATGAGTGAGATAGTAACGAACGTCCAATTCGAAGGCTTGTTAAGACTACTTAAGTACAACCATTTACAGTAAATTGCCTATTATGTCGCGCTAGATAGTGTTCCTTGTTCAATTTGATATTAAATAATTTATTGTATTTCTTCCAGCTTTTCTCATCATGAAGTACTCTAATGAAATGACTGGCTGACTGGTACATGGAATTAAGATAGTTATTTTTTCTAACCGCAGTAAAGGGGGCTCCGTAGATAAAGGGCAGATCCCCAAAAAAGGGTTGAAAACATTACAAGATAAAATAGCATCTAAATTAACTTCCTTGAGAAATATTTTATCGACAAATTTAACGAAGAGAAGTTGTTTAATAATTAACCTAGTGTATGAAAGATATAGTATATAGTATGATAGAGTAGGTTATCAACAGATATTGACCTCATTAAATTCAAAATTAGAAAACGGATGCCTGTTATTATTTTTCGAAGCTCCGATTGTCGGGAATAGGTCATGAGAGTTAATAAAACTTCACTTTATATATAAAAATGAGTTATATTTGCGATCGCTTCGGCTTGAATTACAAGCCATTATCCGGGCTTTTAACAAAGATAAAAAGAGTATATATTATAACAATTAAACATACAGAAGAATGAAATTATATACAAACAATACGGAATATCCGAAGATCCAAAAATGTAAATATTTAGATTTAAGCACCATTTGTAGCAAGTCATATTATTCAAGGGCCAATCCGTTAGAAAATAACCAAAAATAAATAAAACTGTAGCTGTCATGTTTTATTTCATTTTTACAGCACAATTTCTATTTGTATATACTATATCTGGAATCACAAAACTATTTTTTTTTAATACTTTTTTTTTGTTTATAATTTATTGTGCGTCGAATACAATGATCTTTAGCACTATACCCTATTCTTTGAATTAGCCGACAACTAGAACTATCAAATTATTTAATATTTGAAATTTAAAATCTTTACTAATGTTTATTATATTTTAATGTAAATCCCTGTTTTTTGTTTTTTTTTTTAAATTTATTTATTTATTTTTTTTTATTTTTTTTATTTTTTTTTTTATCAAGGGAACTTATATTTTTAGATGTGTATGTAAGCTTTGATAGATCAATAATATTCTGATATGTTTCTGATTTATTCAAAATTTCTGTCCTGTAATACCAAACCTATCCCTATAAGTATGATCCACGTTAAATTCATCACCACAATGATAACACTTTGGACGAAGGCTTCCGACAAGATGATGGCCATGTGTTAGAAGTGTGTGCTTTGACTAGAGGTAATTTTTTTTAATGTATAAAAGTTTGAGAATTTGCATGTACTTCACATATACTGTTTCACAATGAAATTGTCACAAGAGATCTAAACAGCATTTCTTGTCCAATATCTCAAACATTTTTCTCTACACCCACCATTTCTTAGAAAACCGGATAAAAACAAAAAATAGCGTTTTTCATTGAATTTCTGTTACAAACGAAGTCCACATTCACTTAATTAAAAACGTAAAAAATACAAATTTTAGGGTATTACATTATCATTAAAACAACTCCAAAACTATTAAAATTCATTCAGTATATCCAGAGCATACGGCTTCAAAGGCAAAAACTTGTCCTTGAAAATCGTGATAAATTTGCAATGTTATGTTGCCTCACGGCAGTAGTAAAGCCGTCTGAAAAATTATAATAACTGCACCTTGAAGAGGTTTTAATGTAGAAAAAGAATCTGCAATCAGACTTCGTCTATCTAATCTGATTTGTCGTAAAGTTGAAATTAGTAAAAAAAAAAAAAAAAAATGACTGCAGTTGGCCACCTGAATTCATGGATCACAATCAACCATGGATTTTTTGTTTTTTACAAATTCAAATTTACTTACAAATTTGATGAGATAGACGAAACCTTATTGCCAAATGAAGGGGGGGGGGATAGGTTAGACAGTCCTAAGGATGTTTAGACTATTGTCAGAAAAAATAAACCGAAATCTCGGTTAGATCAGTGTGGGCTGCCTGAAATTCCTTCAGAACCTTTTTTTGTGGAGCATTTAGTAAGCTTTCGAATGGTCACCTTCCACTTACCACGATCTGCAAATGAATGTCCTAACAGTTTATATATTTGTTCTTATTGCATTACAATCTTACATGACTAATTGTCCAATAAAGAAAATATTTTTTAAAACCCATTCTCGAACTAACTAACTAAAGAAGGAAGAGATTAACCGATGAGAGGATAACAAGCTTATTCCAGAATCCCAACAGAGGAGTGGCGTGGGCTGAAATCTGGAAGTTGCTAACTCAAATAAACCGGCGAAGCTAGCTGGAGCTGGAAGGGATCGATGTGATAAGTCTGAACCCCCATCAACGACTCCCTTGTCAGATATCACTTGTGTATGCATAACCTATCCCGGGCGACTCCATCTTCAAATATCCTCGGGATAATGTAACATCTTCGGACAGAAAGTCCGCAATCTTCGTAGATAACTTTCTATTATAAAAAAAAAAAAAAGAAAAAGAAAAAAGATTAAATACAAAAGAAAGGTCCGTATCGCAGGAGCTGTATAACTAAGCAATTCCTCAGCAAGGAGAGCGGAATTGAACAAATTGAGAATACACTCAAATATCAATACTGTATTGGGTAAAGACCCAATTAAAAAAATCTATTTATATTAAAATATATGAGTGATAAATGCACATAAAAAGAAGAAATAAATAACATTTGAAAAAAAAAACAAAAAAAAAAAACTAAAAACAAAATAACAGAAAAACATAAACAAAAAAAATCATAAAATAAATATAGAAAGAGAGAGAAACATGCAAAATTGTATATTACGACGGTTCTCCAAAAAAATCGGGCAATCATAATCTTGAAGTTGTTTGCCCTAAAAATCTACACAAACGAAAACAAAATCAGCAAGCATATCTACACCAAACTACTGAAAAATGTGCTTAAAATAACCTATGCAAAATACTTATTAAAATAGAAAAGTCTATTTTTAAGTATATAAGATTTTTGAAGCAGTTTATCTAAAGTTTACCACACTTTTCTAGTTATGATAGGGCTGATGCCTATTTTTTTTTTTTTTTTTTTTTTTTTTTTTTTTTTTTTTTTTTTTTTTTTTTTTTAAGAAAAGCCAAAAGAACAACACCTAGTGGGAATCGAAGCGATACTCTAATATTAAAAATAAACAAGAATAGTTTTGCACTTTCATATTTGTAATGAGCAGCTGACTCAATTATTATTATTTTTATCGTGGAATTAGGACAAGTCGTCCTATTGAGATTCGAAACAGTAACTCTAAGGTCCCCGATTGCCGAGATTCCATTTGTCTAAACACTGAAACCGCCATTTCCTCATTATTTTATACTTTAGCAAGGAGAAGAAAATTAAATGTAAATTAAGTTTGGTCTTTGTGGCCTCGGAGATGAAAGTTGCTGGATGTGAAATAAAGAGGAAAACTTGAAGCTAACATCCCTGTGTAGAACTTATTTTTATTTTAAAAGCAATTTATTTAATTATTCAAATAGAAAAACATCAAATAACTTATATTCATTTCATAACATTACTGAAAGTTTCGCCCAATAGAAATTTCTGAAGGACGATGGTTAGATTATAAGTACCCTCTTTTCATTGTTATGACATACTAGCTGAATACCCGTGCTTCGTCAGGGCATATAAGTAGTTATTTGATTGCGTTAAATAAGTCTGCAGCCCCCCCCCCCCCCGACATTCTTATTTGTTGGTAAAAATGTGTCTTAAAACCCTTAAAAATAAATGAAATAAGATCACTTATTTCATTAAAAAATATTTCATTTTAGTTGTAATAGCGTTTTATTTGTCTAAAACTATTCCAAGTTCTAAATTGTTAGTATTCCATACACCGGAAATGGCACCTAGGCTAAGACGTGAAGACTAAATATCGGTATATGAGCATTATTCAAATAGTTTTAACATTATTGTCCCTTGGCGATATAATTGATGGGGCCAGATTTTTTTAATTTTTTTCTTCTTGGAATGACTAATGGAATAAAGAGGAAATTAATGCTACCAAAATTAAATTCTGAATTTCAAAATTTAATGTCAAAATTATTAATTTTATAGACCCAAAATCATTACCGTCCGCTGTCCCTGGACACATTTATTACACTTTACTATTTTTTTTAGGGGGGAAGGATATTATATTTTTGCTCATGTAATGTTTCATTTTAAAATAATAATATTTAAGGTGAATTCATATAAATTTTAATAAATTAAAAAAAAATCTAACTTCGCAATAGTGCCTTTAAAGTTGTCCCTCAGTTTTGACATCATTACCGTCCGCCTTTTTGAATTAACGAGAAAACCTATCAGGATGGAGCAAGTTGTTTCCAAATAGATGTTGGAGCAGCTCTCTCAAACTGATTTTTGTTGTCAAAAAGGTTCAGAAGAGAAATGTTGTACGTACCAGTTTTTTCGATGAGTTTTATCTGGTAAATCACAAATGGAGTATTTTGCTGGTCATTACCGTCTCCCATTTTATTACTCAAAACATCCATGAAAATTTTTTTTTCGTCTAACAATTAAATAGTCCTTCATAAACTACGCATTTTACAATATTTTTTATTAATATAATTCTTTTAGAAAAAAAATTAAAAATATTTTTGTAACAAATATCATTACCGTCCGCATCGTTACCGTCCTACTCTACATTGGTTGGTAATTAGAGTTGGCATAATTTTATTTAGAAATAAAAATAAGAATTTATTTGTACCTCATTTATTTGTGAATACGAATATAAATAATTTCGTATTCATAAGATTGAATACGAATTTATTTGTATTCACGTATTTCATATGTATATATAAATACAAATAAAATTGTATTCACAAATTTTCCTGTAAATAAAATTTAATTTACAGGGAAAATTCTAAATGCACCAAAAAAGTGTGAATATTCACATATTTTGTGAATATTCACAAGAAATCAAGTGATTTAAATATACGAATACAAATTTATTTACATTAAAATTATTGAAAAAAAAATTTATTGACAAAAATATTCAGAAAATAAATTATGTATTTGTGCTTATTGAAGGTAGTATTAGGAAGGATATCGAAGATAGTACTTGGAAGGATATAGAAGATAATATTAGGAAGTTGATAATATTAGGAAATTGATAATATTAGGAAGTTGATAATATTAGTTGATAATATTAGGAATTAGGAAGTTGATAATATTAGGAAGTTGATAATATTAGGAAATTGAAAGTGGTATAAGAAAGAGTATAGAAGGTAGTATTAGGAAGGATATTGAAGTTGGTATTACGAAGGGTATAGAAGGGGGTAAAAGGAAAGGTATAGAAGGTGGTATTAGGAAGGACACTGAAGAAGGTATTAGGAAGGGTATAGAAGGTAGCATTGGGAAGGGTATTCAAGAAGGTATTAGGAAAGATATTGAAGGTGGTATTAGGAAGGGTATAGAAGGTGGAATAAGAAAGGTTATAGAAGGTAGTATTAGGAAAGATATTGAAGGTGGTATTAGGAAGGATATAGAAGGTAGTATTAGGATATAAATATTCAATATTCTTCATACGAATCATTTAAATAAAAAAAAAAAAAAAATAGTTAAATATTTACACCAAGTAAACTCTTGTTTTTCTTTTTTCCTGTTTGTTTGGTTGGTTGATTGTACGGAAAACTAATGATTTACAATTTGTATGTACCTCAAGTAATCGTATGTAAAGAAAATACCTACTACAAAGTAAAACAATTCAAGTGATAAATTGTGGTTCAATCCTGGGTTCTAGTCTAACCTATTCAGTTATTCAACTAAAACATATTATGCTAATAAATTGTAGTATAGAAAGACAGACATTTAGTTCCATTTTTATGAAATACAATAGTTAAAAGTCACAAAAATTATTTGAAGAGCATTGCCATCCAATAACATATCACTACCGTCCGGGACGCCATTTATGAAATGGTCATATTTCGAAAAATAAAGTTGTAGGTGCATGACCAACTATCGACAAAAATTAACCATCACATATATATTCAATTGGTACTAAACCACGTCTCCAAGTATCTGAATTAAATATAACAAACCACAAATTGGATAACGCGGGAGAAATTCTACAGAAAGAAGAAACGAAAAGCTCTCCTGGACACTCTGAAGCACCAATTCAAATGAACTTAAATAATCTGGATAAGAGTTGAGAACACTCTACGCCTTCCCGAGCTTTCAGTCTTGAAGAAGTGAAGCTTTTCATAGAGAAGAATAAATCAAAATATCCAATAACATTCTCTCAACTTGAATCTATTCTGCAGATAACACTTCAGGAGAAAAACGCACAAGAGGTTATTTCAGAATTCACCTCAGATATAGATGGAATTGTCAAAATGCTCCTTGATACCCGCATAAACATTCGCAAGAATAGGTCTGCGAAAATCCGAATAACCAAGGTACTTAAATCACTAGATGTATCGAAGGACATTCAGAATTCCTCTACACCAGAGTCTAGTTATTCTGATCGAAAACATACTCGGGGAAACGACCAATAGTTAAGGTTTAATCAACATATGTTTAATTTACTTTTTTTTTTCTTCTTTTTTTTAACAAATCTCATTTAACAAATATTTAGATTATTATTTAAACCATCATGTCAAACAATCCAAAATTACATATTCTCCAGTGGACCTGCGACGGCATTAATAGACACTACGAGTAGGTACCTAAAAATACTAATAAATGAAAAACAACCCCATGTGATATATTTAGAAAAAACTCACCTACAACCTTCCATGATAACAAACCTTAAAGAGCTGCAAATATTTCGAAGAGGTCAAGCAAAAGCTTCGTCGACCTGGGGAGGTGTCGCCGTTTTAATTACAAACACCATCGTAGCACAAGAAGTACATCTTAAAACACATCTGGAGGCAATAGCTGTTCAAATACACAACCCAGACCCAATCTCGATATGCAACGTATATATAGCCCCAAACCAAGATTTCTACTTTCATCAGATAGTGTATCAACTTCCGAAGCCAGTAGTGTTCGTTGGTGATTTCAACGGACATACTCAGCTATAGAAGACCGAGCTGCCAATGACCCAATGGGGTAGAGGCAGGATAATTAAAATAAAATAAAAAATTGGTACAAAAAAGTTGATTAATTTTCAAGTTGATTTCTGTAAAATTTGAGAACCAAAACGTAAAATATATCTGAATAATGCTCATATAAATGTATGATACTTCAAAAAACTTTTATTTTTCTACGGTTCAACACTTATATTACGCATGTTGGAGTTAAAGTCCAGCGGTATAGAGAAATATTCAATAAATAAATCGAAGGAGTGGCCGAACGTCTTGGGGCTACCTGGATTAAGGAAAACCAAACAGCTTGAAGGTTAAAGCCGAAAAGCTTAGATTGGAACAGCAAACGGATGACTCGACACTTAACAATAAAGAAGCCCATACAGAAAAAAATTTTCTAGTCGGCACTTCCGGATTGTTTCATAAGATCAATCTTATAAGCGGGGTTCCTCCCTATGAAAGGAGGGAGGAACCCCGCTAAAAAAGACGAATTGTATTGGTCAATGAAATATGATAATAATTCATGTATGTATGTATGTATGTATGTATGTATGTATGTATGTATGTATATATATATATATACAAGCACAAACACATCGTACATGTTTACATCAGGCTTATGTGTATATGCCTTAATATTGTGCATATACAGGGTGTCTACTACTTTTGTGAAAGCTAATTTCATGACTTTTTCGTGACATTTTCATGACTTTACATACAAATTTCATGCCCATTAAATTGAAAATAATTTCACTTAAAGGAAAAAGCCTTAACTTTTAGTTTAAAATTGATTGTAACCTTACCTGGTTACCGTGAAGATGGGGAGGCGGATCGAATTGATTCACCGTAAGAAAACGACAATTACGAATGCGTAGAAGTCCTGAGATTATGTTAGACTGAACGGTAAATTTCGTGTCATGGTTTCCAAATTCATGACATTTTCGTGACTTTCGTGCTCTATTTTCAATTTCGTGACATTTTGTTTATTTGCGTGACTTTTTCGTGCAGAAGACACCCTGATATATGTATATTTAGATAGATAGAGAGAGAGAGAGAGTGTGTGTTAGGCGTGGTGAGAAGGAGACAGACAGATAGATAATCGCGACAGACAAGGATAAGCCCCAGGCTTGTAAAGGAGTAGAGAGCCGTCGAGTACAAGTTGTTAGTCGGAGTAATCCGGGAAAGCTCCAAGTTCCTGGCAATGGAGAGGATCGCCTTAGCTTAAAGGGGATAATAACAACAATATTAATGCTAAGTGGATTCAATTGATTACACCAGCGGCTTCCTCGTCTCTCCGTCCGAATTAATTACTGGGACTAAATCAGTCGGGTAACTCGAAGATCCTGAGTAGTAGGGGGTCAACTAGGGTTGGGTTTCGGAGTTGAGAGGGTCGACTATGCGGAGGACTGGGGGCTCAAGAAGTGCAACGTTTTAAGTGTGGCAAATCGCTTATGCTGATGTCGGACAAAGAGGTCAGGTAAGGCCTAAGGAATTCAGGAGTTGGGTGGCTTAGCTACGCTGCGTGTAAGGGGTACAACGAGTCCTAAGTATTAGAAGAATGGCAAGGGTTCAGAAGTTTGATGGCACAACTCTGTTCAGAAGCGGGTTGTACTAAGAAATGGTCACTAAAAACTCGGTCAGTACCCCCTCCTGTTTGCCAAGGTTTAGCCTGTACAGCTCACTCGTGGGCTTAAAACGCACTAGGCTTTTAGAGCGGACGAAGGAATAGACTATGAGCACGGGTTTCTTAACCGATCGTCTAAGTCAATAAATTCCCAGCGGCGCAGAATCGTTCCGAGGGTCTTTGACGGGCTTGTGTGATGTTTTCTTGAGTTGATATTCAGGAAGAATTAGAAGATATCTCAGAGCAAACGCAGCTGTCTCTCGTTTGGAAGAAAAACAAAGTAACAATTTTTCCTGCGTAACTTCCTCACAACTAGAAGATAGCCTGTGCTACAATGTACCTATTTCTTGTCATCCAAAGAAGTCATTAAATAATAACTCAATGCGACCAGGTCCTTCGTTTGACGATGACACGCAAGTCATCGTCAATTGAAGAACCTTCACTACGATGAGCGGATATTCGAGTTATATTTTTCATCCATCAATGTATTAAATGTTTCCACAATCATGCATTATTATACACATTATACATTTGATGAAGCCCTCATCAAAAATATAAAAATAAAACCACGAAATAAATAAATACCTAGCTCTAAGATTATAAAGAAATATGTCTTAAAAATAGAGATATTCTCATAAATAAGAGAAACGTCAAAGGAGAAATTCTTCTTGGTCGATCAGAAAGAGGAAAAAGGAGCGGGAAATAAAATAAAATGTGAAATAAGCTAAGAGAGATATTAGGAATTCATTTGGCGGTGTCAGATTGGAATTCCAGCTGGAGAATGTCTCTGGAGGACTAAGTATTTTCAGGAGAAAGACAGTCTTAGCATCTCTGGCTCATGAATAAAAAGCGAACAAATTCTACTACCAATGCTCAAACAGAAAAAGCTTTATATAAATCGAATTTCACCCTGAAAGTTAAAAACACCATTAAGGTGAAATAAAATATAAAAAATAAAAAAGGGGAACAAATTTTCAGATATTCTTTCTGGAATTATTATAAAGAAATGGCAATTCCGAACTTTAATTAGTGCATTATTCTTATCGTAAAATCTTAAATTGCACAAATAGGGATATATATATATATATATATATATATATATATATATATATATATATATATATATGTATATATAGCTTAGCTGGAATAACATAAGAATTTTATTATATACTATACATGATAACGTAGAATAGAAGAATATAATAGTAGGAAAATATAATAAGTTATAAGTTAGATGAAGAAAAAAATGAAGAAATGAGGAATGAAGAAAAAAAAATCAATAAATTAATTATGAGTTGACATTATTGACTTGCTGTATTAGTTGTTAAGCAGGAATTGAAATCAAATTACCCGGGTAATTATATTTATTTAACTGGGCAATTAAAATGTATGGTTACCACAATGTGCTCATTTATTCTTTAAAAAACAAAAAACTACATTAAATATTTACCGGCAGTAATTCATAATCGTTGAGAGAGAGAATATCGAAAACTAAACACACATAAAGAGTCTAAAAAAATATAACAATCACTAATAGGATCTGTCAAACGTATCTAAATATAACTTTCGTGTTGCCCGATCAACTCACAGTAGACCGCATAAGCGAGTTCTCCCTATGGAGGTAGGGAGGAACCGCGCTAAAACTAGGTACTTTGGTTTTTATTATTTACATTTTAACCCCCTTAAAAGTGTCTGCCTTATTTATTGCTGATTGTAAAATTGCCTTAATTTGTCATTTTTTTTTTTTTTTACGTTAATGATAGTTGGCTTCTGAATAAAACGCTATTTTTGAGCAATATTTTTTTGCACCTTTCCCCTATGCACCAATCCATAGTCATATAGTCTATAGTCGTATCCAACACGTACTTACCTTACCGAAGAGGTACATTAGAGCAAAATTTCAAGGTGCATAAAACGCTTCATGAAAAGTATGTATAAAATGTATGATGTACTTCTTATCTGATGAATGAATCTCAAAGATGGAATATTTATCCTTTTTGTAATATGTAATTTTTTTATTTATTTATTTGAGGAGCTTCGTAACGCAGACAAAAGTAATATGTTAACAACTATATTTGTTAGCACTTGCTGAAACTAGCTTAGCATTGTGTTTTATATTGCACTGTGAATAGGAAAGAATATATCATTCATTATCGCCATATCGTGGTAGATTATTTTAAAAAGGTAAGCGTGCTGCAGAAGATCATAGAAAACGTTGGAGTGTTAATTGGGATGATGTCTTAACGGAACGAAACTGGTTTACGAAATTTCATGCAGGAAATTTTGATATTGCCGTGTTGCTCAACGGTCTGGTCGCCCACATGAAATTGAAACGAGCAACGATAAAGCCCATTGTTGATCAGCATCCCACCCAATCAGTGCCAAAGCTATGGCCCTAAATGTATCGCACACAATCATAGAAAACCAATTGCACAAGCTCGGCTATGTTTCCATGCTTAATTAATGTTGGGTACCTCACTCTCTAAACGAAGTCAACTTGGCAAAACGAATTTCTGTTTGCGATTTACTAAGGAAACGGCAACAAAACGACCCATTTATGAAAAGGTTGTTATCAGGAGATATATTTCTTTAAGCCTTATCTTACAGTTTAACAATAAGTAACTGTTACTAGATCAATGCATATGGTAGGATTTCAAGGGTACTATTTTTGATGAGCTATTGCCAACAGGACGTACAATTGGTTCAATTTTATACTGACCACAATTACCAAAATTGGATCAATCAATTAAAAATAAACGCCCAGAACTGGCAAGATGGAAAGAAAGCTGTTGTGTTCCATCAAGAAAGAAGTCGCTAGGTCTCGCACCGTTTTTTCCGCCCTAACTATTCACATGACCTAACTCCAAGCGACTACAACTTATTCCGGTCTCTGCAGGATGGAAAAATATTCCAAAAGGAGAGGGCCACAAATACCACTTCTATCATTTTTCTAGCAATTAACCCCAGGCATTCTATGAACATGGCATAATGCAGTTACTAGAAAGATGGAGAAAAGTCATATTAAATAATGGTCAATGTATTCAAGATTAAAATTCATTTTATTTCTATAATACACTGGGTTTTATTTCACCTTGAAAGATCGAAAGGACTTATTGTTGCTAAACCAATATTAGTTGTGATAGTAAGTCAAGTAAAATAGGAAGTACGGAAAATAGCATAAACAAGTGTTCCTTTTAGTAATTCAGAAATGGTGCAGGTATGAATTTAGTTAATCATATCCGTTGTGAAAATGTATCGTGTGAAACACATGTATCGTGGGTCATAATTTTTTATTGTCTTTGCGAAAATTTGAGAATATTTAACCCTCAATTTAGTAATGTATTATTTATTAAATGGCTTAAGTGGTTTATTTTTGATATTTTATGACCTGCTAACTGGGAATTGTTGGGCTATCATAGATATCAGGCAATTCGTTTCCTAATTATCAGGAATGATCCGTGATCCGCGTCAAATATGTTTGTGACAACTTTTTTTCACTTCTGTAACTGTACTAATAAATTTCTCAATCCCACTGTAATAAGCCTACAATTTTGCCTCCATTCGGAGTTATTCAAGTAGGACTCGATTTGCCGAAGTAATTGACAGGCGACCCTCAAAAAGTCCGATATACTGTCCGTAGCCGCGGACAGTATATCTTCCTCCTGCCAATCAATGGAATTACAGACCGACAATTGGGCACAACATTAATGAAGCATTCAGCCCTGACAAATGTTTTCGGAGAGATCTCCGTAAATGTCCCTACCTACTCCACCGTTAATCAGACTCATACCATTCTTCATACCTTTAAAATTTCAAAAGGATTTGTCAATAGCTAATCGAGTAGCACACAAACCTCTTCCCAGCATAAGATTTGGCATTTCATCATCTAAAACATCGCTCTTCTGCCTGAAATGAATTTCGAGCAATAGAAAAAAAAAAAGGAATTTTCCCGTGGTAGTGCCCCTGCTGCACCATGGAGGTTTAATAAAGGGTGCTCACCCGTGATAAGCCCAGGGCTAAGTTCCCAGATGCAGCTAAGCTATAATAAATAATAAAATACGCTATTTTGTCAAAACGACCCATGGAACAAGTGATTCTGACTAGTAGAGAAAGAAACAAGTAGAACCTACATCTCTAATTGACAAAATAAAAGTGCAAGTGTGATAAAATTCCATATTATGGAGGTTTAGCATATTTTATACACGTTTCGAGAACAAAAATTATAGTTGCTACGGGTACTTTTATAAAAACTAGTCTGTTTCGACCACTGAAAAATGTCAAACTGATTACGAACTATTTTAATATGAGCGACATAAAACTTAATGTATATACCTATTTTCTATGGCTCATTCCAAAAGTGCCGAATAGAAAAATAACGGTGGTTCAAATTTGTACTATATACTATATATATATATATATATATATATATATATATATATATATATATATATATATATATATATATATATGTGTGTGTATTTATATACAAACATCTTCCGTCTAATCTCAAATTTCAAGTTCGTTCACCACCAAAATCCATTCATTGGAACTTGGTTTTTGGAGCAAGAATAATCGTTACGTTTTAGCACTTTCCTCCGAAGGAAAGTAGCTATTAAGGTTGGACTCATGACGGAATTTTTGAAAAATTTCTTCAAATCTTTATCGATCCTACCTAGTAGACACCGAAAATGACCCCCGTTAAAATTTATATATATATATATATATATATATGTGTGTGTGTGTGTCTGTTAACACGATAGCGGCCAGAGTTTTTGTTTTTTCGTCACGAAACTTGGTATATAGCATTCAATTAGCAAACGATTGAACGAGTTCGTTAACCACCAAAGTCAGTCCACCGGAAGGGGGGGGGTTTACCCCGAACCCAAAACACTAATTTGACTATCTCAGCCGTAATATTTGTTATATTTCAACGAAACTTGGTATTCGTAGTGGTAATATAGAGAGAAAAGTGAGATATAAAAATGAACTAAATCGGTTCATTAGAAGGGGGGGGGGGGGGGGTTTACTCCGGGCCCACAATATCAATTCGCCACTACCAGCCGTGATTTTTGGTATATTTCGACGAAACTCGGTATTCGTAGTGGTAATCCACAGGTAAATATGTGTTGTAAAAATAAACTAAATCGGTTCATTAGGAGGGGGGGGGGGGGTTTACTCCGGACCCACAATACCAATTTGCCACTACCAGCCGTGATTTTTGATATATTTCGACGATACTCGGTATTCGTAGTGGTAATCTACAGGTAAATATGTGTTGTAAAAATAAACTAAATCGGTTCATTAGAAGGAGGGGGGGAGGTTTACTCCGGACCCAAATTCCTAATATACTCATACCTGTCGTAATTTCTGCTGTATTGTAACGAAACGCGGTATACGTCGTGGGTAACTCATGAGAAAGAAGTGTTGTAAAAATGAGCTGAATCGGTCAATCGGAAAGGGGGGGTTTAATTTGTAATATATTTCAATAGAAATAGCCAGACGTAGGTTCACAAAGCCGCCGCAAGGAGCGCTTTCTACAACTAGAGAGACTGTATCCTGTTCCTGCGTTAGATCAAAATACGATAATATGAGGTTTTTTGTATTTATTACTTAGTGTAGTAGGTACCATGTGTAAACATAACTCTGGAAGCAAATTAATAATTGATCAGTTACTCATTAAAAATTTAAAAGAGAACTATTCATGTTTTTATTTTATTTGTGTAGGCTATTTTAAGCAAATTGTTTTGGAAAGCAGTCTACACTACCCAAATTCTGAGGAAAGTGCTTAGTTATGCAGCTCCTGCGTGACAGACTTTTCTAGTTAATATGCTTGCAGGTATTATTTTTTTCGATTTCGATGGGTCGATGTCAACCGGAGAAATAAGTGCTTAAAACTTCGAAAGCATTTTAAAAATTCGTTGCTATAGCGGTTTTTGTGTTTGATTTTTTATTGAAGTTTTTATTGCTTGTTTTTTTTTAATTGTTTTTAGCAGTAAAATTAAGTGCCTAGTAAAACAAGATCGGTAAAATGAGAAATCATTTTCTTTTGTTAGTCATAGATTTTTCCGAGCGGAAGTCGATGAGGCCAAGGTAGGAATTTTCGCTATCGTAATTATGCGGTGCCTAAAATCTAACTTTCCTTCAAGATTTCATTGGAGTTTGTGCTTTCATTTTACACAAAATATTAACTATATTTATTCCAGGCTTTCCAAATTACAATAAGGATAACAACGGTAGTTAAACGCGCTAAGATTCCTCCGAGTTTTTACGATTGCATTTTATCAATAGGCATTAGAAATTTTGAACGTTCCCTGTATTTTGTTAAATACAAAAGTGGCAAATTGTTGCCATGGAAAGTGGAAAAAGTGTCAAGTGCAAATGAATTTCCTCCAAAAAAAAAAAACCTCAGCAGTTAGAGCAAATGTTGCATGACTTTTTCGTTGCATATTTTTAAATTACGCCAGATATAAGCAATACACGGAAGCAAGCTATGCTGATGCAGTTCCTTCGTGTCGGATTTTCTATTACATTCAAAAACCATGTGCCAGTATGGAATTGTTTGTGCGCCAGTGGAACGGGACATACAGCAAGGCGGATTTGATATAAAAGGCATTTCAACTATCAAATCTATCCAAAAGTTGAGGTAGTGATGTAGTTCTATCATGATTAAATTTATTTTACGCCCATCAAGGTGTAACACAATAAAATCACACATACAGCCATTTCCTACAACGCTTTGGCAAATAAAACCAATTTTTCACAATAATAGGGTAGTCCACTTTGGTCCTCTGGTTATAATGTCCATTAGTGATAGTCCGAAGATATACTGATCGTGAGCTTGGACCGGTCCTGAGGATTTGCATACATTGGGCAAGCAATATGGAGGGGCTCTCGAATGTTCACCAAGACCCAATTACACATAGACTTAAGAGATTATCAGATAATTCACAATGAATTGTTAGAACAATAGAGGAGGGAGTGACTCGAACAGATATTATTTACTTATATGGAGGTTGACTTTGAATAGACTCTAGAAATTATTTTGGTATTATGAGAGGGGGATCATATAACACATAGATAAACAAAAACATAAAAAACAAGAAACGCAACAAAATACTTTTCATCGCAAAAAATAAAAGATATCCCCAGAAAGTGCGATAAGAATTCATGCAATACAATACAAAAGGAAATTAACCATTTCTAATTCCTAATTTAGATATAGGCGAAATTCGGTCGACTGTGGTTAATGAATAAAACTAAATTTTTCAAATTAATATGCGTTTTATTTATCCTGACGTTTCGGTTTAAAATTCAAGCCTTTAGGAAGGCAATCACAAGAAAAACAGAGTAATTCTAATTTATTATTATTTATCTATTTACAGAGAAGGAATAAACTGACTATAAGGACCGAACCCTACTACATGTACCTTCACAACCTCAGCGGTCAACCATCTCCTCACAATCTAGTTTTAATTCCATGTCAGTTCATTTTGTGATGATGTGCTTATCGTTGAATACATTTTGGCGCGATGCCCGCCCTAGAGACAATATCGCCACCCATGGAATTTTAAATAACACTGAACCTCTAGTTCATCAAAACGTACACAGAAGAGTAAAAGTTTAATTTTACTCGTTAGAAATTATAAAAAAGAATTTGTTTTATTAATAGAATTACTTAGTGCATCCAGTGAAAGAAATCATCTAATAATAAAAATATTGTTTCCGAAAAACAAAACTGACAGCATTTTGCTATTTACGCATTAGTAAATGAGACTACAGAATGTAAAAGAATCTTGTCTTTAGGAAAAGTAATTTATAACATTTATCGAACTTTCAAAACTACTTTCGCGGGTGAAAGCCGAATACATTCCTTCATGACAAAGCGAAGGATGATAAACGATTGACATAAAGTTGAGAGGGATGATATGGTGACCGGGCTTCAACAACGACTAGTTTCAGAATTCATTATATATAAATTTGTATTTGTTTTCGAGATGACAAATCGCATTCCGCAACAAGCTAATTGGTCCCTTTCCTAGACATCTCTCTCGAGCATCAATCATAACATACTGAAACCATTCTTTCTAAGCACGACGTACATATCAACAAAGCCGGATATTGTCCAGGGTTAATAGTTAATAAAACTACATTTTATATAAAAATGAGTTTGTATCGTCAACGTTTTGGTAAATAACACTGTTCTGCAAAAAAAAAACTTTTCTCCCCTCCCTTGAACAATTTTGCCTGTTTCTCATGTTTTCAGGTGTGCTGAGTCCGAATCTGAACTCAGAAAAATTCTATCACCCTCTGATTTTGAGAGAAAAGAGGAGAAACTTGGAAAAAATGAAAAATTGTATTTGAAAATTATTGTCTTTAATATAACAGATTTTTTTTTCTTTTTCAACGGTAAAATATAATTAATTGAATCCTGCATGCTATCAGGTATAATACTAGATATGACACAACTCAAAAAATATACACACATCGTCAATGAGTATTTTTCTTTTCTTTTGTACTCTTCCTCCTCTGTCTCCCGCTACAGTGTCCAGCAGTAATCCGCCAGGATCTTCTCATTCCATTTGCCAGTATATCTTTTTTCCATTCTGGATATGTCTTGGTGGAATCGTTCTCCATGTTCGTCCGAAACTGCACCCAAATTTGGGACGAAAAAGTCTAGGTGACTATGCAGGAAATGTATTTTTAAGGACATATTGCATCCCAATGTTTTATATGAAGTAAGCAGTTCTTGGACTATTTTTCGGTAGTCTCTAGATTTTTCGTTTCCCAAAAACTTAGCACCTACCTCTCGAAAAGCAATCCAAGCCTTTTTCTCAGTAGTATTTAACTTTGCTTCAAAAGTGAGGTCCTTGAGTAGATGTCGAATTTGGGGTCCTACGAAAATTCCCTCCTTTATCTTAGCATCGCTGGGATGCGGAAATTTTTGTTTTAAGTACATGAAACCTTCTCCTTCCTTGTCCATCGCTTTTACGAAGTTTTTCATTACCCCCAATTTTATGTGGAGTGGGGGTAAAATTATTTGGTTTTTGTCCACTAATGGAGGATTGGTAATGTTTTTTTCACCTACTTTTTCCTTACGCTCTGGCCATTTTTTTTACGACATAACGGTCTCTTCTTTTTCTGCTGTCCCACTCGCACAAAAAACAACAAAGTCCTTGGAGTCCTGTAAGCATGGCTACCACTTTAAGATCTGCACAAATGCGCCATTTGTACTCATGGTACTTGATTTTTTGTAGAAGTATCTTCATGTTGTCATAGGTTTCTTTCATGTGGACCGAATGAGCTACTGGGATAGATGGATGTTTGTTTCCATTATGAAGGAGTACTCCTTTTAAACTAAACTTGGAGCTGTCAATGAATAGTCTCCATTCCTCTGGATTGGTTGGCAGATCAAGTTCCTGGAGCAAATGAAATACATCATTGCAAAATACAAGATTTTCTTCCATCGAGAAAAAGCATAGAACTCCTGATTCCCGTTTTCTGAAGAAAGATATATTCACGCCTCCTTCCAAGAGATTCCATTGTTGCAACCTTGACCCAAGCAGCTGAGCTTTTGATTTTGGGAGATCTAAATCACGAACAAGATCATTCAATCGCCTCTGATTTATGAGCTGTGGCTGAGTTTCAGAGGGGCTGGACGAACTTGAAATTTCTTCTTGTTGACTGGTTCCAGGTTGAGGTGAAACGCTTTCAGAATCGCTGCACTCGTCAGAAGTAAGACGGAACTTACTCGGATTTGGTGGGATGGGCATGGAGGCATCATGTGGAGCTGGTCTCATGGCAGAGGGGATGTTGGGACAATTTTCTTTTTGCTCTTGAACGAGAAACCTTTGATTGTGGTCATGCAAAAATAGCAATCGGTCACGTGATTTGTAGGTTCTCGCCATATCATGGGAACTGCAAATGTCATTGACTTATGCGTCGCATTTAGCCAACCAGTCAGAGAACGTGAGCATGAACTACAGCATATTTTAGGAGCCCAGGATTTGTCCTGATCACTTACTTTACATCCAAAGTATAACTCGTATGCCTTCTTCACCAGCGGAGTCAGAGGTTTCTGAGTGGACTTGAATGTGACTTCACCACAAACATAGCAAAAGGAATCAGGCTTATTTATACACTGTCGTGACATTACAGAGAAAAAGTGAACTGTTCCCAGAACAATGATAGCACAACTGAATATCCAAATAAGTGCGTTTAGCGAAAGCCTCGAGAGTACTGATCAAATCCTAGAAGAAAATAGTGACAAGAGAGGGGCTGAGTGGGAGGGGGGGAGTTGGGGTATTGAGGGTGAAAGGGGAGGGAAAGGGGGGCAGGTAAGGATTTGAATGAAAAGGATACCACTATAAAAGAGAAAGGAAGGCCATTCCCCTAAAGATCCAGGTAGAGACCAAATCTCTTCCTCAAGATCAAAAACTGAAAAAACACTTTTAGCCATATTTCTTCAACCACTTGTAATATTCCCATCAAATTTTTTTTCGTTCAAATATACTTCATTGCGCTCAAAATCATCGGGCTTTTGAATTTTTTTCACTATGTTTTGATGCCAAAAAAAAATTCGTCAAATTTACAAAAAACTCACATTTTTGGATAAAACACTAGAATTTCTCAAGAAACTGTGCGTGATAGACAGAATCTGACTTCAAATTCGTGTTCAGCACATTTGAAAACAGTAAGAAAGCATGTTTTGGTTTGAAGGAGGATTTTCGTGCAGAACAGTGTAATCAGTGATTTTCGGATTTTCAAACGGATCAGTTCTTCCTTTCCTCATAGCTCTGACGAAGGCATAGGAGATATATGGAAAATTATTTTTACATAAAAAAATAGTTTGATTTACAATTATGGCTCGCTAGCTAGAACGAGGTTATCTTAGCGCGGTTCCGTTCATATCCCCAGAGTCATTTTGAAGATATAGAATAGAAACAGTTATTACTTTGTTTAGATCAATCGTGACAAAATACTAAGATACTCATATTACTGTTAAATTCAATTAAAAATACGAAGATCCCTAAAACCTTTCATGTCTATCAATATTTTTTTTTCTTTTTTAGTGACATAGGAGAAGTTTCCTCTTTACTTTTCATTTTATATTATTTTATGTAGATGAGCCTGAACAGGACCGAAAATATATAAAAGTATATGCTAATATTTTAAACAATTTTGGAGAGCAACTCCTGCCAAATTCTTACAGAATTCATTATTTATATTGCCAGAGTTGCGATAAACTATTAATAAAATAAAAGAAAGATTGGTAAATCATAGATAATCTTTATCCTCTTATGACCATGCACCACTCGTATAAGCGGTATAGATTTTTCTAAAAAATTGACGTTTTCTCTTAGCCGAATCTCAACCATTCCTTGAATACTTATCGCGTAATCGGCGAAATATCTGGATCTCATAATTAAGATATATAGCGGCTGGTCTGTGCTTGCCTTGCCAAACCGAGCACATCCTCAACCACAGGTACGGCAGCCGAAGAATAAATGGACCATAAAGGTAAAAATGGCAACCCTGGTCCCTGCAGTGCGGCTGGTGGTTCCGCGGCGGGCTCGGGGCACCACGTAGGGGTTCCCATCCCTACCGTATCTACAGACACTAGAAATTCTAAATTTTTGGTACAATGAATCCGAGGCGCTGAAAACCTCGCCGCTTAGCGCTTATTAAATTATATAAAAATATCAAGATATATATGCATAGAGATAAAAGTGAGTTCTAATTAGATATAGAGTTCACCGTTAGTAAATCCATGTGCGGTGAACGGATTTTGGTAAGACGAGCTTATATAGTGCAAGTATCGAATAAGGGTGGTGAGAGGAGGGTAAGGGGGGGGGAGGTTAGGAGCCCCGTGCTGATGTCTGGCTAATGCCCTATCGGAGAAAACATTACCCTTCTCTCTGGATAACCACATTATCTACTCCAACCAACTTAGTCCATCTTACAAACTTTATTCTCATAACAGAGGGTCTACTTAAATTACAGGCTGCAGAACACCAAAACAGGCTGAAGAGCACATCGTTAGGGGTAGACTATCTGGCTAGTTCTGTTTACACAAATATCTACTTCTCCATTTAGCTCTTCATACATATTTGTACGTTTCCTTTATTTCTACTCCTAGTCGCATTCACTTGATTATGGCTTAAGTGTTCCTTCATCAGAATGTTAGGAAGCATGATTTCCCTGAAAACCTACTACCTTGAGTTATTTATTGTATTAAATATGGGAAATGAATATAAACCGTTTTAAAATCAGGTGTAGATAGTTAGCCGTCAAGGTAAAAACTAGTCATGGAATACTCATGTCTGACGAATGCTACCAAACAGTAGCCGAAACGTTCTTAACACTAGATTTACCATACAGATTTATAAAAAAATCGTATTGATGATTTTTTACCCGAATCCCAACTATTCCCTGACTGCTTATAAACCGTTTTAATTTTATACACCTCCAGATATCTTTTTATATGTCAGTGATTTAATTTTCAAATCTTCAACATCAGAGAAAAACGAAAAAAAATCTTTCTCAGCAATGATTGAAATAAAACTAAAACATTATTTAAGTTATTTAAGTTTTATCTGTAATAACCTGCTTGTTAAATTTAATAATTTATTATTTTTAATTTTATTGTTTATGGGACAGAATGTAGGGCAAAAGTAAAAAATACTGAAACATCATATTTCACGAATGAAAAATTATTCCATTAAATATATGGCGCTTAAAAAAAATCACTACAATAGGGACATCAATCTTTTTTTATTTATTAATTGAAGCACTACAACAACGTTCTCTTGCATTTTTCAAGAACTGCAATTAACCGTTAAAAACAAGAAGAATACTTTATATTTTATTTCACAATAATAATATAAAGAAATATCACAATAGGTAGAGACAAACTAGATAGATGTTTTTGGAAATAGTACAAAAATGAATTTAAAGAATGAAGGGGTTTTAAAATAAACCACTTGAGGCTATAAAATGAACAGTTGAAATGAAAGCTTAATATTCTAATTTATAAACTTAGAATATGATTTCAACTAAATGTCTTAGTGTAACTGATGTTATATCCAATAAATCTAAATATATACACACGTATATATACATAAATAACCATACACTAGTGCTGTTAGTAAGATGTTGTTAACGTACGTATAACTCACTAACTAAGTAAAGAAGTAAACTGATGAGTATCTAACACTTTAAGAGTCGGTCATTTACGGTAAAAAGATAGCATAAAAATATTTTAATGTGGTGGTATTCCAATAATTCACACAGGGGGTATCAGAAAATGCATGCCAATGAATATAACATAAAAAAATAATAAGAATTGAAAAACAATAAATAAATTTTGTACTGCTAAGGCTAACAATCGAAAAAGTAATAAAATATCTGTCGGTATATTCATTTATTTACTTTCGTCTTCTGAAGTTTGTTCCTTTGTCTTGATGGAATAGTTCTTTGTAAGACTATCGAGTCATGGATATGCCTTGATAATGTGAGTAAGCAGTTAATGGCAAATGCGGAGTCCACTGGCATACAAAATAAAGTGATAAACAAAGCAGAGAAGAAGATAAAGAAAATATAGAATAATAATAAGAAAGAGGAAGTAATGATTGAAGCGAAATGAAATAGAACGATCAAAGTTTCACTGAGTTTTATAGAACTTATTAAGCCGAGGTGCAAAACTTATAATTTAAATCAGTACTTATGGCGGCATTATACGTTCCATTTTAGAGAATAAGTTTTTGAAACATGTTCTCCATTATGGATTTTCTTTCTAACATTATGGGCAGGGCTAATCTTGTTAAATAACTTTTGGTGTAACATCCCAAAACCCTTCATATATTTAATCCAGTCTTTCCTAATTAAAGAAAAACAAGGTAGAAAATACATGGACTTATGTAGTTTACTAGCTTAGGGTAATATGATATCGTCATAATCCAGCCAGCTCTCGTCTGCTTCTATATTTTTTTAACATTACATTATCAGAATTAACGATAAGCGGAGCAAGAATATCCGTCTCATCAGTCTGTTCTCACCCATGAATTTCAACGTCCACTTATTAATATATTTCTCAAATCAACACAGACCCTACCTACTAGCTATCGTAAATGTGTGAGAATATATAAACTCACACACGCACATCTATATGTGTTAGTATGTGCAACTATTAACGAATGCCTTATTTGTTGTAGACAGGATCGCTAAAGATTTTACGAAATTCTTAAAGTATTCATCCATGAGTACAATCTTCAAAAGCCCGATTCGCAGGTACTGCGTCATCTTGGAAAGCTAATAATATAAACAGTTAATGATTTGCCCTAATCTTTCGTGAAAAATGTAAACACATGTAAAAATGTAGATTGAAATGTCAAAGCGAATCTTAGGCGCGAGATCAGGACCAGACAGTATCCTAAGCGGAAATACCCCTATTTAAGTACCAATTTCTACAAACGTGATTGCTCTATCACAAATTTCATATCCACGGTATTTGTAAGAAATTTATTAAGCTTTTGTTGACGACTGACGTTTAAAGATTTTTTCGCCTCTGTTGCAGGACTCTATAAATTAAATAAAATAAAAAATATTAAGCTTTTAAATAGATGTTTTAGATTTACTACTATTTCCCAACTGGTTTCAAGATAGATAAAAATATATCCAACAATTCCAAGAAAAATCTATTTTATTTCAATTTTCCTCAACAATGGTTATATATATGGCCTTGGAAATTGGTTCATTAGATCCCCTAACGTCCAATGTACCTGGAAGCCTAGTAACGCAAAAACGTAGGCGTTACGATACGATTTGTTTCGCGCGAATTTCGCCCAATAAACCATGTTCTGGTGGAAGGATTCTGCTGGTTAACGAGGTTTAACTTAAAAATTCGACGAATCATTTTTGAAATCACACGGTGTATTTTTGTAATATATATATATATATATATATATATATATATATATATATATATATATATATATATATACTCACACATATATATGAACCACCTTTATTTTGGTGATTAATGGGGAAGAGGTGATCTGGTGATCTATGGGTTATGAAAAGTGCAATTATCCAGCCAGCATTTTATAAACGGGTTTCCTTCCATTGGAGTGAGGGCGGAAACGCACTAAAATGAATTCTCATTCTTAGATTACAGTGATTTACCAAGAGAGTAAATGCTGTGCTTGCCTACTAGAGGTAAGGAACTTTAAGACAAGTCCTATAAGTAACAATGTGTAAGCATGGAACAGAGAAGCATGGAAATGAGGCCGTGTAGGTCCTAAGTAGATATGACCCTTAGGGATAACAACCTATACCCTGGGAGGCCCTTCGTGAAACCTTGTACCCATTAGGGGGGAATAGGTAACACTCAAACTCCTAAC
Organism: Gonocerus acuteangulatus; assembly: GCA_946811695.1. Lineage (NCBI taxonomy): Eukaryota > Metazoa > Arthropoda > Insecta > Hemiptera > Coreidae > Gonocerus > Gonocerus acuteangulatus. Next base: position 42,600,732 of record OX328131.1, read on the forward strand.
CTAAACAGGTATTCTACTCATGTGGCTTGTATACGGTAATGTAATTTATTTATGTGTGTTCAAAAATAATACTGAATTAGGACGGAGATAACAGGTTATACCTCCCAACTTATAGGTATTTTATTGGCACAATGCGTTTGAAGACAACCTCATTTGCAGTGTCCTATTTACAAGCACCGATATAGTCTACAATAACACAGGTACACAAAATAAAAAGTCCGACTCACAGGAACTGCATCATCTTAGCGCGGTTCCGTTCTTATCCCTAGTCTAATTTGGAAAGATTAAAATATTTATTTATTGATAAGGTTTCGCAACTTTGGCGAATCGCCTGAAGATTAAATTAGAGGCAGTTATTATTTTGGTTCCACCAGTCTTGAAAGGTCTTGATTTACAATCTTACCTGGAAGGGTCGGTCAACACTAGAAAGGGTCCCGCTAGTTACAAGGTCTTGGAATCTAGGAAATCTAAATTTCTAACAATAAATTTATCTTCTTATTTTACTTAATCTGTTTTATTGTAAAATACATTATCCAACTATAAGCAATTAAGAAATAACAAGGAATAAAAACCGACATAAAAAAACCGTTTGAATAAACGAAATCAATTACTTTAATGTTTTAAGCACTTATTTCTCCGATTGCATCGCCTAATTAAAACTATCGTCAGAACATTTTTTGTAGAGCATTTAGTAAGCTTTCGAATGGTAACCTTTCGCTTCCCAAGATTTTCAACCGTTTTCGAGATACTAACGAAAGTATATAAAGTTACCAAAACTTTTTTTGTCTGTTAATAAAATATTTTATTCTAACCCTTCCTTTACTCCAAACGTAACCAAAATTTCAACGAAGTTCCCAAAACTTTTCATTATTTCTAGCAATAGAAAATTGGTCTCATTTTACCTATCCTGTTTTACACACAAATACATTTTCTTAACATAAGAAATTACAAAAATAAAAATCAATAAAAAACTAAGGGAAAGAGACAAAAATTACAAAAAGAACGACAAACACCCGTTCATAAGAACTAAACAGACGTATTTGAAGTTTTAAGCACTTATTTCTTCGACTGACATCACCTAATCAAAACTTGTTTCAGAATCTTTTCTGTAGAGAATTTAGAAAGCTTTCAAATAGTTTCTGTCCACTTATCAAAATTTCCCAACCGTGTTCGAGATATTAATGAAAATATACGAAGTTCCCAAAACTTTTCATGTCTGTTCATAAAATATTTTATTCTAACCCTTCCTTAACTCGAAAAGTAACCAAAAGTTTAAGATATTAGTTATGATAAAATTTAAACATGCAAAAAATGTTTCAACTGAATCCCATGATTTTATGTACCAAAACCAAAAACGTTATTAAGCAACTATGTTCCCAATTTTCTCGAAAACGGTTAAAGCTATCGCCTTAAAAAGGATTTCATTCGTTTTCCTAGGCCAAGAAGCCTACAAAACGAGTACTTACAAGCATATGAACTCAAAAATGTAATCGTTGCGATTTTTTTTGCGCAAATTTCGCCTCAAACGCCATCTTCCAGTGGGCGGATTTTGCTGGTTAACGAACTTGAGCCCCTATGAAGGGAGGGAGGAACCGCGCTAACAATATAAACAGATCTAAGGTAGCTGATGAAAGAAAGAATGAGAAGGTCTCGTATTGCAATTCTCTGTATGCAGGGTCTACTTCCAGGTAAAGTCATATACTTTTACTGCCCTTTACCGTTACTCAGAAAGCTCTTTGTGTTTACAAACAAAGGACTCGGTATCGACCACCCCTATTAACCCAAAAGTGATTATATCAAGCTTGATAAACTTCCTCAATTAAATTAAGGAATTTAAGAGTGCTTAAAATAGGTTCTTGATCTAGTCAAAAACTTCAAGGAGAATTAGACCATGAATAGAAAATTTCGGCCAAACAGAAGGAAAATAACAATAACAAGGATAGTCAAACTTCGTTTTCAAAGATTGTTAGTTTTAACACAAAAACGGTCACTCATGATTCTAATAAATTAAATGTGAAGGGTGATTACATAAATATTTCCTGTTGAGGCTTTAAAGCTTCAATTTAAAAAACATATTAACCCACAGGAATTATAGACTGGCCTAAAAACATAAAATCATTGAAAAAAGGATTTCTTATTATTGAATCAAACAAAAACGATATAGAGGTTATATCAACAGAGTTTTTAAATATATGCAAAGACCTGTTGATCAATAAAATTAAAATAAAAAATAAACTTTCGAAATGTTACATTTCACTTGCCACGATTTCCTAACCCTTTTCGAGATATTAAGGAAAAAATACGAAGGGGGCCTAATAGATATTCATACGGGATCTGAGAACCCCAAGATTCCGCAAAAATAAAATATTCTAATTATACGTATCCTGTTTTATTGGCAAATACATTTGACTACTATAAGCAATTGCAAACAATAGGGAATAAGCCAAAGAACTCGGATTAGGAGCCTCGACAGTTTCAAGACATTTGAAGGAAATCGGCAAATCCAAAACTGACATTTCATACGGTACAGCCTGATATATTTCTAACAATGAATTGTTTTTCTTATTTTAATTAATCTATTTTATTGTCAAATACATTTGTCCTGTACCAGCAGAAGGATGGCGTGGCCATGGGCAGCCCCCTCTCACCAGTTGTGGCCGATATTTTCATGGAGGACTTTGAAAGGCGGTTAATGGAGAAGACCGAACACAAACCGAAGCTCTGGCTAAGAACTGTGGATGATGTTCTCGCAATTTGGCAGCATGGGGAAGAGGAACTTAAAAAATTCCTCTTGCTAATGAACAACTTGCACCCAGCTATCAAGTTCACCGTCGAGGAGGAGAAGGACGGAAGATTGCCTTTCTTAGACCTCATGATCATTAGAGGAAACAATGATGAGCTGGAGCACACCGTTTATAGGAAGCCCACGGCCACAGGGAGATATTTACACTCAGACTCACACCACCACCGGGGACATAAAATGAGTGTAGTCAGGACAATCGCACATAGAGCTGTTAGCTTGTGCAGTAACCGGACACTCCTGAGGATGGAATTCGAGCAGATGACCAAGGATCTTGTCAGCAATGGTTACGATCAAAAATTAATTTCGCGAACCATCAAGGATGTGGAAAGCCGACACAAGGAGGAAAACAGCCGGACAGACACAAAACAAAGAACCAGAATTTCCTTGCCTTACGTCAGCGGTGTCAGTGAGAGGCTGGGCAGACTCTTCAGAAACGAGGAGATAGATGTCGCCTTCAAGCCTCTCAACAAGATAGGGGATTGCCTCGGGAAGAGTAAAGATAAGCAGCGGTTACAAGACCAGGGTGTCTACCATCTACCGTGCGACTGTGGGAAGGTGTATGTAGGTCAAACAGGTAAGAAGGTGGCCACCCGGATCGGACAACACGCTGCTGACTACAGCTGGGGCGCACCAAAACTTCTGCGGTGGCAACACACGGAGAAGAGTGCCCCAGGCAAGTATTATTCGACCGAGCCAAGACCCTAGCCAAGGAAACCAGCTTGACAAGGAGACTAATTAGAGAAGCCATCGAAATACATAAGCATCCGGTAAACTTCAATAGGGAAGATGGCCTCATCCTACCGGACATTTGGCGGCCCATCCTTAAGAAGATAGAGGAGAAAACAGGGACTCAAGACGACCAGCGCCCCACACGGACCACTGACGAACTACAGACGACGGACGAACGAAGAAGACAGCCCTCGAGCCCTATTGGCCCACGGACCCCCTACACCATTGGCCCGCATAGTCTACGAAGCAGGGCTATAAAGGAGGCAAAATCCGGGAAAAATTCATTCCCTTCATAACCACTGAGGACGACACATAGCAGCCTGAAGAAGTCGGAGATGTACCCGACGAAATATTGCGATGGAGAGAGGAGCGACACCGCTGGAGAAAGAAGCCGTTCCATACATACACATATATATACATATATATATATATATATATATATATATATATATATATATATATATATACAAATTTGAACCACCGTTATTTTCGGTCTCTAGGGGTTCTGAAACGCGAAATTTTCTTGTCGGCACTTCCGGATTGTTTCATTGTATCAACCTTATAAGCGGGGTTCCTCCCTATGGGGGAGGGAGGAACCGCGCTAAAAAAAAGTCCAATTCGCAGGAACTGCGTCATCTTAGCGCGGTTCCGTTCTTATTTTTAGTGTTTATGAAGGCATAAAATAGAAACAGTTATTACTTCGTTTAGATCAATAGCGAAACACCTATCCAAATGAAATCTCAAACGTTTGTTTGAGATTTCATTGTTGAAAGGTCTTGATTTACAATCTTACCTTTATGGGTCAGCTAGCCCATAAGTCGGGCAGAAAGGTCTCCGCTCAGAGGCATTTGGAAAGCCTTGGGATCTCTCTCTTTGAACGCTACATTTTTAACAATAAATTGATCTTCTTATTTTACTTAATCTGTTATATTGTCAAATACATTATCCGACTATAATCAATTTAAAAATAACAAGGAATAAAACAGACAAAAAGAACAGTTCGAATAAACGAAATCAATTACTTTAAAGTTTTAAGCACTTATTTCTCCGATTGACATCGCCTAATTAAAACTTTCTTTAGATCCTTTTTTGTAGAGCATTTAGTAAGCTTTCGAATGGTAACCTTCTGCTTCCCAAGATTGTCAACGGTTTTCGAGATACTAACGAAAGTATACAAAGTTACCAAAACTTTTCTTGTCTGTTAATAAAATATTTTATTCTAACCCTTTCTTTTCTCCAAACGTAACCGAAATTTGAACATATTAGTGTTGATGAAATTCGAACATGCAGAAAATGTTTCAACTGAATCCCATAATTCTAAGTACCAAAATCAAAGACAAAAAGAACAGTTCGAATAAGCGAAATCAATTACTTTAAAGGTTTAAGCACTTATTTCTCCGATTGACATCGCCTAATCAAAACTTTCATTAGAACCATTTTTGTAGAGCATTTAGAAATCTTTCTAATGGTGATCTTACGTTTCGCAAGATTCTCAACCTTTTTCGAAATATTAAGGAAAGTATACAAAGTTACCAAAATTTTTTATGTCTGTTAATAAAATATTTTATTCTAACCCTTCCTTAACTCCAAATGTAACAAAAATTTCAACATATTAGTTTTAATGAAAGTAGAACATGCAGAAAATGTTTCAACTGAATCCATTGATTCTAAGTACCCAAACCAAAAACGGTATTCAAAAACTATTTTTCCAATTTTCTCGAAAACGGTTAAAGCTATCGCCTTGAAAATGGGTTCTTTCGTTTTCCTAGCCCAAGAAGCCTATAAAACGAGTACTTACAAGCTTATGAACTCAAAAACGTAAGCGTTACGATTTTTTTTGCGCGAATTTCGCCCCATCGCCATCTTCCAGTGGGCGGATTCTGCTGGTTAACGAACTTGACCTTTCAAATTGGAAGACGGATTTTTGTACCAAATTTAGTCACAATCGGACCATCAGGGAAGCCAGAAATGAGCGAACAGACAAATATATATATATATATATATATATATATATATATATATATATATATATATATATATATATATATTGTAATGATATATTACATTCTTGAAAATATTTTTAAATTCAAATAACCATCGATATTTTGAAAAGCCCGCGCAAATCACAAACCATATGTACAAATAACATTGTATTATATACGATCAAAATTAATAATATTTTTGGACAATACTGATGTACAATATATCCATATTAAATGTACATTCAGATAACAATAAATTAATTATTTTGTATGGCAAAAAACAATTGTTATCTTTATATATAACCCAACAAACTGCGGAAGTTAAAAAGACAGAAGCCAAAGTTTCCCGCTCGAATGGCGTCTTTTGGTTCTCAGCGTTGGCCGAAGTCAGAGCTCTCCTCCAAGGAATACCGAATGTATTGAGATTTCGTTGGAAGCGGATTGATTTAGAGGTAAGAATTGTTTTTGTTGTAGTTTTCAATTATTTTATTATTGTTTGCATGTAATTTAATATTGTTTGTATTTCAGAATTGTCTGGAGATAAATGTTATATAATTTCATTCACTCGGAACTTTACCCTTGAGGTTAAGTCAAACTCATAATAAATCTTATTAAAATAATTAAAATATGTTTATTTCTTTTTTAAAAATTAATCATAACATTTTATGGCGCCCAACGTAGACGGCCGAGTGAATTGTAGATAACAATTGTAAATAAATATTAAAAATAAAAAATAATTTTTGTTAAAAAAAAATAAAATGTCTCTAAATAATATAGAACAAAATCAGAATAACGGAGACGAAAATAGGGTGGAATCGCCGAATTTTGAATATTTTACAACACAAAATTGGGAAATAAATAACGTGAGAGAAATGTATGAGAACGAATTGCAAGCGGGTGACGCAACATTCCGAGAATCATCGGAGGGTTCCTTAGGAACGGCAATTCTATCCAATGACCGTAATTCCGAAAGGGATAATGAGGTGCATCCTCAAGGCTTAGAAGAAATGATGAGGTTATTATTAGGACAACTGAAATTCGATTTAAGTAAGAGTATTTGCAATATTAAGCATGAAATAAATCAAGAAATAAAGTTCGAATTAAGTAAAAATAATAAAAAATTGGACGATTTATGTAATGCTTTAAATAACATGGAAATCAAGATAACAAAAGAGACGGATTGTAAATTGCAATCATTAAGAAAGGAAATAGATGAACAAAATTCGGAAATGAAAAAATCAATAGATATTGTAGATCAAAAACAAAAAATGACTGTAAATGAGATAGTAACAATAAAACAAGATGTTGCTAAATTAGAAGAAATAACAATTGATAATAAACAAACATGTGAAACAAACCATAAGAACATGGAAGGGTGTGCAAGATTTTTAAAAGATAGAATGGAAGGAAATACTAACAAAATAGATCAAGTAGAACATAAAATAAACCAGTTTAAAGAAACAATAACTAAAGAAATGCAAGAAAAATTAAATTATATCCAATTAAGAGGGCAAAATGGAAATAACAATTTTAAAGATATTGAAATCAAAATCCTATTCAAAAATTTTGAAGAGCAAGACCCTAATGAGTTTATAGATAAATTAGAGCAAAATTATAAATTGCATGGTCAAGAGTGGAGTTTATTTTCAGAAAAGGTAATAAATTATTTATCCGGTACTGCTGAATCTTGGTATAAAATAAATAAAAAATCTTTTGACTCATGGACGGATTTTAAGAAAGCATTTAATAACAGATTTTGTGGAGATAGATACATAGAATATTTAAGTGATTTACTCCAAACAAATTACTCTCACTATATGCATATAACTCCGGAAGAATATCTTTCAAAATTTGCAACTAAAATTATTACCGCCAAGCTATTGGAGGAAAATTCAGCCACTAGCATTTTAATAAAACACTTTGGGAAAACTGTTAAAAATGTTTGTTTTAATAAAGGAGTAAAAAATCTAAACGAATTGCTCGAGGTAATACAATATGTTGGTCAAGATACCATTGTAAATGATTTAAAGAGGTCAGTAAAATTTAATATGAATCATGAAACCTATGTAGAAACTAAACAACGAACTTTTGAAAATTATAATCAACCATATAGAAAAGCATATGATAATCAAACAAAAACGGAGTATAATAATTTTAATAAAGATCATGGTATAAATCATAATTATAGATTTAAACAAAGACCAAACTATTTCGGAACAAATGATAGAAATCATAGTAGTCCATATAAAAGATCGTATGAAAACTGGAGGAAGCCACAATTGTCTGAACCCCATAAAGAAAGAAATGAAAGAACCACAAGTCAAAACGGAAATTATTTTCAAAATCGTTATAATAGGGAAAGAGAACAAGCTATAAAGGATAGAACAGAAACATGCAACCGAGATTTAAATCAAATTTCTGTAGAAGCCCAAGTTAATAGCAATGATCAAAGAAATAAAAATCAAACTGAAGAATTATGACTAAATAAAGACTCTACCCGGAATTTGAAATTTACAGATAAAAAAGATCAACCACAAACATATTTTTCGAATAACATCATTAAAGATAATATACTTTTGGAAGAATCAAACCAAGTCAAAATTCCTTCTTACGAATTACCTTTCATACAATTGAAAAATAAAAATAAAAAATATTTATTCCTTATAGATACGGGTAGTGAAATCAGCATAATACAAAAAGAATATTACTTACAAATAAGAAAAAATTTAGAAAAATATAAATTATTACCTTTAAAAAATACATCTATAATTTCGGCCAATGGAAAGAAAACACAATGTTGTAATAAACAATTATTTATTGAAACAAAGTATGAGGAATATAGATTTGATGTAAATTTAATAATTGTGCCTGGGTTGACAAATAAATTAATCCTAGGAAATGATTTTTTAAATAAACACAAAGCAAAAATTGATTTCCTAGAAAGAACAATAAGTTTAAATTCAGAAAACCAAGATTGTTTAATACCTTTTTATAAAGTTATACTGACAAGAGAGAATAAAGAAATTTATAATATCATGTATGAGAGCGAAGAAGAGGATAGCTCATTAAAAAATAAATCAACTGAACTTGAAACAGATCCATTAAAAGAAATAAAACAGAAAATTCATGAAATTAGAAACAAAGAAAAAACAATAGAGATAAATGAAACAGAAATTCAAGATTTTGAGAAACTTTTAATAAAATCAAAAGATCTTATCAGTAATAAAGTAGGCTGTATAAATTCGTATGAACATTATTTGGAATTGACAGACACTACACCATACCATACAAACAATATCAATATAAATTAAATCCAAAATTGTTAGACAAAGCTGAAAAAGAATTAAACAATATGTTAGAACAAGGAGTAATTGAAGTTTCTGACTCTTGCTATGTAAACCCTATTATATTGGTTCAGAAGAAAGATGAATCTGTTAGAATTTGTCTGGATGGAAGGTTTTTAAACAAAAGAATAGTTCCAATGTATGATTCCCCTCCAAAGATTGATGAAATCTTAGCAAATTGTAATAATACTAAATACATGGCCACTTTAGATTTGAAAGCAAGTTTTTGGCAAGTGAAATTGCATCACAGCAGTAGAAAATACACTGCTTTTCAATTTAGAAATTCCACATATGCCTATAAACGCATGCCATTTGGTTTAAATTCCAGCTTGGCATCTTTAATTAGAGCAATGAAAACAGTAATTCCAAAAAATTTAGATAAAAATATTAAAATATATGTAGATGATATATTAATACATAGCAACAATTTCAATGAATTTATCAATACACTACAAAATTTATTTTCATCTCTTCAATCTGCAGGAATAACAATCAATTTAAAGAAATCACAATTTTTCATAAAAGAATTGCCTTTTTTAGGATATATAATAACTACAAATGGCCTTATAAAAGAACCCAGTAAAGTTGATGATATAGTAAATTTTCCACAACCAAAAAATAAGAAAGAGTTACAAAGTTTTCTCGGATTAGTAAATTTCTACAACAAATTTTGTCCAAATTATGCAGAGATATCAAAACCATTATACCAGTTAACTTCAGAAAAAGTTAAATTTATTTGGAAAACTGATCACCAAGATGCTTTTGAAAATTTAAAATCTTTATTAAATAAAAACATTGTATTGATGTACCCAGATTATAATAAAGAATTTTATTTGGAAACTGACGCATCTGCATTTTCTTCTGGTGGAATATTATATCAGTTGGGAGAAAATAAAGAAAAACAGATAATAGGATTTTGTAGTAAATCATACAAATCCGCTGAATTAAATTATTACAGCACGGAAAAAGAAATACTTGCCATTATCCACTCAATTAAAAAATTTTATTTCATTATAGCAGGATACCCCACTATAATAAGAACAGACTGTAAATCCATTCTTTTCATGCAATCTTGCAAAAATCCTCCAGATCGAATTATTCGGTGGATGAATTTTTTAAACAATTTACCGTTAAAGTATGAGCATATTCCTGGAAAAGACAATTTTATGGCAGACTATTTAAGCCGAATACCAATCATGAATAAATCAAGAATAAAAGAATTTCAGATAAACAATTTGAATTTAGAAACATTTTTTCAGAATCTAGTAACAAACCAGAAATTAAGCATGGACCTAAATGAAAATGTGAAAAGAAAACCAAATAAATACCAAATTATAAATAATATGGTTCATAAAAAAGTGAAAGATAAATTTTTTGTAATTCCAACAAAAGATGATATTAAGAAATTAATAAATATAGTCCATAATACATTTTGTCATGTAGGGGTAACCAAGTGTTATCAAATTATAAAAGAAAGGTTTACCTTTCCAAAATTAAGAAAAATTATAAATCTAGAAATTAACAAATGTCTGAAATGCCAATTAAATAAACCAGGAAAGGTGAACAAAGTACCAGAACAAACCATTATACCTAAAGGTCGTTTAGACCTTATATCCATTGATTATCTTGGACCTTTAATCTCAATTGGGAATTATCGCTATGTCTTTGTAATATTAGAAAATTTTACTAAACTAACCAAATTATACCCTACGAAAAAAGCTAACATAAAAGAAGCTATCAACTCAATGAAACGATTTTTTGAAACTATTGGAAAACCAAAAAAGTGTCTAAGTGATAATGCTACTTCATTTACATCAATGAAATGGGAAAATTTTCTTGTTAAAAACAACATTAAACGTATTTTAACATCCATAAGACATCCTTGTGGGAATAACTCTGAAAGAACTAATAGAGATGTGCTCACATACTTGAGAATTATTTTAGATAAAAATCAATACCGTTGGAAAACAAATTTAGAAAAGATTGAAGATTGTATAAATACTATTTATCATGCTACTACCGGTTTTACCCCCATTGAAGCTATGTTTGGTATAAAACCAAGAAGGTTTTGGGATCATTACATAGGGGAAGGTTTAAATCAAGAAGAAATTTTAACATTAGAGGAAATAGAACAAGAGATTAAAAATAATTTTCAAAAATTAAAAGATAAAAAAGAAATCGTAAATAAAAAACTTGTCAAATTCTCAACTTTTAAAATAAATGATAAAGTCCTTGTAAGAGCACTACGCATTCCGAAGAACGGAGGTCTAAATGCCAAGTTACTACCTTTATATGAGGGACCTTATAATGTTAACACCAAAGTCTCCAGACATACATACCTTTTAGAAAACAAGGATGGAATTAGAAGAGGACTATTTCATGCCAGTTTATTAAAGAAATTTTATCCAAATGATGATGAGAACATGATTGACCAATCTAATTAATAGTTCTGTATCCCAAAACTCCAAATTAAAAAATTCAATTTTAAATTTATTTTTTATACCGGACTAAAAACATTTTTTTTTTTAATTTTTTTTTTTAGACAGGAGTGCAAATGTAATGATATATTACATTCTTGAAAATATTTTGAAATTCAAATAACCATCGATATTTTGAAAAGCCCGCGCAAATCACAAACCATATGTACAAATAACATTGTATTATATACGATCAAAATTAATAATATTTTTGGACAATACTGATGTACAATATATCCATATTAAATGTACATTCAGATAACAATAAATTAATTATTTTGTATGGCAAAAAACAATTGTTATCTTTATATATAACCCAACAAACTGCGGAAGTTAAAAAGACAGAAGCCAAAGTTTCCCGCTCGAATGGCGTCTTTTGGTTCTCAGCGTTGGCCGAAGTCAGAGCTCTCCTCCAAGGAATACCGAATGTATTGAGATTTCGTTGGAAGCGGATTGATTTAGAGGTAAGAATTGTTTTTGTTGTAGTTTTCAATTATTTTATTATTGTTTGCATGTAATTTAATATTGTTTGTATCTCAGAATTGTCTGGAGATAAATGTTATATAATTTCATTCACTCGGAACTTTACCCCCTGAGGTTAAGTCAAACTCATAATAAATCTTATTAAAATAATTAAAATATGTTTATTTCTTTTTTAAAAATTAATCATAACAATATATATAAATATATACATACATACATATATATATATATATATATATATATACAAATTTGAACCTCCGTTATTTTCGGTCTCTAGGGGTTCTGAAACACGAAATTTTCTAGTCGGCACTTTCGGATTAATTCATTGTATCAACCTTATAAGCGGGGTTCCTCCCTATGGGGGAGGGAGGAACCGCGCTAAAAGGTGGTCAGTTCCACCATACATATATTCTGTTGTATTATATCGACACCCTGAATCCGAATCCGGAGTCCGTTTGATCCCAGACGTCAGGTTCAAGGACACTGGAAGGTCTAATTTCGAATGAGGTCGTTTAAGAAGAAATAATTAGAACTTCCATGGTTTTGATGGTCGCTGATTTCGAACCCGAGGTCAGTATCAACCCATCTGCACAAAATCATATGAAAAATAATAATTTTTTCGACGCGATGATTAGAACTATATAATTTATTCAATTTTTCGTGTGTCGTAACCCTAGGGCACCTCCACGTGGTGATGGCGGAAAACTTCTTTTTGTTTGCCAGCAGAGCCCTGGGATGAAGGCAGGATGCCGTCGTGGTCGGCACACGAGGGAGTACGATGGAATGTTTCGGATGATCAGTATCGATAGTTGGTCAGGGTGAGCAAGCGGGCCTGCAATCGTCATCATTAAGCGACTGTATCTCTTATAGAAATGCAGTCTACTTGCTGGGAAACTTGGCTTTTGGAGAGTATACTATTACTAGAACACAATAAACTTAAGGGATTCACCGTGTCGAAATAAATAAGAATACATTTACGGTATCTTTGGAATAGACCACTTTTTTTTATTTTGTATGCCTGTGTAATATTCAATCCACTGAGAGTCAAATCAATAAAAATAATGTATTACAATAAAATATAAAATAGTTAAACAAAACAAAAAATTTTCGTGGGATGTGTAGATTTGGAAATTTATTTTTGTACTATATTTCTTGTATTTTAATCGTTGCCAGTTAGCATTAGAAAAACGCCAGATTTCCACAAGAACCTATATTTCGAACCTTTAGGCATATTCTTTGGAAGCCTTCTTCTGCAATAAATGCCAAAGGGGTGGAGGAAGAACCTAAAAGTAATCGTGGCATTCCTCCAACCTATTTATATTATTTCTGACGAAGACTGCCAAAGAGCATGCAGAGACGTTTTCTCTTAGCCGAATCCCAATCATTCCTTGACTTCTTATCTTAAATGTTATTATTATTAATTTATTTTTTTGTTGTGATTCTTGTTTAAGGCATTTTTAATTGTTTTATTAAACGGCCAACGACCATCGCCACTTTAAATACACCGGTTCCTATAGATCACCGAAGTTAAGAAACGTCGGGCGTGGTCAGTAACTGATTGGAGGACCATCCACATGCAGTTGGAATTATGAGGAAGGTAACCTATGGACTAATAGCCCAGTAGCTGATACGCCCCCCCCCCCAAAAAAAATAATAAAAAATGTAATAAATGGTTGTAAGTCATTTGCCTTGAATGTTTACGAAACGAAAAATAAAGGAACTGGAGCTACTTAAATTTGAAAGTAGCCTTTTTATTCTTGGAAATAGTTTCATTCGGAGGATGGGGTTATGTTGGATATAATATGAGGTTAAGGATTTCATTAAAGAGTTAACATCACCATGTATAAAATGTAAGTTATAAAAACCTATAAAAGAATAAGTTATAAATGAAAATATTATTTCCCATAAAATCAATCACTAACAAACTTAACAAAGGGTTTATTATTGAAGTCCCTCAATATATTTGATAGAGAAATCTCTTAAGTTGTTTCAAACACCACACATATGTGAGTATAAAACCACTTTAGTGTGGGTTAGAAAGATTTTATACTTAAGAGTGAATAACAAATAAAGTCACAATTTTATACGAGGGTTTTAAAACTTCTTGTAAAACAGAGAGGAGACAAGGGGAATATAAGCATATGAGATGAGAAGCATGAAAAGCACTATTCTACAAGCACTATAGCTAGAGGAAAGCAGTAAAAGCAGAAAAGCCCTTCCATACTGCGGTTTATTCTTGGTGCAGGAAGCCACCGACCCCCCCCCCCCCAGTTGGTGGTTGGTACCTTTAAGAAAGGATTAAAGTGAATAAGAGGGAAGGTATCCTCAGGACGGGGAGTTTAATTAAGTCTAATTGTTAATAAACTCCAAGCTAGAATGCGGCTAATAAAGTTAGATCTTCAACGCCGGAGGCAACCGGATCTCGTTTTGGTATTCATGGAATAATTAGCAGAGGTACCCCGGCCCGGGTCCTCACTCCAAATTCAATGTGACCTCTCTTTTCTTTACGCCTAACTTCCTAATAGATAGGCTTTTTTAAAAGGCATGAGGTCTCTTTATATCAATTATTAACGGGATATAATAATAAATTCATTTAAACTGTGCAAAATATCAAGAAGAAACATCTTCCATGTGGCTTTAATGCAATTGGAAATTCGAAAGTCCGCCACGAAGGACCTGCATATCTAAGCTAAGTTCTTGGCAAAGTGGTTAGTTAACACCGCAATCCTTAAGATTGTGCCTAAACTAATGTATAGTGGGAGAGCTAGTGGCGAACGTTTCATGAAGTGTTTCATACACCTTGACATTTTGCTTTAGTGCATCTCTTGGGTACATAAGAAGATAAGTATGCGTTACAAAAAACAATAATTGTTGGCCCTCAAAACACAAAAAACTATCAATGGAAAAGGCAGGGCGAATGTAGATTATAAAAAATTGAAGGTAACAAGAAACTTGGCAGTTCTCATTATATACAGGGTTAACAAGTTTCATTCTCTAATGAGACCAGGAATTCGCCATGATTATACCACGGCGCGCTAACCAATTTATTATCAATAATGATTTCGCTCCGATAATATCAATTACATCTCATGTTTCTGTTCCTCATTCCTTCGGAAGCTTCCAAAAACCAGATTTACACATTCGTGAGAACAACAAGAGAAATCGCAAGTTGATTAGCAAGTCTTCAGTCAAGCAAAACGGATTTACATACATATTGTATACATGTAATCTCCTTTTAAAAAAATCGGTAATTCAGGTCTTCGATCAAACCTGACGTACTGAACACCAGTGAGTTTCACACGGAGTTTTGGGAAGATTCTTAAAGAGGAGATAATCGAAAAATCAGGAATATTATTGGACCAAAAGCCAAAGACGAAGGATAAAGACTTCTCTTCAGAGCCACCACAGAAAGTACTCTAACCATTAAGAGGACATCAGAAAGCGGTAACTAAAATTTTACCACTAACCAGCAGAATTTTCAGATAGATACAGAGGCTTAAGACAACTATACCCTGGGCGACAGAAATGAAAAATTATCTGGAAAAATCACAGGTCGATTAAGCCATGGGCGTATATGGGAAATAACTATTGGGTTTTATGACACATTTTTATCATGAAATCAAAATTTTGGAGGGCTGGAGCCCCCTCAGGCACCCTCTTATATACGCCCATTAGAAAAGGGAGATTTGATTCACGTACTCAATTATTTATATATATATATATATATATATATATATATATATATATATATATATATATATATATATACACACACACACACACACACACATATGTAAGTAATTCTTCAGGGCAATTGGTAGAAGTGGAACGAACGGAGAAAGTAAGTAAGCAATTTAAATAAGACATATTCATGACTCCTTGTTCTATCTTTCCTTCCAGTACCCCTTTATTTTACAAATTCCAGTACGCCTTAGGTGATTACAAAGATCATTTTCTTACCTTGATTCTTTCAATTTTCATAACAATGTTCCAAAATGTCTTTGATAAATGGAACTTGAATATCCACATCTTCCATGCCTTCTCTATGGTATGTGCTATTTTCATTAATTACAGAATACCTTTTATAATCTATTCAGAGGCAATTAAAGGTTGGTTCACAGTTTGAATGAAGGAGCTGCTAAGTATAGCCGAATCGAGTGGAAAGAGAGAGAGAGAGAGAGATAGAGAACGAGAAAGAAGCCGAACCCCTCCCTAGTTTGACAACAAAGGCTACAAATGGAAGAGGCGTATAGAGACAGATTTGGCGTTGGGAGTGAAATAGACGGACCCCACCCCTAAAGTAAACCAATAAGAGACTGTCTCGGAGAATTAGTGGATCTCTGAGGATTCCAGCATCCCCGGGGATAGGCACTTCTAGAGCCACTTCAACGCTTACTCTTTCTTCACCAGTATTACCACGATTATTTTTCATTTATTTTAACTCTCCGTAATTAAATTATTTACCCTTAACAATTACAATAGTTGTTGAATATCATATAAAAGGTAAATAATGACGCACAGTAATCGATGAGTCGAGAATAGAAAATAAGAAATTAATTGTCCTTCTCTTTGTAAGTAAGTAAATCTTTGTAGGTAAATGGAGTATGTCATTTTATTATTTTTTTAAATCGATATTTTTTTAGAAAAATTACTCCGCAAAGGAGGGATTTGAACAGGGATGCTCCAGTTTTACGTTCGGGTTCGATGCCACTTCGGCTGTTGGGCTTCGTATCACATCAGTTATTTCATCCAATGAAGCCAATGCTTCAGATAGAGTGATATTCAGCTGAAGGCAGGTAATATTATTGCCACATAAGGCGGAAAATAGGTTCTCCGAATAATATTTATTATTTATTTATCTGTTTCTTAACCCGCAACTGAGCGATTTGCTCTATAAACATAAAGTGTGCAAACAAAATAAAAGATCTATAAAATTTGAAGATACAATTAAACAACTGCAATTAACAAATTTTATTCTTTACAAGAAAAAAAAATATCATACATTAAAAGCCAACTATAAAATTGAAACCAAGAAAGTGATATAAATTATTTTTAATAAACTAAAAATGCGGTATTTTCGCGCTACATACAAGGGGAGTGCACGACTTGCCCCGCCCCAATTCAAACGAAATTTTTTTTAGGGGTAGTACTTAACTATAAAAAGGTTCGGTTAAAGCGAGAAAGCGCACTTCTCAAGCGTTCGCCAGAAAAATAATGTTGGAAATTTACCTGGAGCTCTTAAGATGTAACGAAGAAAATACTAATAAGTACCCCGGTAGCTCGGTTGGTAGCGTTGTACTCTCATAACGCAAAGATCGCTGGATCGAATCTCGCCTTATATTAATAATTTTTTCTTGATGAAGAATTAATAGCTACTCGTATACATGAAGCTGACGAAAATAATTTTTCCTGAGGAATTTTTTTATTATTTTAGAATGGATCTTTTCCGGCTGATTGTGAAGATTGCGACTGTGAAACGCATAGCACTTACGGTGCATCAACATCTAGGCCATTAGCGCCGACATCCAGGGTGCAGCGAGGAATTTTCCCAACAAGCCGTGAGATGAGAAAATTCCTGCCGCTGGAGGGAATCGAACCCACCATCTCCCGCTTATGAAACTAAGTCGTTAGCCATTAGACCACGGGGAGATCCCTATATTATGCGAAATAAATATAAAATATGAATAGGCTATAGAACTACCGGACAAAAAAATCGTTGGGATCCCTAAACTTCAGAATTACCATTGATTTTTATAATATTAACCTTTTCATTAATAAATAATGCTTGCTGAAATATATTCTGTTTATTTTTATTTATGCTTTACAAACCTAAAAGTAGTACTTACAAATACAGGTTATCTAAGGGTTAGTTAGAAACCATATTACATAATATGTAATACTACTTTTTTGACTACTATATTTATATATTAAATAAATATAGTAGTCAAAAAAGTTACTTTTATTAGTGATTGCAGTGATTTTAAATACTTTTCATTACGGTATTAACTTTTGATGGCTATATTTATATAATATGGTTTCTAACCATTGATAACGTGTAAAGAATTAATGGATACCCTGCAAAGAACGTGTAAGCTACTTCAAAGTAACTGGGTGTGGTCTTCGGAAAAAACCAACTACTATATAACAGGCAGTATCGTAATACTAACCCCCTAAAAAATAAATAATTTGAACATTTTTTTTAATAATTGAGTAAGCTGAAAAAATAGCACGACTTGTTATATTTATTGTTGCTACTGGCTTGCTTCCAAAGGTTATGCAGCTCCACTTTTCTTTTTCTACTTGATTCCAAGCTTCTTTCATCGTTTCAAACTCAATAGACTTTTTCTGTCCTCATGGCTAAAAGAAAAGAGGCTCCAAAACAAGCGTAAGGTCGGATAGAAAACAAATGATCTCAATTTGTAAAATGGAAACACAATTTACGGAAAAGGATTTTGTCGAAGGTGGACACGGAAATTGAAGTAGAGAGCCAGAGGGAGTGCACAAAAAGAGATTGCCTTAAGACTTTCTGCTTTCCTTGTCAATCAACAAATGGAATTGAGCAATATTGATTTCCTAACAAAGAATTCTCAACAATCAAGTTATCTAAAAACAACAATATCAATTAAAAAATAAAACAAAAGTCCGATTCACAGGAACTGTGTCATGTTTTAAAAAGCATGAAATGGAAATAGTTATTATTTCTTCTTATGGGTTCTGAAACGTGAAAGTTTTTAGTCGACACTCTCGGATTGCGTCATGAGATCAACCTCATAAGCGGGTTTCATCCCTATGTCGGGAGTGAGGAAACAGGCTGAAACACCGAATAATACAAGCTTGTTTCTCATTATTTTGTTTACAGACCAATTCATTTTACTGCTAAAATCAATTACTAAAACAACAAGCAATAAGAAACTGAGGAGAAAATATACAAAGAACCGTTCTGAGTAATTTCTATCTGAGGGTGTTCTGTCGTCTTCTCGGCCAGTGACGAGGTCTCAATAGCTGGAACTCCGGCGTTATATCGCCGTACCTTCTGGTAAGGTTCTTGTTCAGATATTATATATCCATTTCCATGGGACTTTTCGGAATTATCACAACCAATGATACGTTTTCGAGAGCATTCTATTGCATAGAGCAATTTTCTTGTCATATAATTAAATATATTTAATCAAAATAAGCGTTCGAAATTCGAGGCACTCTAAGGAGGTAAAACCAGTTATAAGGCCTTTGAAATCTCATTACATGTTAAATGCAATTAAATGCTGCCATTTGGCATAGTTAATAAGCACGAATAATCAAACCCCCGCATTAAGGCTTATTTCAGTAGGGACATGAATGAGGTATAAACAAAACGCTTCAGATGAGGAAACAGGAAAATGTGTATAATTATATTCAAGCGGATTAGGTAGTAAGGAAAATATAGACGATTCTATTAAACAAGATGAAATAAGCAGGGAAGGTTCATGATTATCGGCATTGAGATTAGGTGACCACGTGCTGTTGGCATCATAAAAGGGTGGTAACCTGTAGATAGCTCGGCGCTAATGGCCAAGTTGCAGATACGCCGTAAAAAAAAATAAATAAATAAACCACATCCAGTTACTTTCAAGAAATGGCCATTTAGAGCATTTCTATTGGCCTATTACTATGGGCCAATTGTGTTTGTAGTAACCAACACAATAGAAAAAACGCGTGTTTGATACGCGATTTCTTTTCATTATTTGTTGTGCGACTTTGGGATTTACCTACAACTGAAAAATATGCTAAATTGCATATTGGCCAATTTTCCACCGAAGAACCGGTGATATATTTGATCAAGGAGTTGGATTGACTAGATTTACGATATAACCGTGAGCGATTGTAGCAATTGTGCCATTAACATAAGTACTACGCGTTCCTTCAAGGTAATATCAAAACTCTAGTCAGCCCAAATCGTTGATAATCTTGTCGCCATACTGGCAAAAATTAAATTGACGCCTAATGAAAATAAGTATTTAAAATCACTGCAATCTCTACTAAAAGTAAATGGATGAGGTCTTCCCAAAAATACCTGTTACTTTTAGTAGTGATTGCAGTGATTGTAAATAATTATTTTGATTACTATATTTATATAATATCGCACTAGTATTTTTAAAGTGACACAACTCAAAAATAGGCGTTTTAGTTATTACTATGAAATACAGAGTAAGTACTCTTTAATCGCCATCAAAACTGTATGTACCAAGCTTCAGAGCGATTACAACAAAGGGCACTAGTGTCACCCTTCCTGTGTTAATCCTATTCACCCTACATAGGTAAGAGTGACACATTTTCAGTTGAGTTTTATTTTGAGTTGTGTCACTTTAGAAATACAAGTGCCATATGGTTTCTAACTAACTCTTAGGGTAAAAATGCAGTTTCCAACCCTCCAAACCGATTTCTTTCAACGTATTTTGATGCACTAAACACGAATACGATAAAAAAAAAAAAACGTCGGATTTAAC
>OX328131.1:42621232-42750199 GCA_946811695.1 Gonocerus acuteangulatus
TCTGCTCTCTTGTGAGGTGGGTAATCTACCCCATCATATGCATAAGGCTGATCATTTAAATTCACAATATTCAAAGATATTTTGAATTAGGAACAACTGCAATACATTGCTGAACTAAAAGATGTACAGAAGATTTATACTCGCTGTCACTATTAATTCATTGTAATAGACCGGGCCTAGAAGTAAGATGAACAGACATAAAGAAAGAAGATACTAGAGCAAAAAAAGAATGAAAACTTCCTAAAAGCCTCGAGATTGCGGAAAAGAAATAAAAATGGAAGGAGACTCTGCCGTCAGCGAAGAAACCCATTTGGGAGTTGAATATTTTAAAAGAGCGGTGGGGTTATAGTTCCTCGGGAAGCCCTGTGCAGATCCGGCATGGGCTTAAAAATTCCTTTTCAAATATTATCCCCTCCCCCGCGGGTCCCGCCCTCACCCAACAAAAGCTGCAGGTGAAAATAAATATGCATGCTTTTAGGTTGAGTCCACATACAGAAATATTAATGAACCTTTCTTAAATGGAAAAAATATTTAAATGAAAGCATTTATATCAGGCATATTTACATTTTAGGCTGATAGAGGATGTAACGTTTTGTATAGCTTTGAAGTTTGAAAACGGTTCTTGCCAGAAACGATAAAAACGTTGGGACCTGCCTGGAAACAATTATTTTTTAATCTCTCAAAGTATTTGATGAGTATCTTTTTCTCATTTTACAGACTTTATTATTAAATGTTCTTCTTGTTAATAGCAAGGGTCTTTAACAGTAGTCTTTCATGTTCATTAACATATATCATATATCTTTTAATTAAATTTAAAATAAAATTGTATACTTTTTTCTAAATGGAGTGACCTGCGTCCTGTATAGCCCGATTACTAAAGAACATTCTTCCTGTTATTTTTCAGACATTATTATATTTGATATTAATTATCTTAATACATTTTAGGGGGCATATGCTTTTATCATCATTAGAAAGAGCTTTCCACCCCAACATCAATGGCGAAGAAGAATAATTTCAGTGAAAAGCACGCCAGAAGAGGGAGTCGAACTCCCATGACCTAACTAACCAAGCAACCCTAACATACAGGTTAGGGGCGTTATACAAATGAGGCTAGGTGTTTGTGCCTCTAGATAAGGGTTTAGTTCACACCTTAGGCAAAGGTTGGTGCAAGCCATAATGGAGGATTCATGGAGTGGGGGTTAGCAGTATACACAAGGCAGAGGTAAGGTGTCTACTGCAGAAGGTAATTAGGCGCTACCGGAAGGTATTATAAGTTTAAGTAAACAAGCCAAGAGGTAAAACATTGTACTATTTCATCCAAAATAATTATTTACATCAAGCCTTTTGTTGTTGGCGGCCCCTCGGCTAACGAAATGAAGCAGGTTAAGCAGCATCCACGCCCCCTTCGACAGCGAGCTGCCTTATTTAATTAAGTCGACAGTTGGCGAAGGATTCGAGCCGAATACAAATTGCCCGGAACAGGCGGTTATTAGAAGTATCGAGACTGGAATGGAAACACACCAATACAACTGCCGAACTGCTCGGGCGATAAAACTACCGGCACGACCAGCTCTCGCTTCTAGATTACCTGCCCTTTCTGCACTTTAATTAGTTGGTTTTGTTCTTACCTCACCCTCTTCCCTCCCACCCGTCGGGAAGGATTGCTTTCACCAAATGAACAAGCATTCGAACGGTGCATTAAAAGCTTCTCATTTTGGAGGTTCTTTAACTTCACTTCGTAGTTCATGGCTAGGATATGAAACATAACATTTGTAGACATTCTGTAATTCCATAAGCCGTGTAAGGCTTTGAGATAACCGAATCAATGATTATCTATATCTATATGAGAGGTTAGTCCACTTGAAAATAACTATTAAAACCATACGTTCTCAAAAACATAACAAGTCCGTCACGCAGGAGCTGCATAACTAAGCACTTTCCTCAGAATATTTGTAGTGTAGACTACATTACTGAATAATTTGCTTTAAATAACCTATATAAATAAAATAAAGTCCGTCACGCAGGAGCTGCATAACTAAGCACTTTCCTCAGAATTTGGGTAGTGTAGACTGCTTTCCAGAACAATTTGCTTAAAATATCCTACATAAATAAAATAAAAACATGAATAGTTCTCTTTTAAATTTGTAATGAGTAACTGATCAATTAATAATTTGCTTCCAGAGTTATGTTTACACATGGTACCTATTACACTTCGTAATAAATACAAAAAACCTCATATTATCGTATTTTGATCTAACGCAGGAACAGGATACACTCACTCTAGTGGTAGAAAGCGCTCCTTGCGGCGGCTTTGTGAACCTACGTCTGACGGGCTTTTCTATTGAAATATATTACAAATTAAACCCCCGCTTTCCGATTGACCGAGTCAGGTCATTTCTACAACACTTCTTTCTCATGAGTTACCCACGACGTATACCGCGTTTCGTTACAATACAGCAGAAATTACGACCGGTATGAGTATATTAAGAATTTGGGTCAGGAGTAAACCCCCCTTCTAATGAACCGATTTAGTTTATTTTTACAACACATATTTACCTGTAGATTACCACTACGAATACCGAGTTTCGTCGAAATATACCAAAAATCACGGCTGGTAGTGGCGAATTGGTATTGTGGGTCCGGAGTAAACCCCCCCCCCCTCCTAATGAACCGATTTAGTTTATTTTTACAACAGTTATTTACCTGTGGATTACCACTACGAATACCGAGTTCCGTTGAAATATACCAAAAATCACGCCTGGTAGTGGCGAATTGGTATTGTGGGTCCGGAGTAAACCCCCCCTTCTAATGAACCGATTTAGTTCATTTTTATATCTCACATTTCTCTCTATATTACCACTACGAATACCAAGTTTCGTTGAAATATAACAAATACTACGGCTGACATAGTCAAATTAGTGTTTTGGGTTCGGGGTAAACCCCCCCTTCCGGTGGACCGACTTTGGTGGTTAACGAACTCGTTCAATCGTTTGCTAATTGAATGCTATATACCAAGTTTCGTGACGAAAAAACAAAAACTCTGGCCGCTATCGTGTTAACAGACACATATATATATATGCATATATATATATATATATATATATATATATATATATATATATATATATATATAAATTTTAACGGGGGTCATTTTCGGTGTCTACTAGGTAGGATCGATAAAGATTTGAAGAAATTTTTCAAAAATTCCGTCATGAGTCCAACCTCAATAGCTACTTTCCTTCGGAGGAAAGTGCTAAAAAGGTGAAGTGTTCTGCTCATTTACATATGTTATGAGAACTGTTCAATTATTAATTTTGTAAATAATTTGCTTCCAGAGTTATGTTAATACATGATACTACACTACTTAATAAATACACAAAAACTTCATATCCCGTCTCGGGAGTAAACCCCCCCCCCTCATAATGAACCCTCTCGCACGTGCAATCCTTTCTCTCCTCTATCACTCTCTGACCTTCCCATCGACACTCTATATCTCTTTTATATACATATTTATATATTCATATATTTACACACATATATATATATATATATATATATATATATATATATATATATATATGTATATTCATATATTTACACACATATATATATATATATATATATATATATATATATATATATATATATATATATATAAATTTTAACGGGGGTCATTTCCGGTGTCAACTAGGTAGGATCGATAAAGATTTGAAGAAATTTTTCAAAAATTCCGTCATGAGTGCAACCTCAATAGCTACTTTCCTTCAGAGGAAAGTGCTAATAAAACCGAAGGGAACTAAACGAAACTATGCTCTGTCGTGGACGTCTAAGAGACAAATAGTAAGATTTGGGCGTACAGATACCTTGACATCAGTATTTGCTTAATACATACAATGGAAGAAAATCGAACCCTTAGTACCTACATGAAGAGATATCAGATGCCGAAGAGTTTTAGTCCCTTTGGTGTTTGACTTTCACCTTAGTGGTCTGTTCCTGAATCCTCCCCCAACATATGTATATTCCACAGAAAATAACAATTTTGGTTTTCATCCAACGAAACAAGCTATATAACATTCTGTAAAATCTTGCAACACTGATTTCAGATCTAAAGCTATTTGTGGAATTAGTAATCGTAATTAGCGCGGTTCCTCCCTCCCCCATAGGGAGGAACCCCGCTTATAAGGTTGATACAATGAAACAATCCGGAAGTGCCGACAAGAAAATTTCGCGTTTCAGAACCCCTAGAGACCGAAAATAACGGTGGTTCAAATTTGTATATATATATATATATATATATATATATATATATATATATATATATATATATTTATTTATGTATATATATATTTGTCTGTTCGCTCATTTCTGGCTTCCCTGATGGTCCGATTTTGATGAAATTTGGTACAAAAATCAGTCGTCCAATTTGAAAGGTCAAGTTCGTTAACCAGCAAAATCCGCCCACTGGAAGATGGCGTTTGGGGCGAAATTCGCGCAGAAAAAATCGTAACGCTTACGTTTTTGAGTTCATACGCTTGTAAGTACTCTTTTTATAGGCTTCTTGGGCTAGGAAAACTAATGAAACCATTTTCAAGGCGATAGCTTTAACCGTTTTCGAGAAAATTGGAACAATAGTTTTTGAATACCGTTTTTGGTTTGGGTACTTAGAATCACGGGATTCAGTTGAAACATTATCTGCATGTTCTACTTTCATTAAAACTAATATGTTGAAAGTTATGTTACGTTTGGAGTTAAGGAAGGGTTAGAATAAAATATTTTATGAACAGACATGAAAAGTTTTGGGAACTTTGTATACTTTCCTTAATATCTCGAAAAAGGTTGAGAATCTTGGGAAACGGAAGAATACCATTAGAAAGCTTACTAAATGCTCTACAAAAAAGGTTCTGATGAAAGTTTTGATTAGACGATGATCAATCGGAGAAATAAGTGCTTAAAACTTTAAAGTAATTGATTTCGCTGATTCGAACTGTTCTTTTTGTCTGTTTTTATTCCTTGTTATTTTTTGACTGCTTATAGTTGGATAATGTATTTGATAATAAATCAGGTTAAGAAAAATAAGAAAAACAATTTAATCTTAGAGATATGGATTTCCAAGATATAGTTTTTCAAATGCCTAGCGGGGTCCTTCCTAGGGCGGGAACCCATGCAGGTAAGATCGTAAATAAGACCTTTCTTGAAAGTAAAGATGGAACTGTCAACTTTGGTCCTCCTCTGCCTCCCGGCACTTTCATTGCTGACGAAGGCTACCAATGAGTAGCCAAAACGTCCTAAATATAGATTTTTTAACAAAAATCGTATTGAGGTTTCTTTAGCCGAATCCCAACCACTCCATCTTTACTTATCACCTCGACGGCTAACTATCTAAGCTTCATGTTTTCTATGTGGACCCAAAATAATAACTGCTTCTATTTTAATCTTTCCAAATTAGACTAGAGATAAGAACGGAACCGCGCAAAGATGATGCAGTTCCTGCGAGTCGGACTTTTTTTGTTTGTTTCCAACAAAAGTAGGTAGGTAAATAACTTTCGATTTTATCTAAATGATTTGTTTAGAAAACCAGCAAAATTGGACAAGTGGGATAAGATATTTGCCTCAAAAGGTTTTTTTTTTTTCTTTTCTTTTTTAAATAAGAGTCCTAGCGACTAAATAGTGAAACAGAATTTCAGTTACATAATGTTCTTAGATCTCTGCGTCTACGTAGGTTGACAAGGGTATTTGGTAGATACAAACATATAGTGGAACTGGACCGAACCCATATCAAGTACCTACCTAAGGAAAAAACAGCATTAGTTCTGATTAAAAATAAGCTTTTTCTGAATCCATTATTAAACGCTATTTTTCACTGATTATAATAAGATAATTATAATGATCCCCACTAACTCTGAAAAGAGCCCAATTCCACAGCAAAGCCAGTTAAATTCCAGTTAATTCTCCTGCATAAATCCTCCTCTCTGGGGATGTTGTGTAATATCTGAGCGAAGGACATGGAGGAATATTGACAGTCAGAGGTAGTTGGATGGCTTGATCGAGCTCTGTTTGACTTCCGGGAGTTGCTCCTGGATACTGATCGGCTTAGGCCTAAGAGCGAATATTGCTCGCACGAGAACTAATATACGTCTCGCTCAAGGACATACACATATATTTCCTCTTTACATTAGTCCTGATTATTTTTTAATTTATTTTGTGTTTCGTTAATGATTCTCTATTTAGTGAATCATTAACGAGGGCTTTAGTCCTTAGAAGGAATAAAGCAGGGGCAGATTTGGCCCCCAAGCTACTTACGGGTTCGTATAATTTTATTATAGCTAATCCGCTGGTTTTTATTTTTTCATTTTATGTAATACAGTCAATGCGACTGATGAAAGTAGCATTTCATTCATTAGTATATTTCAAACTTTCTCAGGCATTTCAGGTTTTAAAATTATATAGTAGTCCGTCGGCCCGTGTACATTTCATGCAACGATTTTTAAGATTCTTCATTTTTTCACTATTGATTGTACAAGTCTTATCTAGAACAATGCCACTTGTCAGCTGGCTAGGTAGCGGTGGGTTTGGCTGCGGGGGCGTTCCAAACTTCGGAAAAATATGAAAATGTGAAACGATTTTAAGATTCATGAAATTTTTTGGAGAGACACCTTTCATTATACAATAATCATTGGCACTTGTCAGCTGGCCGGCCAGCGGTGGACTGCTTGTCAGCTGGGGGTCTAAACTTGGCAAAAATACGAAATTCTGAAACGATTTTAAGATTGCTGAAATTTTGGTGGTTACTAGTATTTGTAGTGAGATTAACGAAAAACATTGTCAGCTGCTCATATCTTGGTGGAAAACTTGTCAGCTGGGGGTGTATAAGCGCTGAGCGTATGGCGCGCGCTCCGCTTTATACCGCCAGCTGACATCTTTTCCACACACATATAAGCAGCTGACAATTTGTTTTGTCAATCTTATTACGTATACTACATACTAACAAAATTTCAGGAATCTTAATATAGTTTTTGACTGTTTAATAGCGAAAGCATTCTTATATTACAACTTCTGAATATATTGATTGTAAATGAATATTTTTACTATCAACGTTAAAATATATTATGTATTTTCATTAAGGTATGATGAAAAAATATGTCATTTATTTGTATAAAATACATAGCACATAAAAAATGTTCGCCTGTGAATGCGTGAAAATCAGGCAACGCTTGGCACAGTGTTTCGCCTAGTGTTAAAAATAACTTATTATTATCTAAATAGTTTGGTTTGTTCTCGTTCCCATATTCATCCAAATTTTAACATCTAGTAATAACATGAATAAAATGTACACATGTAAATGGTTTGATGGCAAACAATTACCTCCAGTAGTTGAAATGATTGTTCGAGATCAGTAATTCACTGAAGATATTAAAATTATTCATTTTCTTTGCTTTATTAATGTTTCATAATTTTTGTCAATACCAATAATTAGTATTTTCGCATGAGAGACAGCAGGATGACCTCACAAACACTACAAATATCGAATGTAATGATTCTGAAGGTGAAGAGTCAGACTTTCTTTTTATTAAAAAGTTTTATTAGGTAACTATTATTATAATAAATAAATTATATAATAATTTTTACAGTATTTTATACAAATAAAAAATATATTTTTTTATCGTACCTTAATACAAATCTATACAATTAATACAATTCTATCCGATTTAGTTGCAGTATTCACTAATATATTGTGGTACGTTTCACTTAACATTCAGAAGTTGTAATCAATATAAGCATGCTTTCGCTATTAAATAGTCAAAAAAGTATAGATTTGTATTAAGGGACGAAAAGTCTGACTCTTCACCTTCAGAATCATTACATTCGATATTTGTAGTGTTTGTGAGGTCATCCTGCTGTCTCTCAAGTGAAAATACTAATTATTGGTATTGACAAAAATTATGAAACATTAATAAAGCAAAGAAAATGAATAATTTTAATATCTTCAGTGAATTACTGATCTCGAACAATCATTTCAACTACTGGAGGTAATTGTTTGCCATCAAACCATTTACATGTGTACATTTTATTCATGTTATTACTAGATGTTAAAATTTGGATGAATATGGGAACGAGAACAAACCAAACTATTTAGATAATAATAAGTTATTTTTAACACTAGGCGAAACACTGTGCCAAGCGTTGCCTGATTTTCACGCATTCACAGGCGAACATTTTTTATGTGCTATGTATTTTATACAAATAAATGACATATTTTTTCATCATACCTTAATGCAAATACATAATATATTTTAACGTTGATAATAAAAATATTCATTTACAATCAATATATTCAGAAGTTGTAATATAAGAATGCTTTCGCTATTAAACAGTCAAAAACTATATTAAGATTCCTGAAATTTTGTTAGTATGTAGTATTCGTAATAAGATTGACAAAACAAATTGTCAGCTGCATATATGTGTGTGGAAAAGATGTCAGCTGGCGGTATAAAGCGGAGCGCGCGCCATACGCTCAGCGCTTATACACCCCCAGCTGACAAGTTTTCCACCAAGATATGAGCAATGACAATGTTTTTCGTTAATCTCACTGCAAATAATAGTACCCACCAAAATTTCAGCAATCTTAAAATCGTTTCAGAATTTCGTATTTTTACCAAGTTTAGACCCCCAGCTGACAAGCAGTCCACCGCTGGCCGGCCAGCTGACAAGTGCCAATGGTTATTGTATAATGAAAGGTGTCTCTCCAAAAAATTTCATGAATCTTAAAATCGTTTCACATTTTCATATTTTTCCGAAGTTTGGAACGCCCCCGCAGCCAAACCCACCGCTACCTAGCCAGCCGACAAGTGGCATTGTTCCAGATAAGACTTGTACAATCAATAGTGAAAAAATGAAGAATCTTAAAAATCGTTGCATGAAATGTACACGGGCCGACGGACTTTAGCGACTATGTCAAAAGAGCGAAAATTGGGAATGCTATCTCTATCTCTATCTCTCTCTTTCTCTCTCTCTCTCTCTCTCTCTCTCTCTCTCTCTCTCTATATATATATATATATATATATATATATATATATATATTTATATATATATATATATATATATATATGTGTGTGTGTGTGTGTGTGTGTGTGTGTGTTTTTATGAGTATATGTAAATTTTATATTTCCTTCGCCTCTGTGACAATAGATGATTTTTTTTTCTTCTTTCTGGCACATCTCCTATTAAAGCCTGCCGATTAGTGTGATTTTTTATGGGTCTCATAACAAACATTCCAGAGAATTCGTTAAATGAAAGTAGAAAACAAATTTTCATGATAGAGATAAAATGAAATGAATCTTTTTACGGTAATAATAAACGATGGTCTACCGGCGCTGTGCCTCGGAGCGAATGTTCCGTCCGGAAGGAGTCTTAGGAGTGTACCCCAAGGTGCAATACTCTCCCCATTGTTTTATATTTTCAGTTCATATTTAACTTTTGTTCATAATTTTTCCTCTTCCCGAGCTCTATGGATTTCATCTTTTCTTTTCTTATGATATTGTGATGTTCTTTCTACATTTCATTGAATCATTAACGGAACTAAGCAAAACTACAGCGTACCGCAATTATTACCGAAGAGATTATTTATTCTGACCCGACTAAAATACGAAAAGACTAGTTATGATTATGTACCATTTCCATCTGACTAAAAGTTACATCTTTATTTTCGTCGGACATGTAAATGTATTTTAAATATGCCATTCCTCAATATGAACCATATTGATGATCAAAATTAAAAACGGTAACCAATGAGAATCGTATATGAGAGGCATATTTTAGGTACATATTATTATCGGAATAGAAGATAGGGGATACAAAGGGACATCCGTGAAAATTATCGGTATGAGATGAGGTGGGTGGGATTAATCGCTCGTCCACCGGCCGGGAATAAATATTCGATAGGTTACGTGAGGTAGGGGAAGAACAGGTGTGTGTGTTTATGGTTTAATCTGGAAGTGGGGAGAGGGCGCGCTTCGGGAGAGGTATATTGTGTTTTTGTTGACAGTGTGTACGTGGAACATCCCAATCACATTCCCTCGCAAACATGTTTGTTGGTTCCACGCTCCTCGCCTCCTATTAATGTTACCCTCTTCGAACCATACTCTGCTCATCCGGTCCGATCCAATCTTTTACAGCGAAAAAAAAATATCAAAATTGAATAATGTTAATAATTCCGGCTAAAATCTACAACAGTTGACCGTGAAACACCATTTAAAGGAGTATGTATATTTAAAAATCAAATTGTAATAATGATTCCAATATTTGCCTAATACAAACGAATTCTTTAGCAAATCATGTATCTATCTATATATGTCTGTCTGTTTGTTTGTTAGTCTGTTTATCTGTTTGTTCCTTATACAAATCCACACTGTGTGACCGATTTCGACCAAACTTGGCACCTAGGTAGGTCTTGATACAGGGAGTCTCAAGGAGAAATTAGTCAAATTTCAAAATTTGGCCAAAACGTCAAAAGTTATGTTGAAGAAAAATTAGGCTACACTGTTCCTTTCAGATTCTGACGACCATTTTGAATAGACGGCCATTAAAACCTTCTAGATTTTGTTATCAACACTATTGTAGTGCTAGATTTTCTTGAATCTAATATGTCTATTTAATCTCAAACCTAACCGTAACTCACTTCTATGACATAACTTATGGATCCACTAACAGAGCGAAGAAGGGTTCGGACATTCACTTTTTCCCTTAAGTAAATGTAAACTGAGATGACGAAGTAGGGACGAGTCGGATTTTGTCTATTGTCAGGATATGCAAATTTTCTATAATTGCCCTTCTGGCTTCTATTTTCATGCCTGGTATGCAATATCTCATCTCAGTTATATTTGATTTCATGGTTATTTGACGAAATGCAAACTCTAAAAATAGATATTGATAATAAGACTCTATTACCGTGACAGTTAATAGTAAAGGAGAACGGCGTTCTTGCGAACAGGTAAATGTACCTATTAATGCAGTATAGGGTTAATAAGAGAGTCAATACACTCACTGAATGCGGGAGCGTTAACATGACCTCTTGGGGTCAAAAGGCTACGGCTAAAGATAGAAATAGGAGAAATGTTTCGCAAATATCTCTCCAACTTAAGCGTTTCCTGAAATCGTTTTAAATCCACGAGTCAATCTTAATTTTGTCGAAAAGAACAATGAAATAAAAATCCGGCCGACAAACCAAAAATACTCTCACTCGCACTCACAAATATTGAAATTTGAACGGCCTAAAAGTGAATTTTTTATGGTAACGGCCATGAAACTTCAACATTTAATTAAGATGGCCTTTGGGTTGCGTCATCGGATGAACATCTTAAGAGGGTCACCTCCTAGACAGGCAGGGTTTCCCGACTTTTTTGGGCAAGCGTTCCACTTGGCAGTACATAAAGCTGAACTGTACCGCTTAGTAAAAGTCAGGTTCGCAGGAAATGCATCATCTTAGCGCTTTTCCGTTCATATCCCATGTTCGAAAATCCCAAAACATTAAGTTTTAAGTAAAGGGCGCTTAAAAGTTGACGGTTTCTCTTTATCGCACTTGTTTAATATATTTCTGAAAACTACTCAAAAAATAAAGAAACAAGTGTATTTATTTCGCTTAGTAGTTAGCAAAATAAAATGGCGGCCAAAGTCACCACTCCAAACATCACTTTTTTAAAGTAGCATATTTGCAATTTTATCCACATATTCAATTAAAAATATTTTATTTGCCAAGCTATCATTTATTTATTTATTATAGAGCTCGCAAATGTAGCAATTCGCACTTATCCAGATGTTCGCCGTAGAAACCACGAACGGTTAATAACTAAACTAGTTATAAAAGTTAATATATATTAATATATTTATATATATATATATGCTTGATGTTTATTTTTCGTCGCTGGGATGATATTTTTAGATGGAACGGCATTTTTCTCCAGCGGTGGTACTCCTCCTCACTTCTTCCTGGGATATTTCGATGGGTTCATCTCCATCTTCGTCTCCATCCGGTACTTGTTTCTTCCTCGGTGGTTGCCAAGAGAATGAAATTTTTCTCGATCTGGGCGCCCTTTCTACTCTCTAGCCCCAGTATCGGCGGACCAATGGTGTTGAAGCTCCCTGGTGTAGTTGGGATTCCGTCCGTTAGTAGCGCTGATGGTATTGCGTCTTTTTTTTTCCTGTAATTTCCTCGCCGTAAGGTTTAATATGCTTGATGTTTATCCCAACTACACCAGGGAGCTTCAACACCATTGGTCCGCCGAAACTGGGGCTAGAGAGTAGAAAGGGCGCCCAGATCGAGAAAAATTGCATTCACTTGGCAACCACCGAGGAAGAAACAAGTACCTGGCTGACAAAGATGGAGATGAACCCATCGAAATATCCCAGGAAGAAGTGAGGAGGAGTACCACCGCTGGAGAAAAATGCCGTTCCATCTAAATATATATATACATACACACACACATTAAAGTTGTACCACCAGCAATTTCCTGGCGTATAAGGTCTGATACATGAACATTTCTCAGTGGTACCTCCGGAATGCGCCACATGGTCGACGTTAATTGCGGGTTTCCTTTATTCTACAAAAACTTAAAGCAGTAATCAACTTAAGCAGTAATTTAAATTGAAAAAAAAAATACAAGAGGAACCGCCAGGATTTAAAAGTCATTTTGAGGATTCAGGTTCTAGCAAATAATTTAGCGCTTATTCGGACGAAAACTTCGAAGCAAATTCAATTACAAACAGGGCAAATCGAAAACAAACATTTCCTCGCTTAAATTCCAATTGAGTGGACCCATTTAATTGAACAGCTATTTGTAATTATAATACCAAACTATTTAAAAGCTTAATGGCATCCAATGCTTCTTTAGTTAAGTCAAATGTACAAGCAAAACAGAAAACATGGCCTGGGTAGGGATGACGTTAATTATAAAAAATATATTTAAATAGGTACCTCGAAAGTTTTTTTGTTTTTTTTTAATTTAAGATATTCTTGACATAAAATGAATTATTTAATAAAGTAAGACACGTAGAAACTGCGTCATCTTAGCGCGTGTTCGTACATATCTCTAATGTCATTAGTTAATAGAAGCATTTATTCATATTCATGAAAAATATATAATGAAATTTCAAAAAGAAGTAATGTAAGATTTTATGCGCTACAGTAGGAAACTGATAGTATCCTAAGCGGAAATTACTCCATCCTCTTTCTCAACGTTCGCTCTTGGAAACACTATAACACAGTGTTTCATTTTCTTACCTCGTTTTATTAAAAAACTCATATTACTGATAAATTCAATTTAAAATAAAACAATAACCCATTTAAAAAATTAGGTAAACGGACAAAGCCCCGGTTCAAAAGAAGAAAACTAACAAGTTCGATGTTTTCTAGTCGGTCAACCCCATAAGCGCATCTCCTTATGGAGGGAAGGAGGAACCGTGCTGAAATTAGCACGGCGCACAGTGTGGCAGATTCTCAAAATCCTGGCAAAAAGTCGAAAAATGAAGTAAGTCGTAGAAAGTTTTTTTTTTTTTTTTTTTTTTCTTGCGGTCACACTTGATACCGTCTTGGGACACCAAGTATAAAATATTTCCTCTCCAAATATTTTGAAACTGGCGCTACAGAACATCAAAGTCAGCAGAGAAAACCCCTTGTTAATGTTGTGATTTGAGTAGCATTCAGTGACCTAAGTTTGACGTAAAAATTCGTATTGATTTTTTTCTCGTAACGAAAAATTGAGTTGTCTGTTTTTAAATTAGTTAAAATACTCTTGAAAATTATTTTGAAGGGGTGATTTCAATGTAATTATGAAATAATATGAATACCTTTCACTCTTACCTAAGCCATAGTAATGGAAAGTCGCAGGATCGTGAATGAACTCGTCAGGCGAAGATGATGATGAGGAAGAGGACGAGGAGGAAGAGTGATATGATAAAAATGGAGAACTATGAAAAATGGATTTTATACGATTCAATATCTATTTCCAACAATAATCAATATCTATTAAGTAAAAACTTCTTTGTTTTTTTTACCGAGAATCGAACGCAGGAAATTCGATTCTACTATTATTAATTGATATTTAATATTTAATTGATATACAACACTAATAATATTTAATTCAAATTGAATAAAAAAATTGTTTTTAGCGTGAATCGAACCCGGTGCTTTTGATTATTCATTTTTTTGTTATTGATTATTTTTTCTGATGCAATTCCGCGTCGAATGATATGCAACATTAACGACTAAGTTAATTCGCTGAATTGATGCCAGGATTTTGGGATTCTGCCACACTGTGCGGCGTGCGGATATCGGCATTTATCCTAAAACTAGACTGCTGATCTACACAAGTAATGACAAATCTTATCGGTCTAGTTGTGGTTTTGTTAAGTGAAGTAATTTCTCAGTTTAAGTACACCTAGAGAAGTCTAAATAAATTATTAGAATTTTTTTTGTAATAACAACTTTACAGCTCATGTGTCATATTTTTCAGAAGAGAGAGGTCATATAATTCTGAATGTTGCTGTTTGTATATGACAGTTGTTAAGTTCCATAAGGAATAAATTTAAGGGTTTCTGTGTTGTCTTTTTTGCCTCATAAATATATGCGAGAAGTTTAATCAACGTGAAATGTGTATTTAAGAATTTCGATTCCTTATTAAATTTTAAATAAATAATTTGATTCCTGTACTCCCAACATTGTTCAACTGATTCAACATAAAGAATCTAAGACTTGAAGATAACTTATAAATTAGAGCTGAGCTAAGTCGGAATTCAAGTATTATATTTTCTCTAACAACAAACAAGAAATTAAAAAAATAAAAAGTCAAGATTAAGATTATGCATCTACATACCTTAGCAGGCCTGAAGAAGGGAACTCAGTGTAATCCTGAAATCATAAAGAATGTGTCAAATATAATTATGAATTGAAATAAAGAAAAAGTAATAATAACAATATTAAAAAGTCCGCCACGCAGGAACTGCATAATTAAGCACATTCATCAGGAAGGTGGTTACCGCTTCCCTCAATAATGTACTTCAAATGCCTTAATTAAAAATAAAATACACATGAACACTTTTGCTGTTTTATATTTGTTATGAAAAGCTAAATGAATTAGTGATTTTTTAGTCCTGGGGTGGAAAATTCTTCCTAAAATGAAGGTATTCGGCTGACATAATGCAATTTCATTGCAGACTGTAATTAAAATATGTTCATATTCAAATGAGTTCTAGAGTAAACCCAGGTCGGTCAAATAGATCGAATTTGCTTTTCTTTTTCTTATTTTTTTTTAAAAACAAAACATTTCTCTCATTATTTGGACAGGAAGTAAATTGAGATTTGTTGCAATGTAACACAAATTTCGACCGTTAGAGGCATATTAATAATTAGTGTATGGAGTAACACCCCTCCCCAAATGAACCGATTTTCCTTGTTACAGATCAATCATGTGTAATGGGAATGCAACAAGTTTAGTAGCGAAAAAATTAAAATTAGCACCGCTATTGTTTTAACATTTCATCGTTAAAACGCACAACCAAACATTTATATATACATATTTTTCACGAATAAAAACTCCATAGGTATGTTCATTCGGCAAATACTAAAGGTTCAGCAAACTGGAACTAAATCAATAACAAATAAAATATTTTAGTGAGAAAAATGTTTTTATAAAAACTACAGGACACAATTAACTTTTCTGCTAACTAACATTGCTGCATTATATTATGTCTTATCTCACTCGCCCAAACAAATTTAAAATAAAATCGTAATTTGTACTCCATTGGGAGGAGATCATTGGCCGTTGAGATTGCGAATATGAGATATTGTCAGGGTTCGGTCGTGTGGTTAATAAAACTACCTTTTTTAGATAAAAAATGTGTTGTATTTTTGCAAAGTTTCAGTTTGAGATTCAACCATTATTGAGGGCTGTAAACATGGATGGACAGAGCTAATACTAATCATAATTTTCTCTCTAGAAGGAATAAGAGATCAAAAATGTATACATAGAGGAAGAGTAAAACAGATAGATGGAAAATAATATTATGTTTTAGAATTAGTTATTTAATTAAAGGTAGATAGATGGATACAGATTTAAAAATATAGTACGAGTTAAGTAAAGATATAAACTGAGTGAATCAATAAAAAATGATTGGTTATCTACCGATGATAACAGGGAGAACTGATCCCTACGGTTAAAACGTTTTCATCTGAGAAATCGGGGTGTTATTTTCAACTGATTCAGTATATGCCGTAAAATCAATTTTGCATTTATACAAAACCCACGAAAACGTAACGCAAGTCATCAACAAAGTCTAATGGAACTGAATGTTGCAAAGTGGCCATGCATCTAACAAAATTGATCGCCTCTTTGGTAACTAATGTGTTTCCACAACCGGGCAAAATAAAAAAAGGATCAGAGACTGTAGCAACATAGAACACTAGCCGATGGCGAGAACCTACTTCACTCCAGAAGGTATGGAGGCTTTTGAAATACACAAAGCACTTGACCCCCAATTTAAATTGGAGGACCATCAGAAGACTATTTTGTACATTCAAAAGGACCTTAGTAAAAACCCTCAGGTATTCATAGAGGCCTGTTGAAGACAGCGCTTAAGTATGGAGAGAGTGACGTCACAGATAACTGATAGGAAGCTCTAAGAAAAGGTTGATGTAAGGCTAAGACGCAGGCAGGACTTCACGAAGCTACGAATGCACGCTCGACTCACGGCCACAGGTGGCTTGCGGTTGCCATGGAGACATCGATCTAGTTCTAGTTTCCAGAAACAGCCGAGAGGGGCAGCATTTCCCTTCAAGTAAAGCCTTTCCTCCAGGAGAGTACAGTAGCTGCTGGAGGTGGCCATAGTGCCATGAACCACCGATAGGTGGCAGACCTACCACAAAATGAACCATGTCTCTTCCACAGGTGGCTTGCGGTTGTCATGGAGACATCGATCGATTCGTAGCTTGTTGGATCGTCCGACAGGGGCGGCACATCCCAAGGAACCTAGCAACCTCTAAGGTTTGCACGGCCTCCGCTAGAGGACAACACAGACAGCAGCACAGGAGGACCCTCGGCACGCGTACATACATGCTCAATATATATCAAACTCCCTCCTTACAGGTATATGAACACCACGAGATTAACAGGATGGAGATAATTGGGGTTCGGTACCAAAAGAATAAATATATCGGGTTGATTTTCAAATCGCCATTAGGCGTGTTTCAGTAGTCAACCAGAACGCTCTGCGCACTGCTATTGAAGCCGGTCCTACGAAAAGCAATTCTAAGGGGTTCTATTCAGTACAACTGCAGAGAATTTACGATGTTTTGGTTCAGTGGTATCCAGGTTTAGTCAACAGAAAGCAAGTCTTGTTCCAACAAGATAATGCCAGACCCCACACTTCTCGCCTTATGAAACAAAAACTAGCTGCGAAGACAGGTATAGTTGGGATTCGGCTAGGAGAAAAACGTCAGACTTTCAAAAAGAGATCTGTATTTTGGACGTTTCGACTGCAACAATGGCAGCCTTCTTCAGCACTAGAGAATGCCTAGGGGGGAGGGAGGAAGACCTCGAGGACAACTTAGGTAACCATGGTTAGTAGTTGCTGTCGTTCATACTTCTAACCATGGTTACCTAAGTTGTCCTCGAGGTCTTCCTCCCTCCCCCCTAGGCATTCTCTAGTGCTGAAGAAGGCTGCCATTGTTGCAGTCGAAACGTCCAAAATACAGATCTCTTTTTGAAAGTCTGACGTTTTTCTCCTAGCCGAATCCCAACTGTACCTGTCTTCGTATCTCTACAGCGGCTAACTATCTCCATCTACACTAAAAACTAGCTGATTTGGATGGAATCGAGCTTCTCCCTCCCTTCGCATTTAGGCCAGACCTAGCACCATCAGACTACCACCTGTTCAGATCAATGGATTACCTGGAAAAATATTCCACAACTTGAATGAAGTTGAAAAGGGGGTTCGTGAGTACTTCGATTCTAAACCCAAAGACTGGTACCATCAAGGATTTCTACAGCTGGCTTCCAAAAGGCATCAAACCATAGTACGCAATGGTATATATTTTGATTATTAAAAACCTTGTATGTAGAACAACAATAAACTTTGATTTTTACCTATAAAACGGTCATTTTTTTCGACTCACCCCATTATACAAATTATAAAAGACCTTAACACGACTTAATATAAGATACCTGATGATGAACCATACAGGTTCGAAACGTTGCTAGTATCAGTTAATGTTTTAAACAATTTTGTGAAGCAACTCCTGCCAGATACTTCAAGAACCCATTGATCCTTGCCCGGCCTCATTTTAACTTATATATATTTAAATCTTAAGAACGTTGACCCCTTAAGCAAAACTTAAACGGAAGCTATTTTTTTTTTTTTTTTTTGGACAAGAGTCCGATGTCTGTCACATCAGAGTCTTCAACGCTAGGAGCGTTTCCGTCTTAATTGTTCGCATTTTCTCCACTAGAGTTCAGGAGTGACTAGAGGTAGACCGACAGTGCTGAGGAACTCCGCTAGGTTGCAGCAGCATCGACCCGTCACCAACGATCGCTTGCGGCACGCCTTTCAAGGCGTATTCAAGTGAGGATTCTAGACTGAGGTGATCGTTTTGATTTTATTATTATTTACGAACAATCAAATCGGTTAATATTAGAAATGATAATTCACACCAAAAATTCATCAAAACTTTGTAGGTGCTTTCCACGAACTATTATACAGGATGAAATGCCATTTTAGCGCGGTTCCACTCTCCCTACAGCAAGGATACCCGCTTATGACAGACCTAATGACACTCTTCGGAGATAACTAGAAATATCTACCTCTAAGTCAAGAAAATACCGAACAGGCATTATATATATATATATATATATATATATATATATATATATATATATATATATATATATATATATATACACTCAGTCAAAAAAGTTTCCATACACCCAATTATAATTTGATATATGCAAATAAAGGAATTCAAGAAATGTGCTATAATATTATTTGTATAGCATTTTTTATGTTTAACATATATAAGTTCATTTAAAGCAATAATAAGTTAGTAAATATTAAATTTATCATAATTTAAAAAAAAGTATGTCAAAAAAGTTTCCATACATTACAAACAAAGAATGATTAAATTTCCATAAATTTTTTTTATTAACTTGTGGGTCCTCCTTTTCGTTTTAGGATTTCAAGTAGTCTGGGCTTCATACTCCAAACCATTTGTTTTGTTACCAGATTATTAATTTCATTTCATTCTGCCTGTAGTGCAGTTTTCAGCTCTTATTTCGTTTGGATGTTCTGATTTTTCACTCTTCGACCAAGTTCATCACATAGGTGTTCAATGGGGTTTAGGTCAGGTGAATTTGAGGTGTTTTTAATTGATTTGGAACATTATAGAGCAACCATTCCTTTAATTTTTTAGCTGTGAGTTTGGTATCATTGTCTTATTGGAAAAAGTATCTTTGTCCAAGTCTGAGTTTTTCAGCCAATTTTTTTTAAATTACCCCTTAGAATATCCAAATAAACATTTTGGTTCATAATTCCATCAACAAACACTAAATTTCCTACATTAGATGAACTAGCACACCCCCACACCATGACACTTCCACCTCCGTGTTTAAATGTTGGTTTTACATTATTTCTCTTGAATGCTTCCTTTGGTTTTCTCCACAGTTTGACCTTCCATCTGACCCAAAAATGTTAAATTTTGACTCGTCAAGAAATATCACCTTCTCCGAGAAACTGTCAGGTTTATTTATGAATACCTTTGCAAACTGTAGCAGCTTCTTCCGTTTAACCTTACTTATGAAGGGTTTTTTCCTGGCAATCCGACACCTGAATTCTTTCATTCTTAATGCATTTCTAACGTTCTCTGGGTCGACTTGAATCCTGTAGTCCCTATTTAGTTCAGTGGTCAATGATGTGTAAAGATCTTTATTAATTTGAACAAGGATGAACCTCCTGTGGTGACTCCAATTTCCTTGGTCTTCTCGTCCGTGGTCTATCCTCCAGAGATTTTAAACCCCTATGCACTTTAACCACATATTGTGCTGTTGCATGTGATTTATTTAATAATTGAGCAATTTTTCGAAGAGACAAGCCCTGATTATGGCAGCGAACTATTAGCTCTTATATCACGAGAAACACGCATTATAAAAAAAAAAATCAGTCTCTCACAGGCACAAGTAAACTTAATACTGGACAAAGAATTAAGGGAAGAGATAAGATTTATACAACTAAGACTTGAAAGAGGGTCACAGTACAGAAAATAGGATTAATGTTTATAGTGTATGGAAACTTATTTGACATACATTTTTTAAATTATGATAAATTTAATATTTATTTACTTATTATTGCATTAATTGCACTTATATATGTTAAACATACAAAATGCTATACAAATAGTACTATTGCACATTTCTTGAATTCCTTAATTTGCATATATTCCATTATTTTGGGGTGTATGGAAACTTTTTTGACTGAGTGTATATATATATATATATATATATATATATATATATATATATATATATATATATATGTTCTTGATCTATCACTAAACAAAGTTATCCCATTTCGATCAGATGTGGTTCAAATATGCTTTGGCTGATAATCAAGTCAATGGAAGAATGTTAAAGTTTTGGATTTTCAAATAGTAATTTTGGCAATGTTTTAAACATTTCCTCACCAGGTCATTATTTGGAATCTGTTAAAATTCACTATTTATATCCTCATATTGTAATAATAACATTAAGTAAAATATATATATACATGTTCAAAATTATACATATAAATTAAAATTCTTTTCCTACCTATAAGTGAATAAAATTGAATATGGAATTAAATATTATAAAATTATTAAGACAGAAAAAGTTATCGGAAGTACCTTTTTACTAGATTGTTAACTATCTATCCATATTCCCTACTTCTACAAAGGTTTGTGATTAAATCTTTTCATATTTTCAAAGTGTTTTTTTCACCAAATGTTACTAAACCCTTGGTAATAATGATCGCTGTCTTATTAATTCAAATGGTTAAACGTTGTCTTTATTGAATATAAAATAGTTATATCCTGAAAAATTATTCTATTTTTAATAATTTCACTTATTTTTTTATTTTTTTTATTTTTCAGAACTGCCAAGCTAAACAAAAAGTAAAGGAATTCCTGCCAAAAGATCTGAGCTCAATTCAATTGCAATCAATGGACGAGCATACAAAAAATAGAAAAAGTAAACTGCTGATGGTGAATTTGCTCGAAAGTATTTGAATTGTTTATTAACAGTAAATAAAATGTACAGTTGGCTGTTATTAATATTTAGTATCATTTCTTTCACTTTCTGAGATAATTCAGGTAAAACTGTTAATATATTTTTTTCTTTTTTTTAATTTTCCTAGAAGCAGATGTACCAGATAAAGAAAACTTTATCTCAACATGAAATATGCCATGAATAAATTAGAATGCATTAAAAATCAAAAGTATATCTATTTAAAGTGTTTCTCATATTAAAAAAGATGTAAACAATCGTTTTAAAAATGTTAACAAACAATATACATGGATGATCAGAAAATTGTAATCTTAAGTTACAAGTGCAGTAATAAAGATCAAAGTTTAGGAAATGATTTCAGATGGAAAATGCAAGATTATGTATAGAGATAGGAAATGGATTAATACAAAGGAAATAATTTAGATAATAACATTGTGTGCATACAGTTTTCAATATATCTAAATTAGGAGAAAATATAACTACAACTTTGGATTTTTTTAAGACATAACCCTCACTTATTTTCTAAAAATATGAGGGAAGATTTCAAAAACAAATTTTAAGTAGCTATGGAGTTTATAGTCAAGTATTTAGACAAATGCTCAGGACATTATAATAGTACTAGTTGAACAAAATAAAATTAATTTACAAAGACATTCCTTTGTTATGCTTTTTAATTTAATTTACATATAACCCTGTGCCTTATCTTAGGCCTTATAAAAATGGTCCTTATATATTTATTTATTTATATTTTTTGATTTGCTCATGGTGGGGTTTCTGTTGTCTGTAACAACCCAAAACTGACCAGTTACAGTCTGCATATTTGTGAAGGAGCAATGGACTGGCAAATGGTAAGTACATACCAGATAAATGGAAAAAAAATGTCCAGAGAAG
Organism: Gonocerus acuteangulatus; assembly: GCA_946811695.1. Taxonomy (NCBI): domain Eukaryota; kingdom Metazoa; phylum Arthropoda; class Insecta; order Hemiptera; family Coreidae; genus Gonocerus; species Gonocerus acuteangulatus. Next base: position 42,643,417 of record OX328131.1, read on the forward strand.
TTAATATTAAAATGAAACAGCATGGAAAGTTAACACGATAATAGCTGTGCCTGGAACATTGTATAAGAAGTGGAGGACTTATTGAGGTAGTTGCTCAAATATATGTTGTTTCTAAAATGTCTTAAATTTCATTTTTTATTTATTTTTATGCAATTTATTTTCTTGTGCCTATTATCGCAACCACCATCGTCCCCACCAAACCCAACTCCTTTCCTTGTAAAAAACAGTAAGGACATTTTTATGTTTTCTATTTGCCAGCAGTTTTTCATCCTTCAACTCAATAATCTATCTATTCAAAAAGTGATAGAGCACTTTCAAGGGTAAACTGCTTTATCTTTGCAGTACTTCTGAGCAACTAGGGGCCAAACTCGTATTTTCATGAAACTTCACATTATGTTTAATTCCAACCTACATAAAAATAAAAACATGAAAAAAATGTTGCTTAGCACTTAAACTGAATATTTTTGAGTAAGAACAATAGAATTTATGAACCTTTAAAATGGCCTAAATTGACTAAAAATTGTTTTAAGTGTTATAGTTTTCATATGAAAATGTTGCCCCCATAATTTCCAATAGAATTAATGCACAATAATCGTAAAATAGTCAAGGAATAATATTTTGTAGATGTTCCTTTTGTAAAATTACAGTACACTTGTCAAGCAAATCCATAACATATTCAAAGCGGCTGTTATTCAGAAACTATGAAAACGAAAATATTCCCGATTTAGACGATGATGAAGGAGACTATTATCATTTATTTTAACAAATAATCTTTTTGTGTGAAAAATTTACAATTTTCCGTGAGTGATAAGGCGCATGCACTCCGTGCCTAAGGTCGTGGCTTCGATTCCCACTAGGGGGTGGTGGCTTAACTTTCGAAAAAAGATTAGGCGTCAGCCCTATCCTGGCTAGAAAAGCTTGGTAACCTATAGATAACTCGCCTTAAAATTTGTTTTCAATAATAAATGGACACCTATATATTAGAACACCTTTTAGCGTATTTTTTTTTAATACAAATTTATTTAATTGTAGTTTATAAGACCAAGAAACATGTAAAATGAATACTGTTGAAGTGCTTTGTGACATTTTTGTTTAAGTTTTTATGCCTACTTAGGTTGAAATTATGCAAGCATTACGCAAAGTCTCAAAAAATCCGAGTTTGGGCACTAATTGCTAAGACCATCTTGGCTAACCTAAGAAATAGTGGTGGCAATTAATAAAATACAGTTTTCATTGGATGATATGAACATAAAATTAATAAGTAGATGGAATCCTTTTGCTTAATGGGTAAAAAAATGCAGACGTAAATATTTTGAGCCCAACCTAATAATTATTAAAATATTTTGAGCATTTTCAAGTAACAAATAAGGTTGTAATTAGGAATTCAAGCCAAAAAATAGAAGATAATGTTCTCATATATTTTCTTAAAAATATTTATTCACTTGTTTATCATGTGTCAATCTTATAATGGGTTCCTCAAAATTACAATTACAAGATAATAAAGTGCCATTATAGTCATTACTATACAAGGAATTAATTCGTTCTCTTGTGCAGGGCTTATTTCTATTTCCTTCGTTTCTGTCCACGGCCAAATGCCAGTAGTCTCCACTTCCGTCACTGGAGCTGTCAAAAAATACGATGATAATACAGAATGACACGAACGCCAAAGGAATGTGATAAAACTCACAGCTATCCAGTGAGTGATGAGTTCAAGGATTCGTGATGGTATATGTAGCCAGCTGTCGTGGAGCCTCTGAGGGAGTTTCACACATGGACCAGAGGATCTCGTCTTATATAATATTCCAAGTAGAAATATAATAGTGGAAAGGGATCTCAGATCACCGTTCAGCAGGCAACAGTAGTCGAGGAGAATCCCTTCATTAAGAAGAAGACTCGTCAGAAAAGATACCAATCTATCCAAGTCAAAATCCAAATCCATTTGAACTGAGTTCTCTTCTAAACCTTTTCTATTCACGTGGTACGAAAAATATTCCAAAATTCCTTAACTCTCTTGCCTGCTTCAGTGTCATAAAACTTAATATATTAAAATATACAAAAAAAACAACAATCATCAACAAAAATGAAAAACTTATTATTTATAAATAAAATTCTTAAATCACATGTCTTAAATGATTTGTTTTTATTGAAGTATTTTTAGAAAAACACATGGTTTGGGTATTCTTGATTATTTCACATATTCATGTCTAAACTTTAATTTATATATAATTCTAGCCCAGTCGCTGTGAGTGCTAAGAAGGCATATTCATTTCGTGCCCAAGATCATGGGTTTAATTTCCACTTGGGGTGATGGCTTTTCTTGCGAAAGAAGAAAAGCCATCACGCCTATCTTGGCTAGATATAATTCTGCACTTATATTTATATATTGGTTATTTTATTAAAATGTTAACATCCTTTATCATTAACTAAGAATTTTGGGACGGGTTATCTGTAGGTTACCACCCTTTTCTCGACAGGATACGGCTGATGCCTTTTATTTTTTCTAAAGAAAAGCCATCACCCCATAGTGGGAATCTAACCCACGACCTTTGGAACGGAGTGTTAAGTGCTCACGCCTTAACACTCACGGCCACCGGGCCTCCGAGGTGGTTAAAATTAATAAGTAAAACACCCAAATATGACACGCCTTAAACTCAACCAAAAAAAAAAACAACACCCAAAGAGACTCTCAATTTTTCTTATTAATTTAAATTTTAACATGAACTTATAAATAACTGAAATGGGTTATCAAGTAATCTCTCTGTTCTAGCCAGGTTGTTGCTGATGGCTTCTCTTTTTTTTGAAAGACAAACCACCACTGCTAGAAGGAACTGAACCCACGGCAAGGAGTGATCATGCCTTAGAAGATAAAGCCGCCAGGTCTCATTTTCAGTACTCTATGACTATTTATCCATCAGGCGAATTGCTTGAAGAGTCATTATTATTAATCATTACAGAGAAAATGTATGACCACCATGCAGCCCCCCCCCCACAGTGACATTTATTTCTTTAATTATATAACAAAAATTTAAACCTTAATTGATTATAAAAATGATAACAGTTAACAATTGCAAATGTTTATTGTTGAATTTGATCTCAGAACATGGTTTAATAATTCACCAAATCAAAATGTCAATAAAATGTACCTGGAAAATTAACTAAGTAAGTAATATTCAGGTGAATGCAGTGTACTTCAGCTAGTTATAAATATTTCTTCAATTTTCAGATGGTTCTCTGTATTAATTTAGCAACCACTATCCCCCTTCTCCAATTCAAACCTCCCTTCCTTGCTCTCCCCTTTCCCACTATCTCTTCCCTTTTAATTATTTAGGTTTCATATAAACTGCATTATTAAAATGTATATGTATAAATAGCACTAATTCGAGGCTGTAGTACTATTATAACGTTAGCCATTTTTATGTAACATATTTATTATTCTAAACCGATAAATGTCCCAGGATAACACTATTTTTGGATCAACAAATAAGAGTCACAAGGGATCATCCTCAAGTGTCCAGAGCAGATTTTTATGAAACTTTGTGTATTTATTAAACACGTGAAAATAATGTGTAATACGTATTTTTTTATATTGGCCCAATTGCACGTTTAAGGGGCGAAACAACCCTTCCAAAGTACACCTCAAATATTCTAACAAGGGGAGTATACAGTGGTGGGGTCACCGATTTGGCCCATTTTTTCCTGGTGATTCTACGTCGAAAAATGAACGTCATATGTCCGAGCTTTCCGTCCAATAAGCCTTAGGAGCTGAGAAATAAAATAAGATAGGTTTAAAATGCTTTATTTTATATATCGAGATTAGAAAATGATATCGACATGATTCTTTTACCAATTCATTTGTTTTAGAGAGTAGATTAAAGAACAAATACAATTGTTAATTAATAATTTATATTTTGTCAAATATATTCAAAAATATGCTTACGTTTGAAGTAAACTAGCATTATACATGTTTTTATGCCAAAAATAATAGCAGATTTAAAATCAGCACCCCAAGACACTCTAATGAGGTAAAAATCATCGAAAACAAAAAATAATACTTTTTTCCTCTCCAGAAGAGGCAAGTAGTCTCCGATATCTCTTGGTATTGGAGAAAAAAGTATTACTTTTTGTTTTCGATGATTAGGGGAAATGGAGGGAATGGGTGGGGATATATAAAGGTGACTAACCCACAATTAGAACAAACTGAGAAAATTAAGGTTAAAGTTTAGAAGACTTTGGAAAAAATTGGTGTTGGTGTCAGAAACGATTTTAATTGGTCTTTATGACATCCTTCAATCCCAAAATTATGACACCATTTCCTCTGATTCTCCTACATATTGGCCAACCGATCCCTCTCGCACTCCCGACCTTGACGATTTCTTCATCACTTCTGGCCTACGAGGAATTTCATACTCGGTTCAGTCACTGCTTGAACTCTCATCCGATCACTCAGCCATCCTACTCGTCCTGAATACCTCTCCTCTACCACGCTCCAGCAATCCCACTCTCACACCAGGGCCTATGAACTGCGAGTTGTTTCGTCAACAACTCTCTCAACTCATAGATCTCAATGTTCCCTTGAAAACTTCATCCGACGTGGATGAGGCTGTTTTGATGTTCACAAAAGCCATACAAGACAGTGCTCTGAGCTCAAGCAGGCCAAGAACTCGTCTCCCTTTTCACCCTAAGCCTCAACTCCCAGACCACATCCTTAATCTCTTGTCAGCTAAGCGCCAAGCAAGGGCTCGCTGGCAGAGGTCTCGTTACCCATCCGACCACACTTCCTTCAATCGACTTACTTGCCTCCTAAAAAAAGCCTTATCTGAATTCCGATCTGAATCCTTTAATGATTACCTCCAATCACTCACCACCGAAGACAACTCTCTCTGGCAAGCCACCCGTAAAATCCTAAAATTCCATTCCGTTCCTCAACCTCTTCAACGCAGCGGCGGAACTTGGGCTAGAAGTGATGAAGATAAAGCCGAACTATTCGCTTCCCATCTGGAATCTACTTTTTCCCCTCATCCAGAAACCAGCTCCTCCCAAGACCTAGAAATACAAGATTACCTGAACACCCCTCTTCCACTCTCCCTTCCTCCTAAAGCATTCCATCCTGCAGAAGTTAAATACATTATCAGACACCTCCCAAGAAAATCTCCCGGTTATGACCTTATAACAACCCTAATCCTAAAAAATCTACCTCACAAAGCAATTATTTTCCTCGCCTACATATTCAATTCAATCCTACGTACTACCCACTTCCCAAATCCATGGAAACATTCGATAATAATCCTTATACCTAAACCTCAGAAATCTCCCAAGAATCCATCTTCCTATCGCCCTATCAGTTTGCTCCCAATTATATCCAAGATATTTGAAAAACTTCTCCTTAAAAGAATTCTGTCCACGATCCCTCCAAATTCCTTACCAGATCACCAGTTTGGTTTTCGTCCTCAGCATTCAACCATCCAACAATGCTTCAGCGTTGTTGACACCATATCCCACGCGCTTGAAAGTAGAAACTACTGCACGAGTGTCTTTCTCGACGTCGCCCAAGCGTTCGATCGTGTTTGGCACCCGGGGTTGTTATACAAAATAAAGCGCATACTTCCTCACACATATTTCCTAATCCTGCAATCCTATCTATCTAACCGCTCCTTCCAAGTAAGATCCGGTTCCGCATTGTCTAGTTCCCATCCCATTTCCTCCGGAGTACCACAGGGAAGTATTCTTGGTCCTCTCCTCTACCTTTTATACACCGCAGACATCCCTACCCACCCCAGCACCCACTTAACTACCTATGCTGATGATACCTTCATAGTGACCTCAACATCCCTTTCGTTCAAGAACTGGCAAAATCCCGCTTCCTAACGTTTCATTCCAAACTGTCCTTCCATCCCAATCCTAGAGCACAAACACTTTCCTCCCAAACTCACCCCAAAAATCCGCCTAGAAGGCTCAAGAGACATTGGCCTCGTGATCAATTAACTGAATAGGGACAAAACATTATTCTAAGTAGGAAGTGCCAGTATTGATTGGCTCCTTCCAAAAGTGTTATTATTTTTATTATTATTTCCTATTCATTGTTTTTGTTTGTTTTGTTTTTTATGTACTTTTTTTTTCTTTTTTTTATGTACTTTTTCTTTCTTTTTTTTTTCTTTTTTTTATTTTCTTTTTTATTTATTTGCTTATTTGTTTTTTATTTATTTTGTATTTCAACTCAATTCTGTATATAATTATTATTTTTATCTGAGAGCAACCTTAACTAATGTACTCTCCAAATGTACAGATGTTAAATAAACGTATTACTAAAAAAAAAAAAAAAAAAAAAAATTCATTAGATACATAAAATTCTTATGAATACCTATACCATAATAATAAAAAGTTTATACTTAGACATGATAATGAAAAACAAAAAGTATAGTCATGTTTGGCTCTTACATGAATAAAAAATAACGTACACTTCAACAAAAGTGGTCACATATCCGGAGATTAATAATTAATGAAAAATTATTTTTCTTTAGATTTCTATGATTATGTATCAATAATTTAACAAAACAATGATTTCCAGATAAGGTGAGTTCTGTAATATGTGAGACAGGAACAGTGCAATCTTAATATTGCGGTTTTGTCCTCCACAAGCGTGCTTCATGAACATTCCTTGATGGTTCATAGACAGGCATGGGCGTATATAGAAAATAATTTCAGGAGGGGGAGACCATTTCCGGGGTACGGAATACTAAAAATGTAGAGCTTGGAATACTTTTAGGCATTACAAGTAAAATAAAATATTTTTTATGAACTAAGTGATCTTATTTAATTTATTTTTAAGGGTTTTACGACAAGTTTTTACCATCAAATGAAAATTTTGGGGGGGGGGGCTGCAGCCCTCCCTTATATACGCCCATGTAGACAGGAACTTCCACAGAGTCATCAGTCAGTTTGCAGTAAGTTCCAAAACAAACTAACAGAAGTCAGTACTAATCAACGAGGTGTAAAGGCTGGTCATTTCTATCAATTATAAAACTTAAAATTCTCTATCAGGAAAAGTGAATAACTCAAATTTGTTAAAAATGTGGGTTACCATTGGCACTGAGCCCTTCAAATATTAGTAACAAATATATTTGTTGTTATTTTATTTATTTTTTTTTTCATGTTTTCCACGTTGGAGTAACCCTCCAGCGTGGGAGTTTATTCAACTACGTATGCCATCCTTTTTGGATACTACACGTATATTTGTTGTTATTTAAATTTATACCAGTAATAGGTCTGGTAAATCTAGTGTTGTTAACAGCGTAATATGAGTTTTCTCATAGTCTAGAGTTAATACAAGAAGGCATCCTAAGATGCAGCACTAAATATGAGTTATTTCGGAGTAGGCAGTCAATGTGTTACAGGTGTTTTCATAGTTGGCTATAGAAAAGTAATAGTAATTCGATAATTTCTACCTTAAGCCTGAATAAATAAATTGTTAATAATACTCAAAATTTAGGTACTCTAACTTGCAGTAATCAACTTATATGTAACGAGACTTATATTAGGTTGGACTTAACATCTCTCCCAATGTCCCAAATAGTTTTGCGGGAGTTTTCTTCTACCAAAGCTCTCAGTTGGTCGTGATCAAGAACAGAATGCCAATTGTGACCTCAAGTCTTCGAGATGGATCTCGAAGACAACATTTTTTAAATCATCTCTGTAATGTACATTCACTAAACAACATTGATATTAGGCGCAGTTGGATCAGCAATTCGACCATGACAAAAATCTTGTTACCAAAGGTCCTTACTCATAGAGAAAGGAAACCAAACTAATCTTTGATTAAAAAAAAAAAATCAGTCCCATAAGAGGTCACGAGGGCCCTGAGGGGCAGATACTATAGAGGTATCTGATTCATGACCATCCTGCACACTAGGGATATAGTGTGGTCACTACTACGCTCTGGCCGCCTGATTTTCCCCTTGACTGCTTCAACTGCTAGAGTCATTAGCACCCAAGGTATAAATTGATAAATTTATTAAAGGCTGGGTTGGCCAAGGGATGGTCAGGGAGGCCAAATTCAACCCATGAATGAAGACACTCGAAGAAAAATCTTTAGTATTTTCTCGGTGCTCTACCACTGAGCTAACCTCGTCCCCCTTTGACTAAAAACAAAATAATAAAAAAATGCTTATAATCCTTTTAGGTTAGATTACTTTTGCAGCATTTCTTTCGTATTACTCTCACACGGACTCGACTGGTGCTTTTTCATTTGCTCAATCAAACTAGAAACTCCAGGAGGGATTATTATGAATAAATAAAAAAGTAATGTCTTGAAGTAATGTACAATTATTACTCATTACTGTTAAAATTGTATTTAGTGAAATAAGATCAACAAAGTATTTTTTCTTGTGTGTGAGTTTTTGTTTTTACTTTCAATCTTTTCTTTATAATTGGTAAAATAAATATATACATTTATAAAACCTTTTTATTTTTATATTTTTTAACCACTTAATGACCATGTCTGAGATATCTCAAGTATAGATTTTCCATGAATGAGATAACTCGAGCACTGAAAATTTCTAAGATATTTAATTTCATCGCATGTAAATTTATTTACTTGATTTTTACTAAAAACTTTTTTTTATTAGTTTTGGCGAGATTGTGTATGCCCGATTCAACACGAGTATTGTTATGAATCATAATAAATATCTTGCTTTTCCAAAAAAAAAAATAAAAAATAAAAAAAAAAAATAAATAAATAAATAAAAAAAAATTGTGTTTTTCTTGCGCCAAACAAAGCTAGATATATTGAACTATATCTGTAGGTAATAAAAATGATATTAAAAAATCGGGCATTTCTGGCATAATTTGTAATACGAGGTAAGGTCCATAAGTTTCCGGCCTGTCCTGCTTCCCCTCCTTCAAACATGCCGGGACCTGCACGCCTATGCAGGTCTATGCCTGCTCACTCCATACCCATCGCCCACACTTCCTCAGCCTTGTCAGTCAGTGTTCAGCCTTGAAGGAAACTCCCCATTTTTACAATGTTCAAACTCGAGTACCGTGCGGTAATTAAATTCTTTTGTAAAGAGGGTCTTACTCCTGCACAAATTAAAGAGTGCTTGGATTGTGTATACGGGCAGTCCTCCCCCTGGTATTCCACAGTGAAAGAATGGGCAAACTGGAGAAGACCAGGAGAAGCGCCTCCTTTAAAGGCAAAAGTCACGCAGTCAACAAAAAAGGTAATGGCCACAATTTTTTGGGATTGTAAAGGGATACTACTGATAGATTTTAAAGAAAGGAATGAATAGTGAGTATTATGCAGCCCTACTTCACCGGTTACGAGACGCCATTAAAGAGAAGAGGCGAGGGAAGTTAAGCAGAGGTGTCCGCCGCCTTCACGACAATGCCTCTGTCCACACAGCATTGATTTCCGAAGCCGCTGTGAAGGATTGTGGATTCCAAGAAATCTCTCATCCACCCACCAGCCTTCGTGGAAGGCGATTTAACACCGACGAAGAGCTCCAAGCAGCAGTGGAAGAACATTTTTTTAACAAAGAAGAAAATTATTTTTTTCATGGTATAGAAATGTTGCCAAAGCGTTGTATAAAGTGTGTTGAACTTAGAGGAGAATATATTGAAAAACAGTAAAACCAGTTTTTTTCTTTCACCTTTCCTTCTATCCCAGGCCGGAAACTTATGGACCTTACTACGTATAAGTTCAGTCATTAAGAGGTAAATGGGTTTCATTTCTCTTATCGTTATTCTAGTTTGTTTTATCTGCAAGCAGACTGAACCCATTGCTTCCAGGTGATAATTCTTAGAGCAATAAAGTTCCTATTTAATGCACGTCTTTATTTCCTTCTTTCTTTATAACTCCATACAACATTTTATGCATCCAGTATTCGCAGTAAGATAAGCTATTTTTTTTTTCATTTTTAATCTTTTTTTAAAATATTTATCTTTTTTTTAATATTTAGTTCCTTTTATTCATATTATACGACTATTTTCTCTGATTTGTGATTTTCAAAGCTAATAATTATGAGTATTTTGTACTTTCAGGGGGTTTGTTAATAATATTAAGGGATGAGCAGTCATGGACTTTTTGTATGTTTTGATAAATATTGCAATAAAAATTGAGAAATCATGGTAAGAGAAGGATGGTCATTTAAGTGCTTAATCAATTTCCTACCAAAAGCGTTCACGCATAAATTTTATAGGACCATTTCAGTCCTTTGAGAATAAGATTTTTGTTGTCCCACTAGTTTGACATAAGTTCCTACAAATAACACTTTTTTGGTTACGATTAGAGTGATAACTTTGCTTTTGCCAATTCAAAAGCTGCTAATCATTGTGGAAATCAACACTACTGCCATTGTTAAAGAATGTTAATAATGAAAATTAAAAACATATGAGAAAATTGTAAAATATTGTTAGGCAGTATATCATTTACGGCAATAGTGTTAAAAAAAGAATCCCCATATGAAAATTTAACAACATTAATGATTTATTTAAGTTAGGAAAACGGATGAAAATTACAAAAATTGTTTTCAATGGCCTCAAAAAAGTACAATATATCTGTGATTTGCATGACAATCAAGAATAACTCTAGAATACAATATCCAAATCTAATAATCTTTTCTATATAAAAATATAGTATATAAAACAAAATATTAAAACTAAAATTACCTGAATTATTAAATTAAACGATGGGAACCGACAGCAGAAACAATGACAGGAACCTGCAAAAAGAAAACAGTAATTACAATCACATTCCTAGAACATTTAAAGTTATAGAATGAAGAAAATTTAAAAAAAAAAAAAAAGTAATGAAGAGCATGTTGCATTGACTGCATCTCATACGCCCCTCGGAATAAAACCCTTTTTGAATTGGTTGAGGGCCATTTTATGTCAAATCAGCACACTGATTCAGAATTGATGTCTCAGATTTACACGATTTTTGGTATGCAGTAATATATCATAGACTTATGAAAAAATACCTAATTTCAGTTATTTAGCACAATTATTTTTGAAGTTAATAATTTTTAAAGATTTAAATTTTTATGAAAAAAGGACATGTTTTGGCACCTTTGGATCCCTAGAGGCTGGTAACCAGTGATGATATAAACCTGGGAGTGGTCCCATTTTAAAGCTGCTGACTGGGGTTATATGATATGCCACAAAATAGGGGTTACAATTTAAATAAAATTTAAAATTAAATTTCTCAAAATGTGGCAATTTTAAAATTCCAAAAAAATATTAGATATAGTTTGTAATGTCTTAATACATATAGCAAAATTCTATCATGGGATCTCAATGGATCAGAAGATACAGGGTTTCAGAAATACACATTTTGTGAAGATACCAGAATTAGTATCGTTTCAGAAAATTGTGAAAAGTTCATTGAATGAAACAAGCAACATATTACAATGAAACAAGCAGTGGCTATTACTTTTACATTTTTTCAATGGAGAAAGGTCATATAGACACTATACAATAATACGAGTAAAGTTAAGGGTTAACAAATTATTTCATCGAGACTTCAACCATTGGAAGATATTCACACATTTGTTCACTTCACTCTCTCGCAAACTGTATGCTTAGCCAGTCTGTGTGACAGGGTTCACTTTGCATATCACATCAAAGTGCAATCATATTAAAGTCCCATTTAACAGCTTTAAAATGAGACCACTTCAATATTTATAACTAACTAGCTGTTACCCGGCGTGCTATGCTACACCTACTTTCTTCATCTATAAAAGCAAAAATAAATTAGAGACCAAATAATTAATATTAAAATCGAATAACGCAAATCTGTAACTATTTGGGTTCATTGTTTCAAACTCGTCATCTCTGAACTGTGAGTCATAGACGATTTCATAGTCACGTCATAGAGGAGGGGCATGGTCGGAGGCGAGGTAATGATTCCCCCACTACTCGCTACCAGCCCACGAGGACGCCCTAGTGGGTTTTGCCAAATGGCAGCATGCTGCTGTGGGCAGCATATGTTTTCTTATCTGGATGGTTAAATTTAAGTGCATTTTATGACCTTCAGAACAATATATATACGGCACTCAGTATGGATTGGGTGATTTGGCCCTGTGCATTGGCTGGTCAAAACCCCTGATCTAACGTCGCTTGATTTTTAGGCGTGGCCTTGGCTGATGTCACTAGTGGACAAAGTACCAATTAGGATATAAACCATCTGATCACAAGGATTGGCGAATCATTTGTGGAAATAAGAGCTAACCATGATGGGATCAGTGTTCTGACCAGGTGTCGTTAGTGTGTTCTGCCAGGAGGCAGTTTGTATGCATTTTTTCTTTTTAAAAAAAAAGGACATTCAACTTTTATGTAAGACTTATTTTAATCACTAAATATTAATTTCATAATGCTGATTTAAAAAATGTAATGAATCATTGAAAAATAAAATGTGTGCAAGCACAGAAAATTTTTGTTGTTCAACAAAAAACACATTTTTTTCTAAAGGACCTTTAGAACGGCCTATAGCTTGAACGGAGTGAGATATAAATGTGTGGTTGGTGGTGTTAAGCTACATTTTTTGTTTAGTTTTATCCCCTGAAGTATTGTCATTTACTTGCGATACACCATGTATAATAAAGTTGCTTCGGTGTCTATTTTGTTTCCATACCTCAGTAACCCTGAGGTGTGGAAGTTAATTTACTAAATGCCTCATGCATCGCATATCGCATGTATTTTCTTACAATATTTAACAATTAAGTAAATCATACATAATACAAAGTAAAATTGATAAAATAATTAAATAGAATAATTAAAATAAAATAAAGTCAATAAGAAATTAAAATTAAACCATATTAAAATGAACATTATAAATATAAACAAATTTGAATAAAATGAGCCCTTCAATAGTTAAGCCCTTCATGATGGGATTGGATCCTGAGGGAAGGCAGAGTAGTATCTCATACAGAAAAAACACAAAACGCGTAGAAAGATTAGATCACAAATAGCTACAAATTAGCTAGATAAGTCAACACACCCTTTGAATGATAACTTCTCCAGCGTAAACTGGATTCAGCATTATTCTGATCATTATGATAACAATACTTCAAAAGTACCGTTCCCTGCCAGAGCCAACGTTTTCTTAAATAATAATCATTTAAATAATATTAAACTGCAGCCCATAACCTTATCAAATCATCCATCATGGCTATTACATCCTCCGCACATTAATATCAGCCTTACAAAATATTTAAAAAAAAGAAACCCCACCTTTAATCTATGAAAATGAATTCTATAAAATTAAAAGTCCGACTCGCAGGAACTGCGTCATCTTAGCGCGGTTCCTGTTCATACCCCTATTGTCATTTGAAAAGCTTAGAATAGAAACAGATAATCTTTTCCTCGGCCTTTGTTCAAAGGGCTTTATGACTTTACCTGGTCGGGTCCGCCAGACCCTAGAATCCTCTTCTACCGATACTTCATTTCATACGTTTCAATGAATTGGAAAATATCAAAAATTTTCACATATTCCTGTGTTCTTTTACTATAGTAATAATTCTACAAATAAAATCAATTAAAAAATAAAATAAAAAAACCAACAGCATGACGGCAATTGAAAATATTCAAAAGACGTGATCGAATCTCTTTCTCTTGGCAAGCTATATTTCTAACAATGAATTGTTTTTCTTATTTTGCCTAATCTGTTTTATTGTCAAATAAATTATCCAACTATAACCAATTAAAAAATAACAAGGAATAAAAACAGACAAAAAGAACCGTTCGAATAAACGATATCAATTACTTCAAGAATGGAATAGTATGGAGTTAGGGAAAAAGCTCCGTGAAATAAAATAAGATGTAGATATATGGAGTAGCAGCATACGAGACAGAAGACGAGAGGAAGTGATATTGACCAGGCTTCGAATAGGACACTCAAGATTGACGCATGGCTACCTTGTGGCAAAGGAGACACCAGCGATCTGTCAGTTCTGCAGTGTACATCTAACCGTAAAACATATCCTCACCGAATGCAGGGCCTACATAAAAGAAAGAGAAAAATTAGATTTACCCACTGACCTAAGTGAACATCTGGGAAATAACTCAAATCACTTAACTAAATTATTTACTTTCCTAGATAGAACTGAGTTAATCTGACATATTTAATTTATACGTATATGTGTGTGTGTGTGTGTGTATATATATATATATATATATATATATATATATATATATATATATATATATATATATAAATGTGTGTGTTTCAATCTCCTATCTATCTTCAATCTATATCGATCTTCTCAATCTATCTTCAAGTAGCACTTCTGGTCAATATCACTTCCTCTCCTCAATAGTCATATCATATGTATATATTGGAAGAATAAGCCGATTGGAAATATATAAGATCACAGGAGTCTTCTGAGACATCCATGGCCCATGTGGTTGACATATGTCTAAAAACATAAACAAAAAAAAAAGAAAAAAGTAAACATTTAAAATGGTATTCCCACCTAGGTAATATTTTAAACGTATTAGGTAAAATTTGACTCATATTTTTTTTAGTAATTGTGAGGCCAAAAATAAATGTCTACAAGACGCAATTCGGTTAACAAAGATAACTAAAACACAAATGTCAAAACTAAGGATCTTTTTATATTTTCATTCTCAGCCCAGTACATCTTTCTCTGTATAAAGATTTATTAATGACAAAGTAAAATTTTAAAAAACTTAATTTTATGAAAAGTTGAGTAAATAGGTAAAAAAAAAAGGTAACATCACAGAATATTTGGGAGTAAACAGTCATGGAATACAATGATAAGCTCTTTAATTGCAGGAAAGAGTGGGTGTTACAGAAATGAGATATGAGTTCAAGTAGAGACAATTAGAAGACGTCCAATGAAATAACACAGCTACAAAATGTATTGCTCTGTCACAAAAATATATCTTTTCTAAACATTCTAAACTAATTGGAAAAATATAACAGTGGAACTAAAGGTAGTTATTCCCGGCTAAAAATAAAAAACAACAAAGAGAAGCATATCAACTTTTTGATTGACTCATCTAATCAATTTGCGTATAATAGCAAGGAAGAATTTAAAATTACAAAATTCCTCTCACTAGGATTTTGAATAAAAAGTACTTCAACTCAAAAAATCTAGAAGGGATTTTATAATGTCAAATAGAACATGATGTAGTTTCCATGACAAGGGTAGGAAACCTAAGGTAATAACCGAAATGGGAAAAGAAAACTCAAAGATTTGAATGCAATGAAATAACACACTCATAAATTGTAAATACAAGAGCAATATTGCTCTATTGCACATATATGTTTTCTAAGCAGCACAAACTAATTTAAAAATACGACATTTTAACTATATGTAGTTATTTCTAGGTAAATAGAAAGGACTTCATTTACACTTGTCTAATTCCAAATATAAAATTAATAAGATATAATCTTTTTTCTTGACGTATCTAATCACTTTGCGATTAGTGAGAAGAGAGAATTTTAAATTGCATAATTCTTTTCACTGTGTTTTCAAAATCTATTAACTGAACCTTCAAAAAGCAGGGGGGGATTTTTAAATAATGTCAAATGGAACAGTCTGTATAACAAGGGTAAGAGATCTAAGGTTATACCCCAAATGGGAAGAAAAACACAGAATTTAGAATAAGTACTGGAAAGAATTACATAAATTCTTCTGAGTAGAGTACCTACTAGCAGAATATTAGTGAAAATATCCCAAAAATAGAGTTTAAAATAAATGTATCAAAGGAAACCTTCCCTCCCTTCAAAGTTGAATAAAGCGGCAAATATCAAAATATAACTTATGTACTCTTGCATCTAGGTCGTAAAACCCTTTCGGCGCCCAAATACTTCTTTTTCTAACATAATATATAAACATATCTCGAGAAAACACTAAGATAAATATCTATGTTAGAAGAAAAATAACAACAGTTGATAAGGACACAACTACTTACAGGCTACTGACGAGGTGTTGTAGGCAGCAAGGCACAAATCACACAAACCACGGCCACATATTAAAATATAAATCAATGCGAAAATTGCCGAAAAATAGGAATAAACGGGAAGTAAACAAAATGGACTACTACGGAGGTAACTCACTAAGTTTACAATTCAAGATGGCGGGCTGAACTTGTCATCTACCTGCCATCTATGGACGACTTGAGAAACTAGCTCGACAACATTCAACCTCCAATCCTTTAATTCAAAATCACACACTATGAAAATAATGAATCCAATACTTCAACTAATCAAGAAACAAGTTTTAATTAAGTTGTGGTGTAATAAAATTCATCTTTGATCAACAACTAGAAATTATTGATATGAAAATTAATTTAAACACATCTTCTACAAGTGAGAAGAGCTACCAGCTAAAATTGGTTATAAAATTTGGAAGGTTCTACCTATCTTTTTAACTCTACCCAGCCGAATAAAAAAATAGTTTTTGAATTAAAATAAAAATAGTTTTTGAGGTTTAAGTACAATCATCATCTGTTAAGTGCTCCTCATCTTTGGGAGCAATTTGAAATGTCGGAACCTCTTGAGTCATCTTCAACGCCCACATCTTAATTTGTTATTTTAATGTATCTTAAGTGTATCGGTTTCGTGCTAAATCTGCTTAAGCTGGAAAATATATGAGCTTGTAAAATATCAAATATTCTTTGATTTGGGAATAACATTTTTATAGCTGATAATCAATAGAAAACTTTATACTATAGAACTATTTCTAAGATTTGCCACACTGGATTTTTGTTACAAAAATATTGGTTCAAGAATCTTATGTCAGAAAGAGGTACGAGTATGTACCCTTACTAACGTGACTTCTTTAGGGTCATAAATTATTTCATGAAAGGTCTAACCAAAATTATAACTGTTTCTATTTCAACATTTCCAAATGGCATTAGGGATAAGAACGGAACCGCCCTAATATGATGCGAGTCGGACTTTTTTGTTTTCTATTCTGTTATATAGTTGTTTTTATACATTTAACGTTCACATTTTTGCTTATTTATTACATATATAATATTTGTCTGATATATATGTTTAAGTTTAAATTTAAATATATTTACATATATATATATATATATATATATATATATATATATATATATATATATATATATATATCAATTTCAGAAGAATTTTTAGGACCTTGAATATTTAATAATCATAGAAAAGAAAAATTGATCGTGATATTGTTTAATTTGTAAAATCTGTACACTATTTTTGTAATTTCTTTATATCTTTTCAACATCTTTTGTCCAAGAATAAACAAATACTTATATCTTTTAACTTTTATAACTGTTAGTGGTTTCTACTGCGAATATCTGGATAAAGAGTGAATCGCTACATTTCGAACTCTATAATCAATAAAAATAAATAAATATTGGAGGCCCGGTGACCGTGAGCATTAAGCCGTGAGCACTTAACATTTTTTGCCAAAAGGTCATGGGTTCATGGTGGCTTTTCTTTAGAAAAAAACAAAAGGCATCAGGCCTATCCTGGCTAGAAAAGGGCGGTGACCTATAGATAACCTGTCCTAAAATTCGTAGTTAATAATAAATGAATGTTAAAATTTAATAATAAATAAATGAATTATTTATTATCTATTTTTTATTAAAAAAAATAAATAATCTATAGAATTCGATTAATGCAAATATAAAAAACTAAATAAATCAGGTACCAATAATTCTTTATAAATATGGACTGGGATAGTGGTAGAAAATGAAATTATGAGCCTTCATATTCTATATTAATATCACTTTTTATTTAGAATTTAAAACCATTTTAATTGGACTTGTCTATGTTCTAAATGTAATGGAATTGCTGAAAAAAGTATATCTAGCCATCTATCTATTGATCAGTATGTATGTGTGTGCGTGTTGAAAATTGACTTATTTTGGGCCTGTTCACCAGGTTGTTTCAATTTACTATTACAACAAACTCACCTTTCCCATGATAGAAAAAGAGGCTTTATTTCTAAGTGACCGCTGAGTTCAAGTGTGAATAATTTAATAAAAGAATTATTAAATAGTTTCAAAAAATATTTTATTTACTATTAGCCAGCAAATGAACAAATAACGATAAATATATATTATTTACTGCATACATCAAATGAATAAATATTGGAAATACCCATTCTGGTAAAAGCTCTCTGAGGGATGGATATATTAGATTCAATTAAAGTTAGACACGCAGTAAGATTTTTAGCTTAGCGCAATTCTGTTCTTATCCCTCTTGCCATGAGGAAAGCTTGGGATGAAAAAAGTTTGTTCAGGACGTTAACATGCTGAGGATTGTGCTTAGTTATACAGCTTCTGTGTGACAGAGGTTTCCTATTGCAGCATTATCAGGTTAAGTCGCTGGAGTAAACTGTAAGAAATTTAAATGTTTTTGGTCTTATTGTTAACGCAACAACATCTAATGAAGTTGACAACAACTTTTTGAGCTGAATTTTATTATTGTTTTTTGTTTCTATTTAGTTTTTTAATAGCCCCAATATTTGAAAAAATTTCAATTTCTAGATAAATCAGCAAACAATGAAATATCTACCGTGTCAAAACTCTGACGCAAAAATAAACAGAGATAGGTGTTCATCGAATCCTATTAGTTGTGCTAAGCAAGAATTTGTTGTTGGAATAATATTTTCGATTAATCATGCCACTCATTTTCACACATATATTATACGTAACGCTTTTTTGCTTGGTAGTATTGTTGTTATTAATATGACTCTGTTACATTTCGCAGGAATCACATCCCCTCCCCCCCCCCCAAAAAAAAAATTGATAAAAGTAGGAAGAAATATTTCCTTTGGAAAGTGCTATAACCAATTTTAATTATAAAAGAAAATGTAAATATTAATAAATAATTTCCAAAAAGGCTCTAAAAAACACAAGTGATACTTCTATATTATATGTATGTATGTGTGTATATATATATATATATATATATATATATACATATATATATATACATACATATAGGGTATGAGGAGTTGGATTTCTACATTTGAGCGTAACAATGGAAAGGAGGAAGGCATTCCTGAGAGAGGTCTAAGCTGAAAAAAGCTCTCAGTAGGTTTTCTATGGCTTCCGGAAAGAGGCTGTGAGGAAAGCAGAAAGGCAGTGAAAGGGATTAGAGGATTAGGGCCGGAGATTAAGATGAGTTTTGGAGCCGATGAAAGAATTACTTTTGTTTCTTTCTTTAGAGGGAAACACACAACGGAAGGAAACGTGTTTTGAAGGAAAACGAAAAAAAAAAAAAAAAAAAAAAAAAAAAAAAAAAAAAAAAAAAAAAAAAAAAAAAACATTTTCCACTTGTCCATACACATTGTATTTTCTCTCTATTTATTCATTTAGCCGTTAGGAAGGAACCATTCTGAAATTCATTTCTCTCTTATCGCGGCTTGTTTTTATGACGAATTTTAAAATAATTTAATTTGAGCAGTGAACTAGTCTCTCGTGATTTAATATTAAGTAAGGCAATAAATAAAAACGTTGTTACTAATTCCTGATATTTGATTAAATACTGATTTATTATTAAGAATAAGATGGAAAGAATAAAGCAAACGTGGGAAGCTACCTAGTATAATCAAAGAGAAAATGAAGTAGATTTACCTTACCGCTGCATTCAATACAAGGGCATTGCGCGTCACACGGAATTTTTTCGGCCTGTGGTGCGCGCCCTACGCGGAGATGTTTTCGTATTTCTCTTCGTTCCTACGAATATGTAGAGGTGATCTAGGGGAACTAACAGACAAGCCCCGCAGATAGCGTGAGAATTAAGTTTTAGGAGATAACATAGTGTATTTTTCAGCCCGCACCAATGCAGGATATTATGATGAGAGCGTCTGTGTCAGCCCGTAGCAGTGCGGGAGCAGCGTATGGAGAGAGCCTGTGTCAGCCCTGCGAGGGGCAGCGTGAATGATACAGGTGTAATAGATGAGAAGTCGTCCTGATCCGAGGATAGCCCATTCCCGACTGACTCAATCATACCTTATAAAGGGAGAAGACAGACCAATTTCCAGTAATGCAACAGGAAACTTGTTAATCATACAAGACACGGATATTCAACCTATGGCTGATTATAATTCTTGTTAACCATTGAAAACATCAATTACAGTAATTGAAAACATAATTCATTTGGATTAACTGCATTTCAATGAAATATAACTCGAGTATTTGAATTATGTTGTTATTTTAAAAAGGAATAATTGAATTACAAATATTTTAATTAAAAATGCTGACAGACGTCACGAATGGATTGTTTTGACGGGCATGGTTCTCGGCTTAAGCGAGTAAACATTTTAATTCCTTCAGGTTCTTGCGATTTACTGATAGTCTTTCAGTGACACTGACAATTGAATTACAATTCTAATTCAATTAAAATTCTTCGTAATTGATATTTTAATTACTGACTATCATAATAAGTGATAATTACACTTATGATTGAATTACAATTTTAATTCAATAACAATTCTTGATAATTGATATTTGCATTACATAATTAGAGCTTCAATTACATTAAAGAATTACAATGTAATTGTAATTTATGTTTTAATTGAGTTATTATTCTTGGTTTAATTCTAATTCATGAACTACAAATACGTTTCTTCTCGGCTCGTCATTAAATGGGAGTGATTCTCACTAGGGGTAGAGGCATTTCGTTCGAAAAAAGAAAAGGAATTATCCCTATCCTAGCTAGAAAAGGGTGGTAACCTATAGATAATCCTCCCGAAAAATCTGTGACGTGTAAGTGGACTTTAACGTTGAAATAAATTAATAATTTCACAATTTTAAAATTTGTTTAAACAATAATCTACAACAAAATCTTTACACTAATAACTATTCACACAAAACTTGAATAAGATAACCATAATTTTAAAGAAACGCACACAAAGGACGAATAATACAATTTTGTATAGAGAAAGGTTAAGAATGTTATCCAAGTTGTTTTTTGGATGGGATACTAAATAAGACATTAATGGAAAAATGATATTAGGAAATAAAAACATTGTTCTTTCTGTATGTATATTTTATTTTTGATCAGCAAAATCTTTACATTAGGTGTACACGATTATCTTAAATATGAGCCATCGTCGGATATTTAAATTCTCATGAAACTCACCATAACAAAACTGAATTTACTCCTACCTAATAAATAAAACTCCAATGACTTATTTCATAGACAAAAATCGATTAAATGAAACATTTATTAACATTATTCTTCAACTGACCCTTTTTTCCAATCTTCTTATTTTCGTGGTAGGCGGAAGGTCAATTAATAAAAACTTCACTATACAGTATCACCAAATTTATTCCGTCCCTACATGTTTCACACCTTTATTGGTGCCTCTTCAGGGGAAAAATTACGTATATAAAACTTACAGCCTCAATCTGAGGAGGATAACCTTCCACCAGTACGGCCACGTCTAGAATGATCATGGTCTGAAAGAATCCAAAATGGCGAAATACAATCAGCTGATCCATAATCGATTTGTCAAACATTTAAAATTTAAAATTAATTTCCAGAAGAAATATAGTCTTAAAAATTAAAAACATCTTCCCACCTTCTAGTTAAAACATATTTTTACCTTTTGTTAAATAAATTAATAAAAATTGAATTCAAATGTAATACTTCAGTTTTTCTATTTACCACTTTTTTCCTATTTTTTATGATATGGATATTTTCCTTAATTCTTCTTTTCATTTTATTTCTCTCTTTACCTAATGTGCTAATATTTTCAAAATCGAAACTATGTTTATATTTTATAGCATGATAAGCCAACGCTGTCTTATTCTCTCCTTTATCTATACTTTGCGCATGCTGTTTAATTCTTTTTCGAAGTAACTGTTCCGATTCCCCTATATATCATTTATCACAGCCATTGCAGTCAATTTCGTAGATATTGTATTTAGTGTCCCTTAATTTTAATATGACTAAAGCTATTTTTTTATTCTATTATCATATTTCCAAGATATCCTGCCTATATCCTTACATATGTGTCTTATTTTGTTGGAAATTAATGGATTAAAATTAAAGCCAAAATACCGGCATGGTTCTGCATTCTGATCTCTTAAAATACTACATCTTTTATTCCCTAATTGTTCATAAATATGTTTATTATATGACGTTGTGCTTTCCCTCACTGTATCTTTGCCCTCATCCGATCGAATTGCCTTGCTGAAAAAATCATTAATTTTTGCTTGCTTTATTTTGGTTCTTTTTATGCTACTATTGTTCTCATCAAATCCACCAATCGATTCTCTTTTCCGCTTTAATCTATTACCACAATTCAATTTTAGACTTTCCGTAGTGGATGTGTTTTGCAACAATTGCAAAAATTAACGACCATTAACCGAAATACCATAAATCAGAAGTGGCAACATGATTGGAATAATATGACTGAAAACAAATTGAGACAAATCAAACACATACTTACTGACTGGCCATCCGCTTACCGAAATTCCCGAAGGGAAGAAATAGTTCTAGCAAGGCTGCGAATAGGCCACACAGCATGACTCACGAATACTTAATGAATAATACTGAAATACCAAAATGTCGGATTTGCAATACGGAACTAACAGTTAAACATATATTACTCGACTGCCTTCTTATAACGAACTTGGACATACCACGGGACATTACTGACCTACTTACTGACAGTAGCCACCATATTTACGACATACTTACACATTTAAAAAACGTAAACCTGTACGACAAAATATAAAAATCCGATAATTCTTTTATTTAAAAATTAAATAATTTTATCATTTATCTCATATTTCAATTGTTGAATTATTATTTTTTTCTATTTATTATATATTTTTTTATTACATGTAAATAGTATGTAATAAAAATAAATAATATGTAATATCTTTTTTTTTTTATAGTATGTAAATAGTAATACAGTATACTTAACTGGCGTAGGATAAGAACATATCTATGAACTGCATATAGCTACAAAGTTACTCGATGCAATTCACCTCAAAGTGGTGCATCGTTAAACAAAATAAATAAATAAAATAATAACAGAATTTACAAACAGAAATATGGCGTTCAAATGGGGAATCACATAAGACCAATAAATGGGGCTGATAAGACCAACAAAACTGTTATTATTGAAAAGGAAAGGTACATTGATAAAATGAATAACATATTTGCGGACAACTCACTTTTCAAGGAAATTGATTACGATCCTACTAATGGATTAACAAACAAGGTTATACAATTTGTAGACAATTTGGTAAAGAAAAAGTTCATAAATAAAACAGATAGACTAAAATATATCAATCATAATAGCTGCATTCCACTTGCGTATGGCCTGATAAAATTACACAAAGACAATCATCCATTACGACCGATCATAAGTGCTACCGATTCTCCTACTCATAAACTAGCAAAACAATTTGAAAAAGAACTGAAACCATTTGTTACAAATAATGCTTTTGACGTACAGAACGGAGTGGAATTAATTAGATTGCTGGAAAATGTTATAATAAAACCTGGATATAAATTAGTTTCCTTTGATGTAATAAATATGTTTCCAAATATATCCGTAGATACTGCTATCAGAATCATTAAAAGGAAATGGGATGAAATAATTTCTAATACAAAAATTAAGGATAAGAATTTATTTATTGAGGGTATAAAGCTGTGCACTAAAGATGGTTATTGTAGGTTTAATAACAGAATTTACAAACAGAAATATGGCGTTCAAATGGGGAATCACATATCGGTGGCGATCAGTGGCTTGGTGATGAATTCCTTGCTTGAAGAAATTATTAAAGAATACAGTATACATATACAGTTTTTGTACAAATATGTGGACGATTTATTGCTATGTGTTCATGAGGACGATATTGAAAGGTTATTTACAATTTTTAACGGTAAAAGTAATCTAGGCTTTACTAAAGAAGTAGAAATTGACAATAGGATTTTATTTCTGGACGTTGAAATATAAGGACAAAAGAAAATACTCTTGAATTCAGATGGCAACAAAAAAAGACATGTTCGGGAAGAATGATTAATTTTTATTCTTGTCATCCCTTAACATTTAAAAGAAACCTTGTTTACAATAGAACTTTAACTGCTCTGCACAGAACAAGTCCAAAATATTTTCCGGAAATTAAAAACAGATTAAGGTCTATGTTTCGAAAAAA
The DNA here is from genome assembly GCA_946811695.1 of Gonocerus acuteangulatus. NCBI lineage: Eukaryota > Metazoa > Arthropoda > Insecta > Hemiptera > Coreidae > Gonocerus > Gonocerus acuteangulatus. The sequence continues at coordinate 42,667,555 of OX328131.1, forward strand.
TTGTTATCCTGGTGAGGTGGTAGAGAAGGAAATTAAAAGAGCAGAGAAAAAGGTATCATATGGAAGGAATACACACGGAGTTGATATGAACAAAGATAATTATAAATTTGACACGGAAGTTTTTAAATTTTTGGATGAATTCGTTTTGGAGGATAAGAAAAATGTTTTAAAAGTCCGACTCGCAGGAACTGCAGCATCTTAGCGCGGTTCCGTTCATGTCCCTAGTGCCATTTGATAAGCTTAGAAAAGAAATAAACTTATTTTTTTTATATATCTCGTGAAAATTGTCAAAATCCTCTCGAACATCTCGAATAAAAGTGATATTAAGGCGTCAGGGACACCGACAGTAGCTAACTTTTACACAGAAGCGGAAATTACAGAATCTGGCTCTCATTCTAAAGCAAAGTTCTATAAATCAATACAAAATATGCCTAATAAAGCCTTTCTAGTGGATACAGAAGCATGGGCGTATATGAGGGGGGGGGCTGAGGGGGCTGCAGCCCCTCCCGAAATTTTGAATTGATGATAAAAACTTCTCGTAAAACCCTTAAAAATAAATTAAATAAGATCACTTAGTTCATAAAACATATTTTATTTTACGTGTAATAGCGTTTTAGTTGCCTAAAACTATTCCAAGCTCTAAATATTTAGTATTCCTTACCCTGGAAATGGTCTCAGCCCCCCCCCGAAATTGTTTTTATATACGCCCATGTACAGAAGGATCAAGAAGAAGTACACAAGATTGAGTAGAATACCCTGCCTAATATAGCCTATATAGAATAATATGCCGAATAAAACCTATCTAGTTAATACACAAGGACAAATAAAAGTCTTGACGAATAACAAGTCAAGAAAAAAAACTTTATTTAACAAAATAAAACAAAGTTTAGTTGCCCAACTACAATAGAATAATATACCTAATTAAGTCTATGGAGTAGATACAAATGGACCAAAAACAAGTCTTGTGGAATATTGTTTTTTTTTCTAATTAAATACTTTTTATCAATATTTAGTATATAACCTTTGTTGAAAACTATTGATTGCTAATTGATGAATCGGTTTACAACTAAGTAGTCTTTATGAATATTTAGTATATAACCTATGTTTGGATCTGTGTTTTTGGGGTGCTCTCCGCCTAGGCTTTGTATTTGTGTCGGCAGATACCTGGGGTATATTTACAGCTCTTGAGGATTAACTCTTAGCAGGTAAATTTCCTGCGGACCTTCTGCTTCTACGGGCATTGAACCGCCATATTCGCTCATAGTATCTAACCGTTGTGAAGTTTATTTTTTGGATTTAGGACTTAATATACATATGTAGACTAAATCATAGCAAGAAGTAATCCTCCGTCGTCGGTTCTTAACTATGTAGACTCGCTAATGTTATCCAATCTTAGATACATCGTATTTAAAATCCACAGCAAAAACACGACATTTCATCAGAATCCCCTGCTGAATAAAACTTATATAGAATAATATGCAAAATAAAGCCTATCTAGTGGATAAAAATAGAGGAAAAAGCCGTTCGTGGTGGTAGAAAATCTTAAAAGTATTTCGCTCAGAAATCTCCGAAATATTGTCACTAATTTTACGTATCCTGTTTTATAACCAAATAGATTTATATTCTATAATCAATAAGAAAAACCTACTAACAATAAAAAACTATGGGTAACAGATGAAAATAGGGAATACCAAGAATAATTCTAAAGAACGAAATCAACACCAGTACTGTAGTCTAGATATTCATACGGCATCTTCGAATTCTAACAAACAAAATATTGATTCTAATTATACCGTTCCTGTTTTATTGACAAATACATTTGACTACTATAAGCAATGAAAAACACTAGGGAATATGCCAAAGAACTCGGAATAGGAGCCTCGACAGTTTCAAGACATTTGAAGGAAATCGACAAATCCAAAACTGACATTTCATACGGTACAGCCTGATATATTTTTAACAATGAATTGCTTTTCTTATTTTAATTAATCTGTTTTATTGTCAAATACATTATCCTACTATAACCTATGAAAAAACAACAAGGAATAAAAACAAACAAGAAGAACCGTTCGAATAAACGAAATCAATTACTTCAAAGTTTAAGCACTTATTTCTCCGATTGACATAGCCTAATCAAAAATTGTTTCAGAATCTTTTTTGTAGAACATTTAGTAAGCTTTCGCATGGTAACCCTCCGTTTACCAATATTCCTAACCGTCTTCGAGATATCAGGGAATGTATACGAAGTTCCCAAAACATTTCATGTCTGTTAATAAAATATTTTATTCTAATCCTTCCTTAGCTCCAAACGTAACCGAAATTTTAACATATTAGTGTTGATGAAATTCAAACATGCAGAAAATGTTTCAACTGAATCCCATAATTTTAAGTATCAAAATCAAAGACAAAAAGAACAGTTCGAATAAGCGAAATCAATTACTTTAAAATTTTAAGCACTTATTTCTCCGATTGACATCGCCTAATCAAAACTTTCATTAGAACTTTTTTTGTAGAGCATTTAGTAAGCTTTCCAATGGTATTCTTCCGTTTCCCAAGATTCTTAACCTTTTTCGAGATATTAAGGAAAGTATACAAAGTTACCAAAACTTTTTTATGTCTGTTAATAAAATATTTTATTCTAACCCTTCCTTAACTCCAAACGCAACCAAAATGTCAACATATTAGTTTTAATGAAAGTAGAAGATGCAGTAAATGTTTCAACTGAATCCCATGATTCTAAGTACCCAAACCAAAAACGGCATTCAATAATTATTTTTTCAGTTTTCTCGAAAACGGTTAAAGCTATCGCCTTGAAAATGGTTTCATTCGTTTTCCTAGCCCAAGAAGCCTATAAAACGAGTACTTACAAGCTTATGAACTCAAAAACGTAAGCGTTACGATTTTTTTTGCGCGAATTTCGCCCCAAACGCCATCTTCCAGTGGGCGGATTTTGCTGGTTAACGAACTTGACCTTTCAAATTGGACGACGGATTTTTGTACCAAATTTCATCAAAATCGGACCATCAGGGAAGCCAGAAATGAGCGAACAGACAAATATATATATATATATATATATATATATATATATATATATATATATATATATAAATAAATATATACATATATATATATATATATATACAAATTTGAACCACCGTTATTTTCGGTCTCTAGGGGTTCTGAAACGCGAAATTTTCTTGTCGGCACTTCCGGATTGTTTCATTGTATCAACCTTATAAGCGGGGTTCCTCCCTATGGGGGAGGGAGGAACCGCGCTAAAAAGGAAAAGGGATGATGATGAACAAATAGCACGGAAATGCATAAAATTGCAAAACACATCCACTACGGAAAGTCTAAAATTGAATTGTGGTAATAGATTAAAGCGGAAAAGAGAATCGATTGGTGGATTTGATGAGAACAATAGTAGCATAAAAAGAACCAAAATAAAGCAAGCAAAAATTAATGATTTTTTCAGCAAGGCAATTCGATCGGATGAGGGCAAAGATACAGTGAGGGAAAGCACAACGTCATATAATAAACATATTTATGAACAATTAGGGAATAAAAGATGTAGTATTTTAAGAGATCAGAATGCAGAACCATGCCGGTATTTTGGCTTTAATTTTAATCCATTAATTTCCAACAAAATAAGACACATATGTAAGGATATAGGCAGGATATCTTGGAAATATGATAATAGAATAAAAAAATAGCTTTAGTCATATTAAAATTAAGGGACACTAAATACAATATCTACGAAATTGACTGCAATGGCTGTGATAAATGATATATAGGGGAATCGGAACAGTTACTTCGAAAAAGAATTAAACAGCATGCGCAAAGTATAGATAAAGGAGAGAATAAGACAGCGTTGGCTTATCATGCTATAAAATATAAACATAGTTTCGATTTTGAAAATATTAGCACATTAGGTAAAGAGAGAAATAGAATGAAAAGAAGAATTAAGGAAAATATCCATATCATAAAAAATAGGAAAAAAGTGGTAAATAGAAAAACTGAAATATTACATTTGAATTCAATTTTTATTAATTTATTTAACAAAAGGTAAAAATATGTTTTAATTAGAAGGTGGGAAGATGTTTTTAATTTTTAAGACTATATTTCTTCTGGAAATTAATTTTAAATTTTAAATGTTTGACAAATCGATTATGGATCAGCTGATTGTATTTCGCCATTTTGGATTCTTTCAGACCATGATCATTCTAGACGTGGCCGTACTGGTGGAAGGTTATCCTCCTCAGATTGAGGCTGTAAGTTTTATATATGTAATTTTTCCCCTGAAGAGGCACCAATAAAGGTGTGAAACATGTAGGGACGGAATAAAGTTGGTGATACTGTATAGTGAAGTTTTTATTAATTGACCTTCCTCCTTTTCCTATTAGGTAGTAAAAAAAAAATCATTAAAATGAATGATTATTAAATTAACTCCGAATAGATTGAGGTTATAATCCCATTGAGGGAAATAACCTTAGAAAGGTTAAATTTCAACGAACAGCTGTTGTTCTAAGTATTGCTAGCTACATGTTCATTTGAGGGCTTTGTGTGTGGACAGTTTCCAACAAACTAGTAACAGCTTGCTCCAGTTGTGGCAAACTTTGCAAGAGGTGTGAACTAGTGCACAGGTCAAACTGGTTTTAACCAACTTCATCTCTCACCCATTACATATAGGTGGATATGTGAATATATACATATATATATATATATATATATATATATATATATATATATATATATATATATATCTATTTGGCTTTAGATCAATTTATTTAATTTATTTTTTTCCAAATTTTAGAGTTATTCAAATCCTAGAACCAATACACCATATAAGCGAACAAGTCACTATATATTGGTTCCCAGAACATGCTGACGTTAAAAGAGAGCGCTGCAGTTAATGTCGTTGCAATGACGGCCACAAACAGACAAAACTTCAACATACAGGAATTTGTATACTTAGATACGCAACTGGAGGCCACAAACAAAGTTTATTCAACAAAAATTGCACCAATCTTGGTATGACACGACAAACAACAAACTAAGAGTAATTAAATGCACAATGCATGAATGAATTTCAACAGAGGCAACAAAAAAGGAAATAAGCCTTTGCCGCGTAAGAATAAGTCATTAACGTTTACTCATGCAAACCTTGTAACGAAAAAATACATACATCTATGCCAATAATTGAACATAACCTTAAAAATAAAATATTTATTAACTGAATGCAGTCTTAGACAAAACGTCCCTACCATGCCAAACTATCGAATATGCAAATGGGAGCAAACTAGAGAACGAACATATTCTATCCATTGACGAAGTAATATATTGAAAAATGGTCTTTTCGATACTTTGTTTAAGACATTAAAGGGAATAGAGTTGTGACAATTTATGATAAGCCGTATCGTCCACAATATAAGAGCAAAGTCTCAAATCTGAAAAACGACGTTCTGCATATTCGACAGTTTGACATGGTAGAACAATATGTAGGAAGGACTTGACAAAGTTTGAAACAACAATACGACACTACTTAAGTACATTTAAATTCCCAGCTGCACCATGGATTTCGGCGCTAATGTCCCAGATGTTGGTGGGCCGTAAAAAAATAATCATTGTATATATATATATATATATATATATATATATATATATATATATATATATATATATATATGAGAATATTAAATATTTTAACTTTCATCAAACCAACATTATCTTGACCGATCAATCATCAAGACTGATTCAAATATCAAAAAGTCCGACTCGCAGGAACTGCGTCATCTTAGCGCGGTTCCAGTTTTTTTTTTTTTTTTTTTTTTTTTACGGCACATCTACATCTAGGTCATTAGCGCCGACATCCAGGGTGTAGCGAGGAATTTCACCAGCGAGCCGTGGGATGATAAAATTCCTGCCGGAGGTTGGGAATGGAACCCACCATCTCCCGCTTATGAATCCAAGGCGCTAGCCATTAGACCACGGGAGACCCCGGTTCCTGTTCATGACCCTATTCTCATTTGAAAAGCATAGAATAGAAACAGATAATATTTTCCTCGGCCTTTGTTCAAAGGGTTTTATGGCTGGCTATACCTGGAGTCAGGTCCGCAAGACCCTAGAATCCTCTTCTACCGATACTTCATTTCATACGTTTCAATGAATTGGAAAATATCAAATATTTTCACACATTCCTGTGTTATTTTACTATAGTAATAATTCTAGAGATAAAATCAATTAAAAAATAAAATAAAAAAACCAACAGCATAAAGGCAATTGAAAATATTCAAAAGACGTCAACGAATCTTTTTCTCTTGGCAAGCTATATTTCTAACAATGAATTGTTTTTCTTATTTTGCCTAATCTGTTTTATTGTAAAATACATTATCCAACTATAAGCAATTAAAAAATAACAAGGAATAAAAACAGACAAAAAGAACAGTTCGAATAAGCAAAATCAATTACTTTAATGTTTTAAGCACTTATTTCTCCGATTGACATCGCCTAATCAAAACTTTCATCAGAACCTTTTTTGTAGAACATTTAGTAAGCTTTCTAATGGTATTCTTTCGTTTACCAAATTCTTAACCTTTTTCGAGATATTAACGAAAATATACAAAGTTACCAAAACTTTTTATGTCTGTTAATAAAATATTTTATTCTAACCCTTCCTTAACTCCAAACGTAACCAAAATTTCAACATATTAGTTTTAATGAAAGTAGAACATGCAGAAAATGTTTCAACTGAATCCCATGATTCTAAGTACCCAAATTAAAAACGGTATTCAAAAACTATTTTTCCAATTTTCTCGAAAACGGTTAAAGCTATCGCCTTGAAAATGGTTTCATTCGTTTTCCTAGCCCAAGAAGCCTATAAAAAGAGTACTTACAAGCTTATGAGCTCAAAAACGTGAGCGTTACGATTTTTTCTGCGCGAATTTCGCCCCAAACTCCATCTTCCAGTGGGCGGATTTTGCTGGTTAACGAACTTGACCTTTCATATTGGACGACTGATTTTTGTACCAAATTTCATCAAAATCGGACCATTCGTCTTCGAGGTAGAGAGCGAACAGACAAATATAAATATATACATATATATATATATATATATATATATATATATTTATATATATACAAATTTGAACCACCGTTATTTTCGGTCTCTAGGGGTTCTGAAACGCGAAATTTTCTTGTCGGCACTTCCGGATTGTTTCATTGTATCAACCTTATAAGCGGGGTTCCTCCCTATGGGGGAGGGAGGAACCGCGCTAAAATGGAATCTCCTTAATATTCATTTATTTTTATTTTTTTGGGGCCATTAGCGCCGGCACTCATGGTGCAGCGAGGAATTTTCTCAAAGAGCCGTGAGATGAGAAAATTCCTCCATCTGCCGCATGAGATTATAAGGCGTTAGCCACAAGACCTCAGGGATGCCCTAATAATAATAATAAATATACCGTAGTTAGAAATATGTTAATGAAATTGATTGATCCATAAACAATAAGGGGAAAGATTAAATAAACCACCTTGAAATAAAGAGAAGTCGGTGGAAGGGAAAATAAATTAATTTGGTAGGAAATAAGAATGGGAAAGAGATTGCTAAAAAACCCTTTTCTCTGATAAATATTAAAAATCCTCACAGTCATTTTTAATTTATAAAATTAAATAGACAATACAGAATTTGTCTGATTAATTTGCACTTTATGAGTAGCTAATTAAATATTTTATTAAGAAAAGAAAATAATTCTATTATTTTAGCGGTTTCAAGGAGTGAAATTGTTAGCTATATATTTCCACAACTTTCTATATACAGAAAGTCAAAAATCATTCATACACTTAGTTTATTAGCAAAAAATATTTTATTTTTTTTCAACCGAAAATAACTTCAGCTAATAATAACAAATTAATTATTATAAATTCATAGACTTAATGGGTTGTACCCATGAATCAACGCTAAAAAGGGCAAATCACACATTAGGGGCTCTAAAACACAAATAAATATTTATTTTAAATTTTGACGTTTACTCACAAAAAAAAAGATTCATTATGGCGGATTGTTTATAAGTTATTTTCTAGCCAAGGTCACCCCTAGCGTGAATCGAACCGACAATACGAGGCATGGAGCGTTACAAATTAAAGAGAGAGGAAATGCGCTAAAAATAAATAAATCCAATAGTTTATACTGCTAATATATATTAATCCCAGATATGCATTAATCCCAGATATGTATTAATCCCAGATAATGAGTACTAGATTCGGGAGTAGTGGACATTAGGGGATGAACGCAGGGGTGTTTGGGGGCCCGAGCTGGTAATGGATGTTCTTTCAGGAGATTTACAGATGTTACCGCCGTCATTACGAGGCAATTCTCACTCTCTAGCCGCAATTTATGAGGGCTAGGAATAAAAAAAAAGACATTCTGTCAGCAAGAGTTGCGTAAATTAAGGAATTCCGTAGGCAAGATAACGTTTTACTACATTTTAATTTGTTCTGGATTGAAATCATTGATGGCCTTTTGTAAATATAAAAATGTCTGTAAAGGAGGAAAACTTTATTTAAAAAGAAATTAAAATAGGCAGCCCTGCATTGGGTAGCTAGGTGCACAGCGTGCTTATCATCCATACGGAAATTGGGTTAATTAACAGGCTCATTGGCGTATATAAGGGGGGCCGCAGCCCCCCCCCCCCCTCCGAAATTTTAATTTAATCGGTAAATGTGTCATAAAACCTTAAAAATAAATTAAATAAGATCAATTGGTTAAAAAAAAAAAAAAAAAAAAAAATTGGGGTGTAATAGCGTTTTAGTTGGCTAACAATGCCAAGTTCTAGATTGCTAGCATTTCATGCTCCAAGCCCCCCCCCCCCCGAAATTATTTCTTACATACGCCCATGAACACGCTGAAGATGGAAGGAGTTAGAAACAAGAAATAGAGAATAAACAAGAAGATGACTCAAGAAGGCCGAACCACAGCCCATTCGGAACTTCCCCTGACTGTAATATGTTAGTCCCCATTTCATCTGTTGTTGTGTCTTCCTTAGCCAGTGTCTGTAGGAGAAGAGTCACTCTCTTATAGTTCAAGACCGTGCTTATTGTAAATATTCTCTTATATATATATATATATATATATATATATATATATATATATATATATATATATAGCGAGAGAGAGAGAAGTAGGTATTGATAAAGATTTGCAGACACTTTTCAGAAATTCTCAAAACCTCTCCATTACGTACATTACTTCATAAATTACTGAAAAACTTAAGACGATTTTCCATGTGTATTTGTAAAGAGCGTTGCTTGTAACACTAACGAGGTGTAAAGGGACGGGAGATAGAGAAAGTTGCTTCCCACCCTTCTCCCTCCCCTCCAGACCAACTTGCCGAATTATTCATCAGCCTGTGACGGAGAGTACTCCCCTGGGGTATTCCTGAATTCTCTAGGTGCCACCAACTTACCCTCAGATACTCGCGATCTGGGACAAATGGCTTCAATAGGCAAATAAAGAAAACGTTTTATATCCTCTTCGGGGCAGATATATAAATTTATTTTGGGGTAAACTTCATTCACACGCTTATATTATGAGCATAAAAACGTTTATTTGCCAATAATCTACAAGTTGTTTTGTTAGTTAAAAATGTAAGGAATAAGAATCGTTTCAAAAGATATGTCCATAGAAGACATGGATTAAAGTGGCGTATGTCTCTAAGACATACACTGCATTATCCAAGAAAAGTGGAATTCTTAATTTGTGGAAATACGCATATTAGAAAATAATAAATATGTTTAATATCATCTGCTTTTATTTAAATTGCTTAGCTGGGATTTGAATGTGTTTGTGAGACGGCATCTTTCTCCAGCGGCCCTTCTCCTTATTTCTGTGCGATGTTTCGTCGGATTAGTTTCCGACTTCTTCTAAACGTCATTCATGAATGACGCCATCCTCGGTCTGTACCCTTCTTATACGTATTGGTCGGTGATTATGTGAGCCAATAGTTTCTCCATTCCGTTCGTCCGCTGGTGGTCATCTGCTGTTGGTTTCTCTTTTCTTTAATCTTCAGAGTAGGCCGCCATATGTTGGGGAAGATAAGACCTTCTTTTCTGTTAAAGTTGACTAGATGAGTCTTCTTATCAGTGTGTCTTCTTTAACCAGGTTCTTGGATCAGTCAAATCGGACTTGCCTGGGGCACTCCTCTCTGTGTGTTTCCGCCACAGAGGTTTTGGTTCGTCCCAGCCTGTTGTCTGCAGGGTTACTTAGCTTGTAGCGACCTCCTTGTTCGATGGGCGTATAAATAATAATTTCGGGAGGCAAGGAATGTTCCCTGATACTGGAAATATCACCATCCCTGCTAGTTCCATCATCTCATCTTGTAGAAGTTTGTTGTTCTTTATAATCTAGGGGTATAAAACCCTCTGTTTTGGGGAATATACTTCCAGAAGTTAACTACACTACCAACCATGTTGATTCCATCCTCGGATAACCGACTATAGAATCGCACATGAAATTCTTTCTTTATCCATGAAGTACCCTTTATAACAAATTTTATTCCCTTTATAACAAATGTACATCCTTCCCGAAAAAACAGGGGACTCTAAAATCATATGTAACACAGGTTTGGTTCCGTACCATTATATCCCTGTGCTTGCATCAATAGCAAATCAGCCCCCACTTCTTCTATGAAGAAGAAAGTTGGCATTTTTTTAATTATTATTACGGCGTATTAAATGCTGGGTTTTTACCGGCGGGCTATTAATAGGTTGCCACTCTTGAATAATGCCAACGGCACGTGGTCGAACTAGCCACGCTTAACTTCGGCCAACTACGGGAACTCCTGTATTCAACCGGTGGTTATGGCCGTCGGCGAGAACGTATTTTTTTGTTTTATTTATTTTTTTACGGGACATCGACATCTAGGGCATTAGCGCCGAGAACGTATTATTCTATAAATGGACTACAAAGATTAAAAACACTCATTTAAAAGAAATTAATAATAACATGAATTAGCATAGTTTGTTATTAATTTATTTTATTCGTTAGTTTTAATTATATAGTTATTTTCACTTGTTATTACTACATATTTTCTTATTCATTCAGTCATTTGGTTATCATTTATTTTATTTTTTTTTTTTTGGGGGGGGGGGGAGATTAATAGTTTTCGTAATTATAATTTGTATCACAAATTATGAATATCATTACTAATTTTAGCACTTTCCTCCGAAGGAAAGTAGCTATTGAGGTTGGACTCATGACGGAATTTTCGAAAAATTTCTTCAAATCTTTATCGATCCTACCTAGTAGACACCGAAAATGACCCCCGTTAAAATATATATGTGTCTGTTAGCACGATAGCGGCCAGAGTTTTTGTTTTTTCGTCACGAAACTTGGTATATAGCATTCAATTAGCAAACGATTGAACGAGTTCGTTAACCACCAAAGTCAGTCCACCGGAAGGGGGGGTTTACCCCGAACCCAAAACACTAATTTGACTATGTCAGCCGTAATATTTGTTATATTTCAACGAAACTTGGTATTCGTAGTGGTAATATAGAGAGAAAAGTGAGATATAAAAATGAACTAAATCGGTTCATTAGAAGGGGGGGTTTACTCCGGACCCACAATACCAATTCGCCACTACCAGCCGTGATTTTCGGTATATTTCAACGGAACTCGGTATTCGTAGTGGTAATCTACAGGTAAATATGTGTTGTAAAAATAAACTAAATCGGTTCATTAGGAGGGGTGGTTTACTCCTGACCCAAATTCTTAATATACTCATACCGGTCGTAATTTCTGCTGTATTGTAACGAAACGCGGTATACGTCGTGGGTAACTCATGAGAAAGAAGTGTTGTAGAAATGAGCTGAATCGGTCAATCGGAAAGCGGGGGTTTAATTTGTAATATATTTCAATAGAAAAGCCCGTCAGACGTAGGTTCACAAAGCCGCCGCAAGGAGCGGTTCCTACCACTAGAGTGACTGTATCCTGTTCCTGCGTTAGATCAAAATACGATAATATGAGGTTTTTTGTATTTATTACGAAGTGTAATAGGTACCATGTGTAAACATAACTCTGGAAGCAAATTATTAATTGATCAGTTACTCATTACAAATTTAAAAGAGAACTATTCATGTTTTTATTTTATTTATGTAGGATATTTTAAGCAAATTGTTCTGGAAAGCAATCTACACTACCCAAATTCTGAGGAAAGTGCTTAGTTATGCAGCTCCTGCGTGACGGACTTTTTTTCTTTATAATTATAGGTTCTCCGACTGGCAGTCACTGTCACCATATTATTGCTAACTTAGCCATTATTATTTAATTCATTTTTCGTGTTAATTTCCTTTTATCATTGATACAAAAATGTGTTAAACAATGTATTGTAATAAAAAAACAAATCAAAAGCATGGGATTCTTGTAAAATCATTGGATAAATAGAGGTAGTAGTTAAGTATATTTTTCTCTTGTAAACAGCTTCACTCGTGAACATCAATCACATTAAATTTAATTTAATAATATTTAATGTTTATTAAATGTTAATTTTTATCATTTGTTTTTATTTATTAAATAAGAAATTCGTGAAATCAGTCGTGATACCAGATACAATTTTTGAATTCAATAATTATTCACAGTTAGTTACTTATATTAGTTCTATTTTTTAATATAGGAAAGAAAGAAAAAAAAAGTCCGTCACGCAGGAGCTGCATAACTAAGCACTTTCCTCAGAATTTGGGTAGTGTAGACTGCTTTCCAGAACAATTTGCTTAAAATATCCTACATAAATAAAATAAAAACATGAATAGTTCTCTTTTAATTTTGTAATGAGTAACTGATAAATTATTAATTTGCTTCCAGAGTTATGTTTACACATGGTACCTACTACACTACGTAATAAATACAAAAAACCTCGTATTATCGTATTTTGATCTAACACAGGAACCGGATACAGTCCCTCTAACGCTCCTTGCGGCGCCTTTGTGAACCTATATCTGGCTGGCTTTTCAATTGAAATATATTACAAAGTAAACCCCCCTTTCCGATTGACCGATTCAGCTCATTTTTACAACACTTCTTTCTCATATATATATATATATAAATTTTAACGGGGGTCATTTTCGGTGTCTACTAGGTAGGATCGATAAAGATTTGAAGAAATTTTTCAAAAATTCCGTCATGAGTCCAACCTCAATAGCTACTTTCCTTCGGAGGAAAGTGCTAAAAATAGACATAAATGAGAGAAAGATAGATCTAGTTACTGAATAAACACATGTGAATAAATTAATTAAATGGCTGAAATTCACCGTTTAGGTATCAACCGTTGAACACTTTCGATTACACAGCTGATACTAAATGCTCAGCCATAAAATTGATTTCTTTCTACATGTGGCTCTTGAAGCAGAAAGTCCGCCTTCTTAATATTAGGTCGCAGGTATTTTAAAGATTCCTGAAACCAGTCGTATTTCCTTAATGTATTACATATTCTCATGATCGAGGACTGCGATGTCAAAAATATCTGTTGTCAGCAAACGTCTATATCCACGTTGAATGGACCGGTAACAAGAGTATAATTATGGACTGGTTCTACGAATGAGGATATACACCTTTTGATAGATTTTATTGTAAATCTGAAGAAGACGGTTAAGGCCCAATGGCGGTGTTTATCATCTCATCATGTCAAGTCTGGGAGAAGATTTTCGGCTGGTAGTTAGAGCATGCTCAAGTTTTTTTATTGTGAGTGGGCCCTGAATAAGATATCTCAAGTCTGTTTCCATTGGCATTTCTATTTGTTATTTTATATTCTAGAAATGCTTCTGAACTAGAAACGTCGGCATAGTGGTGTCCTACTGATTACTTATTATTATTATCATGAGTATTCCATTGTTGTAGGGGCGAGGTTAGCTCAGTGGTAGAGCACTTGACTAAAGCACTGGAGGACGCAGGTTCAAAATCCGACCGTGCACTAAAGTTTTTATCTTCTAGTGTCATCATTCGAGGGTTGGATTTGGGGTCCCAGATCGTCCCTAGGCTCACCCAGCCTTTAATTAATTAATTAATTGGTACCTGCAAAGGGGAAAAATGAGGCGGCCGGAGCATAGTACCGTCGAAGCAGACACCTCTACACTATCTGCCCCTCTGGGCTCTTAGTAGCCTGTTACGGGACTGATTGATTCCATTGTCGAGAGCGTATGAATAGTAATTAGCCTTTTGTAGTTTTAATATTTTTTTCTGTTTAAGCTGTCCCAAATTATTTGTTGTGAGGTATGTCTATTATTTATTTAAATTTTAACGTCCATTTATTATTAACTACGAATTTTAGGACGGGTTATCTATAGGTTACCACCCTATATGTCTATTAAAAGGCGATAGAAAGTCTGTCCACACTTCGTGCAATCCTATGACAACGATTATCTTCCCATTCTAAGATAAAGGTAACCTATGAATTCTCTGATAACAGTTACCTACCAATTGAGCGATCAATGATAATAATAATCTTCTAATATTATGATGAAGATCAGAGTCCTATCCTATGACAAAGGTTATCTTACATTTCATCCTGCTAGTGGATGAGGTGACTTGGTACTGAGACTAGAGGCTAGGAAGGGACCGAAAGTTTAACGGTGGTAAACAGAAACCTAGCAACTTTGAGAATTATTCATCACGCTTTGCTAGTTTAGCAACTTCTCCCTTTTCTAGCATCTGCCAAACTCAGCAACTACCGCCTCTTATGGAAATCAGATATAAACAAGGAAAAACTTCAATACTCCTGCCTCTAGTAAAAGGAAATTTGAATGGCACCGGAAAAATGGCTTTAGATACATAATAGCCACAAAAATAGAAGATAAGATAGAACAGTTTTGTTATTTATGAAAAGACAAATAATACACACGGCTGTATTTGCTGTCAGTAAATTAATATTCAATGATTTCTTTTGATATGGATATTTCTTTTGGCCGAAGGCTTTAAAACTTTTGCGCGACCCGTATCGTGAAAAGGGAACGGAAATTGCGTCACTAGTCACGTCCAAAACTTGGGCACGTACTAAAGATTTTATCTTCTAGTGTTGCCGTTCAAGGGTTGAATTTGGGGTCTCAGACCGTCTCTATCCACCCAGCGTTAAATTAATCTAATAATGGGTACCTGCAAATTGGAAAATCAGGCGGCCAGAGCATAGTAGGGTCGAAAATCAGCTACCTCTACAGTAAATGCATTTAAGTATGGGTGTGTTTCTGTTCATGCTACAGCGTCCACAATCGTTTTTTCGTCACGAAAGTTGATGTATGGAATCCCTTAGCAAGCCAGTGGACGAGTTGGTTAATCAGTGATATACATAGGTCCATGTAGAGGTCGAGTTTACTCCGGACACAAATTTATAATATGCGTTTTAACTTCCTGTCAAGGATCGTCGGTATGATTACCACAGTGGTTGCTTTTCTTTCGAAAAAAGAAAAAAGAAAAGCCATCAGCTGACTTCTATGTTGGAATGACGGTAACTTGTAAATAACCCGCTTCAAAAATCTGTTTCCTGTTCTTTAACGCCGAGAATTTAGTAATCTTTAGAATAGTGACCTTCCACTTGCCACGACCTCCCAACCGCTTTCAAGGTATTTTAGGAAATATACGAAAATCCCAAAACTTTTCATGCCTGATATTCGTGATCTATGGGTTCTGGAACATGAAAGTTTCTAGTCGGATTGCGTCATGAGGTCAACCTCATAAGTAATTTTTCTCCCAATGAGGGACGGAGAAACCGCGCTAAAAACAGACATATAAAAAAAAAGGATATTAAAAAAAAGTCGCAAAAGGATATTAAAAAAAATTCTTTCTCAACTAGGAAAAAAGTTATTAAGCACTAAAGTTTACTGTTATGCATGACAGAAAGGGTAAACAACGATATTTATAAACATGCGCATGCGCAGGGATGTAGGAGTAATAAAGAAGTCAAAATTTAAATTTAATGATAAATTTAAATATTTATTCAGAAATATTTTTTGAGATAATGAAACATTCTCCTCATTTTTTGTTTCGCTTTATCTATATATATAAAAATCACCTGTAAGTTTGTCTGTCTGTTTGTTCTTTATACAAATCCCCACCGTTTGACCAATTTGGTCCAAACTTGGTACACATGTACTTCTTGATACGGGAAATCTCCTAGGCTAGGTCAAAATAGTCAAATTTCGAAATTTGGTCAAAAGGTCAAAAGTTTTGTTCAAGAAAAATTGGCTACACTGAACCGTTCATATTCTGAAAGTCATTTTGAATAATGTCTCAAATTTATTTGTTGATGTTCTTGATAATTAGAATAACTCGAACTCATTGATGACTTTACATCATTATATAATCATATAATATATATATATAATATATAATAATATATAAATATATATATATATATATATATATATATATATATATATATAAAATCGTTTAGGCTTCACAGTTTGGAAGTAACGAGTTCCAAATTGTCAATTAAAGAAGAATGAATTATTCAGAAATAGTAATTTTCTTTCCAGTGTTGCCTAGGTGGAGATTAGCAAGCTAAAAAAACTTGCTTCTTTTTTTGCGAAAAGATTTTCTTTTGCGAACAAAACTTTTCAGTTTTAACCTTTGTACGTTTATCTAAATTATAGCCGTATATTCTCAAGATTTGGACAAGTAATATCATATAAGATCAATTTTATTAATTTCTGATGAAAATGTAGAGCAACACTGAGTCCTAGAAGCCATTAACCATTATCCTTTTTTTTAAGTTTGGTTTGTTTATCTAATTTCCAAAACTTTTTAGTTTTAGTAAAATATTTGTGTTTACCTAAATTATAGCCTTATATTCTTAGAATTTTGACTAATATATATTAATAAGTAATTTAAAATATTAAGTTTTTGATCTGTTGAAAAATGTTGTGATCATCTAAATTATAACCTTATATTCTCAGATTTTGGATTAATATCATATATTAGTAAGTAATTTCAAATATTAAGTATTTGATCTGTTGATTTGGAGTTTCCCGTTTGTTTTCCATAGTTAATTTTTTTGTATTTGTGAATTCCATTTTATCTCATGCATTTGCTTAACATAAACTATGTCTTCAACATTAACCCATTAACCTGCACAGAACTTTAATACTTTTAGTTCTTTAACGTACCACCTTAAATCATCTATGTGTGACATGATATTTAAACATTTGGGTCATTCCATGTCAAATCAACCAAAAAAAAAAAATAGGATTTGACACCCATGATGTCAGATTTTAATGAAACTTGGCATGTTCATTCCTTTCATGGATATAAGTAAGAATATAAAATAGTTTTTGTCAATCTCAAATAGTTTAATTTTATACCCTGCTAAAGTATTTCAAATTTTGCAGTTATCATCGATTGGACAAAGGAAGTGCACTTAGTTATAGAATATAAATCATACCTATCGACCAATGTTGATGACATTTTCTATGACAATACTTCAATAAATATGGAAGCCAGAAAAAAAAAATAATATAAGCATAAAGTAATTACAAATGTTCTGAAAAAATCCTGAAGTGTTAAAATGCATTCTGTAAAAATTAAATATGGCGTTCCACACTAATTGGAATATCATCAAACGATAAAAAGAAAATCACTAAAATATTTTTTTATTATTATTTTAAAAGGTATACACTATCACATGAAAAAATAAAATGTATGGTTTTTTCACTCTTTAATTTTTTTCCCGTTAAATACAAAAAAATTGTTCAATTAAAATTTTAGCTATCAATATATTATTTTTTATAGTACATCGATTTAATTTTAAAAACTATAAAAAATAACCCAAAGCTATTCAGAATGAAAACTACCTACATGTACAAAACATTCAATACTTCAGTGAAGAGTTTGCTGGGCAATATAAAATGAAATACAACTTAATTTTTATCACATGTAACTGCACACCAGTAACTAACATTAAAATTTGAAATATTAAGTTTTTGTTCTGTTAACTTGCTGGTTTTTTTTTTTCCTGTTTTCCACGTTGGAGTAACCCTCCATCGGGGAGTTTATTTAAAGTACGAGTGCCATCCTTTTGGATGCTGCACGTATTTTGATTACGTACATATATGTATAAGACATTTTAATTTAATATTTAACACAATATTGAATAATAATAAAAAGTCCGTTACGCAGGAGCTGCAAAACTAAGCACTTTCCTCAGAATTTGGGTAGTGTAGACTGCTTTCCAGAACAATTTGCTGAAAATATACTACATAAATGAAATAAAAACATAAATAGTTCTCTTTTAATTTTGTAATGAATAACCGATCAATTATTAATTTGCTTCCACAGTTATGTTTACACATGGAATTTTGATCTAACGCAGGAACAGGAGACAGTCCCTCTAGTGGTAGAAAGAGCTCCTTGCGGCGGCTTTGTGAGCCTACGGCTGGCGGGCTTTTCTATTGAAGTATATTACAAAGTAAACCCCCGCTTTCCGATTGACCGATTTAGCTCATTTTTACAACACTTCTTTCTCATGAGTTACCCACGACGTATACCGCGTTTCGTTACAATACAGCAGAAATTACGACCGGTATGAGTATATTAGGAATTTGGGTCCGGAGTAAAACCCCCCTTCTAATGAACCGATTTAGTTTATTTTTACAACACATATTTACCTGTAGATTACCACTACGAATACCGAGTTTCGTCGAAATATACCAAAAATCACGGCTGGTAGTGGCGAATTGGTATTGTGGGTCCGGAGTAAACCCCCCTCCTAATGAACAGATTTAGTTTATTTTTACAACACATATTTACCTGTAGATTACCACTACGAATACCGAGTTTCGTCGAAATATACCAAAAATCACGGCTGGTAGTGGCGAATTGGTATTGTGGGTCCGGGGTAAACCCCCCCCCCCTCCTAATGAACCGATTTAGTTTATTTTTACAACACATATTTACCTGTGGATTACCACTACGAATACCGAGTTTCGTCGAAATATACCAAAAATCACGGCTGGTAGTGGCGAATTGGTATTGTGGGTCCGGAGTAAACCCCTCCTTCTAATGAACCGATTTAGTTCATTTTATATCTCACTTTTCTCTCTATATTACCACTACGAATACCAAGTTTCGTTGAAATATAACAAATATTACGGCTGACATAGTCAAATTAGTGTTTTGGGTTCGGAGTAAACCCCCCCCTTCCGGTGGACCGACTTTGGTGGTTAACGAACTCGTTCAATCGTTTGCTAATTGAATGCTATATACCAAGTTTCGTGACGAAAAAACAAAAACTCTGGCCGCTATCGTGTTAACAGACACACACACACATATATATATATATATATATATATATATATATATATATATATATGAATATATATATATATATATATATATATATATATATATATATAAATTTTAACGGGGGTCATTTTCGGTGTCTACTAGGTAGGATCGATAAAGATTTGAAGAAATTTTTCAAAAATTCCGTCATGAGTCCAACCTCAATAGCTACTTTCCTTCGGAGGAAAGTGCTAAAAAGAAAAACTAACAAAAAAAAACAAAGAAAAAAAAACAAGTAAAGAAAACAAATAAAGAAATATATACATATGTAATAAGTTACATATGTGTACAATCAGATGATTTCATTGAATGTTGCAATGTCCAAATTTTTAATAAAATTAAATATGGCGTTTGTTGTTTTGGCGTTTAAATACTTGCTGGTTTCAGTTTGTTTTCCGTAGTTGAATTTTTGATTTGCGTATTGCATTTTATCACATGCATTTGCTTAATAAAAACTATGTCTTTAACAGTAACCCATGGACTGTCCGAACTTATGAATGAATGAATATTTTCTTAAAAATTTACAATTTTACAGCAAGGAGTCTACCACATTTGATTAAGATTAAATACTAATAAGAAATAAATATAGAAGCATTGCAAAATAAAACTAATCAAAATACTAAATATTTACACTATGAACTTTTTTTACTTGAAGAGAAAAAATAAATAAATACCCTACTTATACAATCTTGACTGTCCGAACTTATAGCAGGCTCAATATCCACTTGGCTCATACGGAGAATTGTAGTGTTTGTCATTAAACTAGATGCAACATTAGCAAACTCTACTGAGTTTTTTACATTTTTAGTTTCAGATTTGCTCATAACATCCATTAGAGACCAAGGATTTTACTCTTTCTCCCACCCTATCTACTACACGTTTGTCATGAGCTGTAGTAAAATATTTCCGCTAAAACTTTTTGTGAAATTTTTCTGAATGTATGTAAAGCAATCTTGACATATATTTATTTTTAAACTGAGACGATGGATTATCACTGTAAATAATTTCATTTTGACAAATCATTATTTTTTATTGTTATATCATATAATCTTATCAAAAGTGCGTATACAGAATTCATACCTTTATGTTTAGTATCGGAACAAATGAGAAAAGTAGTGCATTTGTTTTTGAAAAATAATGCTGCTCTAAATAATTGAACAGTTTCTCATGACCACAATCCTGATTGAATTTTGTTTTAACAATCGCAAGAATAAGCCATTGCAAGAACGGACGTTTTATTTTCATTAATCAGTTATTTTATTTTATTTGATTCATTTATATTCATTCTTTTTTTTGTATTTCTTTCAATTAATTTATAATTTTGATATTATAATTTGTTTCTTTTTCAATATTATTGTTACTATTTTTATTTGTATTATTATTATAGTTGTTATCATTACGCTATCATATTTCTCTATTTTAATATTATTTTTATTATACTTAAAAAAAATTATTAAAAAAAAATGTATATTACTTTGATTGTAATGCAGGCAGTATTGGAAGATGTAACCTGCAGAACCTAAATGAACTCCCACAGTATAAGGATACTATATTGTGGAACAAAAAAAGAAAAAGCCATTCAATTTGTTCCTCATATAAATCCACAGCTTTTTAGCGGTTTTGACCAAACTTGGCACACAGGTAGGGGTTGATACGGGGAGTGTCGTAGGCTAGGTCAAAATCATCTGTCAGCTTTCTGTCTATCTGTTTTTTCCTTATACAAATCCACACCGTTTGACCGATGTTGACCAAACTTGGCACACAGGTAGGTCTTGATACGGGAAGTGTCATAGGCAAGGTGAAAAAAATCTACCAGCTGTATGTTTGTTCCTTACAACTATATAATATAAAGTTGGTGTAGCATGGCACACTGGGTAACAGCTAGTAACTACATAAAAAGAAAATATTAGTGCGTTATCGGCGAGTAGGTCCTTAAACTAACCTGAAATATTGCCACAGAAAAGTTTTTATTATAAATAAATTTTCTGAAATAATGCTTGAGTAGGTTCATGTGATAATTCGATAGAATGAAAAAGAAATTCAAGAAGGAATCGGGCGAGCTAAAGGAAATACATTGTGTTTTCTTTTCCCGTATACTGGGACCAGATGAAACCCCGCTCAGCGTGACCAGGAGCCATAAACACCCACCCTTATTGAATCAGGCGACCTTCTTTCATCACGGAATACCCCAATTATCGGCCATCTGTCTCCTCCTCTATATCACTCTGTGTCTGCAAATAAACCACTTCCTGTGTATTCGGCTGTATGTGGCCCAACGAATTTGCATCCTCTATTAGCCTATCCCTTTATACACACTGCCTGCATGGAAGATTGCATGTACACATACCATATACTGTGTCATTAGGACTAAATAGCTGTTGTGTACTTTTTATACTGCTAAATAATGAGTTTCCCTAATAAAATAATGTTTTATAATCCTGGAGATGGTCTAGAATTCCTCAATTTTAAATTAATTCCGCCTTATACAAAAATTACCGCCATAAGAGTGACATGAAAACTTCAATTCAAGAGACAAGATGAAAATAACGGATGTTAACCCGGTTAAGAGTAGGCCACACAAACCTCACACACTCATATCAAAGAATTCATCTACAAATTGCAGCTCGAGCAATGTGCAACACACAATGAAACATATTTTGACGAATAGCTGGGATCGTGAACATTGAAAAGAACAAAATTGACTGCCAGAGATGAAATATTAGCCGATAACCCCCAAACAAATAGCAAGATTTTTTGTAGACCGTAGAACTTTTCAGCAAAATTGGTCCGACAATATCTAAAATCACTTTTAACGCCTCGCAAGTTGAATGATACACTGCTCATTGCAAAGGAAGGCTTCTGACTAGATTCAGTTGAAAATAATTATTGGTATTAACAGACTTATATAATACTATACTGCTTATTTAATGGGAATGTATGTATATATTAGCAATTATTCATTGATGATTACTACCATCAAAGATTATTCGCTTCACAAAGGAATGGCGTTAATGACCTAAAGGGTTGAAATGCCATAAAAAAATAAACAAATAAAAGAAAATAACAAAGAGGCACATTAATATGTAAGTGGAGATTCTGATCCTGATAAAGTAATAAAATTAACAGCGATACAAACAATTGAAGAATGAAATTATTAGGCAATATATAAACAATTATATAAAAATGTACTGTCATTGGGTCAGAGCGGACCTTAGCCGACTATCTGAGCGCTATTAACTATCCACGGTGTCACAGGAAGCCCGGTATCCTAAAAGGCAGCGCATCCGTGCAAAAAACCCAACATTTTGAATTGATCAGTCTGCCGAGCTATTCATATCAGTCGGAAATTCATATCCTAAAATTCTAATGGGCTAAATTTTCTTTTAATTTTACAGCACACGTTTCTCATATCTGCTGAGTTTCGCTGCAGGGAAGTAATTTTTGCGGATTTCCCTTAAAGGGAAATAATTAAGATAAGAAGACGGATATGTCTTATGGTGAGAAAATAAAAAATAGTAATTCCTATAATAATGTGTAAATTTATTACATGTAACTATTAGATTTACATTCTTTGTAACGCATCATTAATACTCAGAACAGATTTGTGAAAAGTATGATATGAAACTTGGGTTTCCTATGGTAAAAATTTTGATATGAATATATATATATATATATATATATATATATATATATATATTATTTTTTTTTATCAATATTATATCACGTTTAGTAACTAGTAGTTACAACCTATGATTTATATTTTATTTAATTTTTCATCGACCTCAATAGCTACCTAAACATATAGGTGCCTTCGGAAAAAGCAAGTTTATCTATTTATTTCGTTCCAATCCCTACCATATATAGGGAAAAGAAATTTTAATGTTATTTGATGATGCCCCAGGGGATGGCTGGGACGTCATGTCAGTTTGTTTTGGAAAACCTCACTCATTGATTAGATAAATTGAAATTCAGTTGTTGTAAAACAGATTTATTAAAATGTCAATTACAATGCCATTATATTATTATTCCAATTTCTCATCACCAGACATAAAACTAATTAAAAGAAATTGGAATTTTTATATAAAGAATTCCATGAAATAATTCAATAATTATTAACAATAATAATTACGCCTCACTTATTTGGGTTGACTACTGAATTCAAATATCAGTTAATATTATTGATAGAATGCTCTTGGTTAATGACAGATATCTTCAAATGAGATATTGTTCTTTACGTAAGAGGGTGGTAACCTATAGATAACCCGTCCTAAAATTCGTAGTTAATAATAAATGGACGTTAAAATTTAAATAAATCTTTACGTAAGAGAATATTGTGTTTATGTATTTGCTGCTATCTTTCAACAACTCGTTTATGCCAAGGTTTCATAAGTAGATGTTTTACTATAAAGTCTCTATTGCTTATGGCATAAGCTTTTTGTTAAGCCTATGTTATTCCTATGTTAGTCTAGTGGGCCGTTCTGAGCTTATCCAGTACTATATTATCTCGTCTGTTGTCGCGGATATACGTTATTTAACCCGCATCTACTTAGGTAGAAACAGAAACGCTATCCATCCTACAACGGTGAAGATCTACTTCTAGAAGACTCCCTCCCTTCATAGAGAGGAAACCGGCTTATGAGGTTGACCTGAAGTACTGAGTAGAAAATGTCACGTTACGATCCCATAGATCACGAAAATAATTTCAATTCAACTTTAAATATATATATATATATATATATATATATATATATATATATATATATATATATATAAACACAGTGGAACATGGATAATTCGAACTTCGATAATTCAAAATCGTCTTTAATTCGAATATTTCTCTCGGTCCCTAGAATTTAGGACATAAACAATGTAAACAAAATCGTGGTTAATTAGAATAAAATTTTGGATAATTCGAATTTTTTACGAGTCTGCACCTCCAATGGGAAGTGGACAGAGAGGCGGTCGATCTTAAATCTTGTGAAAATATTCTCCCCGTCGGGTAAGAAGGGTAGTAAGATACGGATGTAGGGGTTCCGGGAAAAGAAGCGCGGGGTTCTCAGTCTAGTCCTTGGACTCTAGGAGTTCAGCAAAGTGGTGGGTCGCGCTTCCTCCCTTCCCTTCCAGGGGTTGCAGTTACATACACCACCCTATCGTTTTGTCCTAGAATTCCCTCCCACCATCCCTCCCATCTTCATTTCTTATTCAGTTAGTCAGCGCCTAGATCTGTTGTATTGTTTGTGCCATGAATTTCTGGTGTACAGTGAAGTTCTGTGAGTTGTTGATTTAAGATGTCGAAGCCTAGAAGTTACAAAACTTTAACGCTGCCAGAGAAAATAGCTGCGATTAAAGAAGTTGAAAAAGAAATAAAGAAAAAATCTGAAATTCCCAAGGACTTTGGAATTCCTCCTAACACTTTATCAACTTACATGAAAAATAAAAATAAGAAATCTTGCTCATGAAAATTACTTTTTTTCAAAACAATAGACTTTTATTTTTACTTTTTTGATAAATTATTTAAATTTAACGTCCATTATTATTAACTACAAATTTTGGGACGGGTTATCTATAGGTTACCACCCTTTTCTAACCAGGATAGGACTGATGCCTTTTCTTTTTTCTATTGAAAAGCCACCGCCTCATAGTAGGAATCAAACCGACGACCTTTGGCACGGAGTGTTAAGTCCCCACGCCTTAACCCTCACGGCCACTGGTCCTAAAATAATAAATTATTTATTACTTATGTACTTAATCATCAATTTATGAAATGTTTGCTATTGTTTAAATAAAATGTATGTATTTTTTTAAATTAAAAAATGTGAAAATATGAAGTTCGATTTTTTACCCCTTTATTTTCAAAAACTTTTGTAATTAGAATTTTGGATAATTCGAACTTTTTTATCGGTCCCTAGGGGTTCGAATTATCCAAGTTTTACTGCATATATATATATATATATATATATATATATATATATATATATATATATGTCAGTCATCTCGCTCTCGTGCTGGTTCAAAAAAGTAGCGTTGTTGACCCAACTTGGTACAAAAATACGTTGTGTGATTTACCGTAGGTAATTACCGTACGTTGTGTAATTAAAGGTACCAGCAGAATAGGTCCACCGGAACGTGTTTTGTTGGGCACATTCACGCGAAAATATCTTAACGCTTACATTGTCGCTGAAAATGGCGAAAAACCTATATTTTCCTTGGGATTTTAGGATATATACTCATAAATGTCGAAAACGGTTGGTAAATCGTTGTAAATGTAAAGCATCTATTCGACTACATAAATTTAAATTTTCTACACATACGGTTATTTTTTATATTTTTTTTGGGGGTGCATTGATTGCAACGGTCATTGGCAACATTCCTAAATGTTTCTTTTTAAACCAATAAGTCAATTCTTAATTATGTGAACCTAAACTAAACTATTAGAACTTTGGCTGGTTCCTTATTTAAAATATATTGTTAAATTCCTTAATTCTAAACCTAAATGGTTGTCTATTTATTTATTTACAAAACTCATTCACTCCTCGAACATTCACGCAATAAATACTTATACACATCAAACATACCTAATACGGTTCTTATGCGATTTTTGATATCTGTGCTTAAATTTGGGCTAAGGATACTGTCAGTTTCTTATTATAGCGCCATAGATCTTGCTTCGCTTTACGATTTCATATAAAATTTTTCCATTTCTTGACATATTTCACGCAAGACAAAACATTTAGTTTCTATTTTAAGCTCTGCAAATGAGATTAGGGACAAGAACGGAAACACGATATTTTAACGAATTTCCGCTAGTCGGACTTTTGTATATTGTTTTCATGATATTCTCCTGATTAATATCTATTTTCTGAGCCTACTAATTGTTTTTGAAAAGGTGTTTATATATCTTGAGACAGCATTCAGAAAATATTTGAACATTTGTCCATTAAAAAGCAAATAAAGAAACTACAAATAATTGAAACATTAAAAAACAAAAAAAACATCTTCCCTATGACCTCAATTTTTCCAGCTCTCAATGTTCCTGCAGCTTTTTTCCTTCTATCCGTTCCACTTTATTCCCTGAATTTACACTCTGTTTGAATCGGTAATTTCCAAGTTTTATTCCAGGCGGAGGTAGAAAACTCCGTCAAGCTAGAGGGTTGTATTTTCCAGCTCCGAGTTCTACAGCTTGGCTCAATTCCAGGACTAGATTTGCATCCGGAGACAATTTATTAAAGCTACGGTGTTGGATTGCGTTTTTTTTTTCTTTTTTGTTCACACCGTACATGGAAAGGAAGAGGGAACGTAGTTATTTTTTAAAGTATTTAACGGTTATATTGCTTTTATATACATTTTTTACTTGACCACTATTTTTTAGGCATTTTGAATTTACTGCGTCTCTGATAAATATAGCCTTATGTTAAACACAGAGAGTGAACAATAAAATAAATTACTCAGTTCAAAAATGTTTTGAAGTAGAATAAATAAATCGTATATTATTACACAATATTTGTATTGACCCAGAAGCAACAAAAAATACACCTTGACAAAAAGAGAGAAAATAGACAAACTAGTAAGCAGACTTTGTAATTTATGCAATTAGACAATTAATCAGGTACACACAGGACAAACTGACTATTCCATTTGAAGAACTACTTGCAGAAGGTAGGCGGTACTCACACTCAAACTAATTTATTTAAAACACTCCAAAATAAGCTTAATTATTTATCTGTTCCAACAATTTTTACAGCAAAACGCATTTAATTTTTGATTTGATTTTATTGATTTTTTTTTCACTTTTTCGGATTTAAAAAGTCAGTCCTGCTTTTATTTTTTATTGTAAATTTAATCATTAATTTAATTATTTTTTTATCCTAACTTAATGCTTGATGGGTCGCCCTTATTGCGGTGTTCCAATAAATAAATAATCATCACTAGTGAATTAATTTTGAATATATATATATATATATATATATATATATATATATATATATATATATATATATATATATATATATATATATAACTCATTGCCATAATGGTATAAGAAGCCTGGTAGCCTGACAAGGGATCCGATCATAACGGAAGAACTAGTGTTGAAAGCCCAGCCTGTTCGATTACTTTATTAAAGAAGGAAAATAATAATAGAAAATTATAAATTATTTTATTATTTCGCACATTAGCGAGCTCTAAAAACAAATAAATAAATAAATTATTATTTATCTAAATGCTTCAATAATTGTGGCTTAATTCTGCAAGCAGTGTAGGTCAGTCCGGACTAAATTTTCGGAAGTGTTTCTAGTTTGTGTATACCATAATTCTCTTGAAAAGAAAATTACATTTTACTGACCCGTATTAACCATAGTTCGAAAGTACAGTTGTCAACATGTTAGGTTTATATTTGAAAATGCAATGAATCACCAAGGTATTAAATTAAATTAGATTTACATGTTGCATTAAATATTAATAAAACTCTCTTTTAGATCATTCAGAAGCAATTGAGGCTTAACTACTGAAAGGAATTTTAAAAACATTCGTAAAATCTTCATCGAATACACCTACTATTCACGTAAAGATTCAGACAGTATTCGGAATCTGCAAGTCGGAAATTTGTAAGTTTAGCGAATAATTTGTTCGCTCCCAAACAAGTATGTTTATTAGTTCATGCTTGTGTTTAGTAATGTAATTAGAAGCATGAGGATGCGAACAAAGCCTCATACAGTGGAAAGAGCCCTCATTGCATTTAGGCATTTGTACTGTTTCTCTTTGAGAGTTCATAAGCTTGTTTACTTTAGGTGGATTTAAAATTAACCGCATTCCGCTGTATTCTTCTACTCTCATACTACCATCATCCGGGATGAGGTCGGGCACATTTTCCAGTTTTCTCGTAAAGACAGAATTTTTATAATAATCTGCAAAAATGAATGTAAGAACCCTTAACCTTTCTCTATCGGATAGTGAATATATAGGTTTTCTGAATATCTAAAAAAAAAATTAAGTTTTTTGATTACTAAAATGTGCTTAAACATTACTCCTACGTGTGCGGTGAGTTCGTACTGCCTTTAATTTATGTAAAGTTCTAAACGTAAACTATAGTTGAAGTGACTTCGGTAATACTTGGCGACATTCTCAAGGGACATATTTTCTATTATGTTTTTTAGAGTAACATAAAATTCTTTAACTTTTTCCTTATCAACATTTGCTCTACACCTTTTGATGTTTTTTGTAAGGTGTTCCATTAATGGCTGATTCCTTTCCATGAAGCCGTCAAACCCTTCTAGTCCGGACCTGTTGTCTTTATAGCCTGGGATATTTTTTTTTTTTAATTTTTCCTGACGTATCTAAATATTTTCTTACAATTTGGCGAATATGTGATCGAGTTAATGGAGAGCCGCATTCAGCTGGAGCTAAAATTACCTGTGCTATTTATTTTTCAACCTTCTTGATTTAATTTTGTTTGATAGCCATATTTTTAGCGTGCTTTTACTAACTTTGATCATTTAAAGTCGCTTTAGGTATTTTGCAGTACTCCCCTGCCTTTCTCAGTGTCTTCTTCTTGGTTTTGACTTCGTTATTCGCCTTTTTCTAAGCCTTTATGGAAGAATTATTTCTTTTCTTTATGCCAAGGGGTCGCTGGTATAATCGAGGCATGTCTGAATTCACCTCCAGACAGAACGCGATTTTTTTTACCAAAACGAGAAAAAAAGGTTTGTGAAAAAAAAAATAATACATTTATTTATATATCATTAGAAAACATTTTAGTTTAGTTCTTAATTATTATTAAATTATTTATTCAAATAAATTAATAGTCTTGTTATTTGTATTTGCATATCGATGATCACATAAAAAAAAAAAAAATGATTATAAAATGACAGAGAGAAAAATATTATCGAAAAATATTTTTTGCTTTCTTTTTCCTTATTTAACTTTATTTTCCTCTAGAGTTTTTACAGCACTTCTGGTTCTTAAGCAGAGTTGAAGTAAGAAGCTTAATAGGGATTTATAATGTAGAAAGGAACGGAGGAGTAATCTTCTTTACTATCTCACTTGACAATTTTTGCGGGAGGGGGGACGGAATTTAAAGGTTCAAATTCATATTTTCATTTAATATTCCTGGAGAAAATCGCTCGAACGACACTCAACTCAATTTAGATTCTATCTATTTACAAACAAATTTATTACAGCAAAAAGGCAAATAAAGTATAAATAACTAAAAACTAAAATAATTCAATAACTTATTGAGTGTGTGTTATTTGTATACAAGTGATACAATCAAGTATGTGTTCCTTGGTGAGTAGTGTTTACTTCGGTATGTTCTCTGAAGTGTTTGCTATTGGTTAAGTGTTCCTCGAATATCGGTATCAATTAATACCAAGTCTAAGCAGAACTAGCTCCTCATAATTATTGATAAACGAACTTCAGAAGACTTCCATACGTAAGAAAGAGATATTTTGAAATTAAAACATTTCGCAGATATATGTTTATTAGTTTCGTCTTAGGTTCATTTTAGAGCGGGTTTTCTCCGTCCATAGAACCCGTTTATTCAAGGGGGGGGGGGAACCCGTTTATGTCGTCAACAGGATGATGCAATCCGGAAGTGACGACTAGAATATTGACGATAGATCATGAAAATAACAATAGCTTCTGCTAATGAATTGGTACAAAAGTATATTGTCTTTAGCATAACGAGTTTTGGTTACTTGCAGTTTAGAGGGTATTAAAAAAAATAAATACAACTAAACAGACATTCGGAGTTTTGATATTTTCGTATATTTTCATAAATATCTGGAAACCTATTGGGAAATATTGTAAAGTGGAAGGTAACCATTCGAAAACTGAATTTCTTACATAAACAATTCCTATTCAAATTTTTGATAATGTAATCTGAGTCGGCGAAAGTGTTGGTTTCGTTAATGTAAATTGGATTTCATTCAGCAAAATGAATATTTCACTGAAACAAGGTAAATAATGAAAAATATGTTTGTAATAGGGTTTTCCTTAAGAATGAGAGACGGGGTGAGTAATTTGCCCTTAGAACTAGAGACGGGTTTACTTTACAATATCATTGGAATAGATTTTTCTAGAAATATTAAAAGAAAATATTAACTGATTTCATTCGAACATTTTCTAATTAAAATAGGTTTAAGAAAGTAAGAGCGCTAAGATGATTTCTTCTTATTATGCTTAAATCTAAAAACCTAAGCATCAGAGACAATGCAGAACGATATCTATTTTTGGCAACTACATTCAATTAGCTAAGCTATGGAGACGATATTCATACACCCATTTGGCTCAAAGTGCACAATCTCTTCCTATGATTTTTTTCCAGGATTGTTCATTATGTTTCGTCGAGGCAGAAAATAATAACTTACATTTAAATTCCTTTCTGCGCTTATCTTCCATACCTATAGGGTGAGTACATGTTCTTTTCCCGAATCTACATATTTTTCATTGACATATCCGCATCTTAATAACCTTTTCTGTCAATTATTTTAGTAAATAATTAGAGCTTTCGATAATGAAGCGCGGCGTCTTGGCGTGTTCAATAAATTACGTAATTTGAGGACTACCGTTGGAAATATGAAAATTACCTTTGGATTGTAGGTGAAAATGTCTGAGATGCTTCACCTGCAACACCCGAATGCCTTGCCAAATTCAATAGCTCAAGTATTCCCCGTGTTCGATTTTAAATAAATTTGTTTGTTCTTAGGTCATATTCATTATGATGTGGTTTGTCTTTGACCGCAATAGTAAATTTGAAAGATGCTTTAAATAAGCTTCGAAGGGTACAAGAAAGTTTTCTGAACAAACGATTTTGCGTATTAAAATACTAGGAAATTCTATTATCCAGGAAATTATATTTAAAGCCTTCCATGTCATAATTCAATAAATGTACCCAAAATATTAATTTAATTTGTAAAACCAGAAGGAATCAAACATGTCTTAAATGACTTACATAAAAACTCAGTTTCGAGTTACCAAACGTTTATCCATTACAAGAAAATAATATAACACTTGATTTTGAACAAAAAGAAAATAATAGGGCAATAAAAGGTAAGGAATAAACTCTAGTGTAGACAACATCAAATTTTGACGTTTTGAGAGTCAAATGCAAGTGGAACGTTTTGACTTGATCCACTTGCATTATATTGTTTCGTTCGTTTTGTTAAAATGTACTTCAACAATTCAATTTATCTGTTATTTTTACCTCTTACCATATTATATTCCAGAGAAGGTAATACAAATTTTTGTTATCCTTTTTTGCAAGCTTACAACGCTAGGTTTCTTAACACCTTATGCGAGCAACAACTATTAATTTTTCCCATTTCCTTTTTGAAGAACTATTTAACAGCTAGAATCGCCAATGTCTATCTGTTCCACACAAAAATAAGATTTCCAGTTGGTCGGATTTACACTTGCAATAAATCCTGACATGCCTTGCACGAATAAGGTTTCCCATATAACAATGCAAAGGGAAATGAACTCATTTCCTCTGTATTATCTTCCTCAATTCTCTAACACTCTCTCACTTTCCTCTCTCAACCTCTATCTCTCTCACTCTCTCTACATCTCTCTCTCACACACACACTGTCTCTCTTTTGCTTTCTTTCTCTCACTCTTTTACGCTGCTACATTCTCCCTCCACCCAGTGTTTTTCGAACCCAGCACTCTATTTCGTCCTCACTTTTTACTATTCATGGCCTATCTCTTCATCTGCTTTATCTCTTGTTGTGTTTTCTTCTTTCTCTTTTCTAATTCTCTCTCTTACTATTTATATCCCCTTCTTCCAACAGCTTCTATCTTTATCAAGCTATTAATTTCTCTCCATTCACTCTCCAATTCTCCGTTCGTGAATCACCTCTTTCCCTTCTCTCTAATTCATGTCTCCTTCATCACTCGGTATCGATTTTATGATAATCATTTTTCACTTCTCCGTATTACTGCATAACCATTTCTCTAATTGCGATTTCCCTACTTCCTTCCTCCCTCTCTTCCAGCCACTTTCTCTGTCTCTCTTTATATACTGTGATATCTCTCTTTTGCATCTTCTAGTAAATTTTCTTATTTCCTTCTGTCTTTTCAATATTGCTATCATCTTCTTGCCCTTTCTACCGCAATCACAATAATATTTTCCATCTCTAGCATCTCTCCTGTGTTAATCAACCTCCCTTATCTTCTCTTTTTTCTCTTATTTCATTCATGTTTTCTTTTGTTTTTCTTTCTCCATCGTTTTTATGTTCCTCTCTTGTTTCACTCTCCTGCCTCTCCGACTTAACTTGTTGGTCGTTTTCTTTTCTCTCTCGCAACCATCCCATCCTTCCTCACACAAACATCAATCAGGGATGACGTAATTATGTGATAGGCTTATCGCCATCTTGTTCCAATCATATTAGGGCTTATTGAAGGAAAAATATTGCCGTTATTTTACTTATACAGATTAAAAAGTCCGACTCACAGGAACTGCATCATCTTAGCGCGGTTACGTACATCTCGAAGAAATGGAATAGATTAGCATTACAAATCACAGAACAAAACTGACAGTAGCCAACTTACACAGAAACGGATAATTCTTAGTCTGTAGAAGTCAATACAGTTATGTACTGAAAACGTACTTACTCTTCGACTACCGCTGAGAAGGCTCTATTCTAAACAACCAAAAATTCGTTGTCATTTTAAGTATCTTGTTTTACTAGCAAATTCGTTTTACTGTTATAATCAACTGTAAATATGTGCTTCATGGCGAATAAAATTCCATTCTGTCGTGGGTTAAATCTTTCTATAAAATAAGAAATAACGATAACTTCAGTTAGAGGCTATGAGGAAAGTTATATAGACAGGAGAATTCAAAACAAACTACGTCATCATGATTAGCCACAGCCATCTTGATTACCACAGCCACTCCAAACATATTATTAACAATACCTTTCACCGTTTCTTAGCTTATTTTACTACTATACTAATTTTACTGATAAATGCTATTTAAAACAAGAAACAAACAATTAAAAAGTGAGATAAACAAAGAGAAAAACCCTTTCAAAACAAACACTTTTTAAGTTTTAAGCGCTTATATCTCTGATTGACGTTGCCCCATCGAATATTGCTTCAAAACCTTTTTTGTAAAAAATTTACTAAGCATTCGAATGGTCACCTTCCACTTAGCAAGATTTCCCAACCGTTATCGAGATATTTACGAAAAATGTATGAAGATCCGAAAACATTTCATGTCTATTAATAAAATAATTTTTTTCGCATACTTCCTTAACTCCAAATATAACCAAAACTTAAACATCTTAGTTGGGATTAATTTCCAAGTTGTAGAAAATATTTCAATTGAATCCCGCGATTCTAAGTGCTCACGAAAATATAATGACATACAAAAACATTGATTCCACTTTTCTCAGGAACGGTTACAGATATCGCCTTATAAATGGTTTCATTCGTTTTCTTATGTTAAGAAACCTATAAAACTAGTATCTGTAAGCATATAAACTCAAAAATTTCGCCCCAAACACTATCTTCTAGTGGGTGGATTCTGCTGGTTAACGAACTTGATCTTTCAAATTAGACGACAGATTTTCGTACCAAATTTCGTTAAAATCGGTCCATTTTTGAGCTTGCTAGAGCGCGGACAGACAAGCATATATATATAAATATATACATATATATATATATATATATATATATATATATATATATATATATGTATATATATTGGGCCACCTATATTTTCGTGATCTATAGGGTCAGAAACGTGAAAGTTTCTAGTCGGCACTTCCGGATTGCGTCGTGAGGTCAACCTCATAAGCGGGTTCTTCCTATGGAGATAGGGAGTAACCGCGCTAAAAAATAATAACGACGGGACAGTCTTCTTATTTCGGAAAAAGTTAAAAGTAATGTCTTTCCTTCTAAGGATTAGTTATTTTAAGAATATCATATTGTCATTACAACCGAGAATAAAACAGGGCATCATAGGTTATAATAGTAACCTTGACAAGTTAATGTTTTTAAAAAAAGTCCGTCACGGAAGAGCTGCATTACTAAGCACATTCCTCAAAGAGGTAGTAGTGTGTGCAACATTCTTGAATAATTTGCTTAAAATAGCCTATATAAATTCAAAATAAACACGAATAGTTTGTTTATTTCTTATTTGAGGGCTTCAAAACTGGCCATTCAGCCCAAAAAATTGGTAACTTTGCTATTTGAACTCATTACTAAATGTACAATCATTGGAAATAGTCGCCAAGTGAGAGAGCATTTTGACCCCAAGGTGTACGGGGTAATGGAACCCCACGGAGGGTTATGACGACCTTTACCGGCAAAAAAACCACCCTAAGCTGGATTTAATGCCCTCCTCCAAGCCCAAACCAAGATAAGGAGGGACAATCCTGCTAAGTGGAGGCACTTATTAACTGGTGGCTTAAGCTCCGGGGACTTAATTGCCTAGCAGGCTTGAGTGTTTTTCAGCCGTGAACTCACAGATAAGCCAGTGAACTCACTCCTGTTCCTTATAGCGAGAGTAGTTCTTCGGGAACAATTCCTCGATCCTATAAATCTCCAAGATTCTGATTCCCCAAGAGCAATAAAGTATTGGGGAAATTAAGCATCTTTTTCTATCTCTCTACGGTCTTTTCACGTTTTTTACTCACTTCTTTTAAATTTCACCATCATTAATTTGACTTGAAGGGTTCTTTATTCGTAGGATATTTCCAAAAAGAAATTGATTTTGGTTTAAATCCTTTTTCAACCGGCTTTGCTAGAATTATGGACGTAGATAATCTATACGATATTAATATATAATTAAATATTAATCTACTAATCTTCTAAATCCTAACCATCAATTGAAGGGCTCAGTGCCAAAGGTGACTAACCCACAATTGGAAATAACTTAGAAAATTGGAGTTAAAGTTAAGAAGAATGTGAAAAAATTAGTGTTGGTGACAGAAATGATTTTTCTTGATATGTGTGTGTATATACATATATATAAATTCTCTAGGGGTTCTGAAATATAAACTTTTCTAGTCAACCTTATAAGCGGGGTTCCTCCCTAAGGAGGGAACCCCGCTTATAAGGTTGTCTAAACAAGCAAAACGCAGGCACTACAAAACGGTAATCATGACAGAATGTCTTAATGCGGCTGAAACCTTAGTTCTCAACAGAAAAACTGCCAAAATATCTAAATCAAGTTTAAAAAATGGCAAAGACTTCGAAGTAATAAGAATATAGACGAATAAACTGATATACACCGTGACACACAGAAAACGGATAGTATTAGAATTCTACGGTCACATCAAAATAATGGATCTTTCGAAACTAATCAGAATTAAAAAAAAAGCGACACATTTTAGAAAGAGACAAATTCATACAACACCTTTTTCATTGGAACGTCATTTGGAGGGAGATGAAAAAAATGAGTGGAGCAGCTTGATCTGATGACAGGTAAAATGCTTAGAATGAAAAAAGTCTGAGCTTAAAGAACGTCAAACTGAAGCTTTAATTGTAATTTGCATGGTTCTATAGAGCTTAAATGCTTAAATATATATGTATATGTAAGTATGTATGAATAGTATGTATTTACGATTTTTGAATCGTGAATTTTTCTAGTTGGCTCGTTTGGATTGCGTCATCGACTTGAAGTCTTAGGCGTTTTCCTTCCACCTTAGGGAACGGCTAAAACAGTAAAACTTTTTATATTTATTTTATTTATGCTCCTGGAGCATAGATGTTTTACGAAATTTCATCTACCAGATGTTAGTTTTAGGAGCTACCAGTCAAGAAATTTATTTTTATCGGAATCTAATACGTTTTTTATACGTGTATAAAAATAACGACCTCGCATTTTATAAAGTCAAAAGACAGAATGAGTTTGTTTATTGAAAGCCGGGGCCTAATGATATAAAGCGACTGTAATTTTCTCTAAAGCTCCCCTCAATTTGTCAAAGACATTTCCACCGATGGGTCGTAACGAGGCAAATGTATTAAATAAACAGCTTTGAGAAGACACAAATGAGACGGCAGTTATGTAAAAGGAGCAATGATTTTATTTATTTTTTTCTAGACCGTATTGACTTAGACAGTATTGATTTTATATAGTTGAGTTAGTAAGCATTTTCAGTTCAATATATTCTTTGTAATTTATGGTTGTTATTCGTTGATATTTTTATTTTTTGAAAATCAGTAGGCAGATCGTTTAAGCCCCATGAAAAAATACAGTAAAAACACATGAAATCTTATAGCTTGCAACTGATAGCTTGCACAGAGCTTATGATCATTCAAACGAAAATAAATTACGGAAGAAAAAAATTATAAACATAAAAGTTGTCCTTGGACTGAAAAGAAATCTGTCACAAAGTATGAGCCATTTTGGTTGGACCTGAATGTTGATTCATTCACACTCACATTCAGTCTTGGAGAAAGGGTCTTTTGATTAGGAGGTGCAATTTTCGGAGAAATGAATGCACAACAACAATTAAATAAAAAGTTTTCTTAACTATTTGTTAAAGAAAAGAAAGTGGAAATCTAAAGAATTATTACAAAGGAGAGTAAGTAGTTCATCATCTGAGGCATAAGAAAATAGAATTCCCTTTGGCTTACGAAAAATTTTACTATTGATTCTAGTGTCTGAATGCCATTTAAAGGCAACAACAATAATAACAAACGTAGAGAATTAATTTAATGCAAAAATAGTGAAACACTAATAATTACACAGAAATGACTTAATGAGCATTAGAACAGAAATCAAGTAACGTTTAATGTCATAAACTAATGTAACGTTATCTGTTCATACATTTAATATAACGTAACAATAGAACAGAAGTAATGTAATGAAACATGCATAAAGCCGCAGAATGCAACACTGGAACAATATGCAATGAAACGCAGCCCCTTGTAATTGATTTAATTCAACATTAGCAGAGATTTTTGTGCTGTAACATTAATAACTGGATACAGTCACTATTATAGAGCATCTTTTTTGGTAACATAAAAGCTAACCAAGCATCAATTTAAACGAAATCTTCCCTCTCTTCAGATTCAGCATATTGGCCTCCCATTTTCTGGCTGAACCATATTGAAGCAGCGTCTCGAGTATTTCAAGTGCTTTTTTAGTGCAAATAAATTATATCATGGTCTAAAAAGTAAGCACCTAATGCTTTAGCGGGAGCCTTAAAGATTTCTTCAATTACGAAATGACTTGAAGGAAGCTAATATTTTATTGCGTATCTATTAAAATGAGAAGGATAATCGAAAATGAATGAGGATTAACAGGGCGTCGAGTGTTGTGAAGAGCTTTTGCCAAGTTCGTCAGAAAAACTTTTGAAATCGCACGTGATATTTGAAATTAGGTAGTTTTCAACATTGTTTTCATCAATATTCCTAATCGAATAAAATTTA
This sequence comes from Gonocerus acuteangulatus, assembly GCA_946811695.1. NCBI lineage: Eukaryota > Metazoa > Arthropoda > Insecta > Hemiptera > Coreidae > Gonocerus > Gonocerus acuteangulatus. Next base: position 42,705,254 of record OX328131.1, read on the forward strand.
TTTCTTCAGATAATATCATGCATTTAATAAGATAAAACTAGAAGCACATACATATCTCTATATATATACTTTCCTAAAGGCCAACGGCCATAGCCACGTTGAATACACCAGTTCCCGTAGATCACCGAAATTAAGCAACGTCGAGCGAGGACAGTACCTGAATGGGTGACCGATCAAGTGATGTAGATAGCCCAGCGTTAATAGCCTAATTGTGATACGCCGTTAAACACAAAAAAAAAAAAAAAAAAAAAACTTTTCTAAAGTTGTTTTCACAAGGGCTTATTATTGTTATGAATTTTATTCTTTTGCTCCAGCGGTTATTATTATTGTTATGAGTTTATTCTTTTGCTCCAGCGGTCGTTTTTTAGCATTATATTTCGCAGGAATCCCATCATTTTACCTCAGACTGGCGTCCAAGATTTTAGTAGATTATTATTATTTTTTTTTTTTTAATTATTTAACGATCTGTTAATAGGTTTTTAGAGAGCTGTATATTAACAGCGTCTTCCTGCACGTTTCTCAGTAGAAAAAAGATATCTTCAAGCAGAAATGAACAAACCTTTAAGTTGTTTCACTAAATTCAAATTTTAAAAATCTGTGGACTGTTTAACCATTTTATTCACGCAGATACATTTTGAAACTAGAAAAAATTATGTCATATATTCTACTTAGGCGATTTCGTTTACATTTTAATCACATATTCTTTATTATTTATTTATTATCAAGACTCTCATAACGCAGATGATTCGCTCGATAATTACAAATGTGTTCTTATTATTAAACAGTTGTTACAATTTCTAATTGATATTTCATATAAAGTAAAAACATTAATTTCCAATAAAATTAATTTAAAATAACAAATAATTATAATGAAAATTGAATAATGAATGCTACCAGATATCAGAAGTAACTTTAGAGTCTAAAATTAGATCTTGTTGTATAGCTGTGTGTGTTTTAGATGTTTAAAAATAGTGTTTATCGATTGGCTACCCTCTTTCAAAAGTTCAGTCATGTCGTGCGGTATTTGTAAGTAATCACGTCTTCTACATTCTGTCAATATGTGTTTAACTGTTAGAGGTAAGTTTCACTGTCTGCAAGTAGGTTTTTCAGTTTTAGTCATTAAGAACGAGTGTGTGAGTAAAGTATGTCCGATTCTTAATGTAAATAAGACGACTTCTTCTCGTCTCACATCCCGTTGATGTGATGACCAAGCTTGAACTGTATGTTTAATTTCTCTGAGTTTGTTGTCTCGTGTAAGTTGCCAATATCGCTGTCAGTTGTTTAAAGTTTTAGTGTAAGTAAGTCTTTTAATATATTGTAATGTCAAGAGATCAATGTCATGTGTATCTCTTCGTGTCGCTAATTTTGCTAGAACGTCTACGTTAGAGCTTTCAGAAATATTTTCATGTACGGGTAACCATATCATTTTAATTTGTATATTGTTTTCCTGTAACCGGTATATATGATCTAATATTTGTTTGACAATGGAGTGTGTTGTATATATGTTGTTAAGAGAGAATAAGGAACTCGGGGGAAAGGCATTTCACCCGATTCGACGTAAAGGCTCAAAGCAGGACTTGATCTGAAAGCACCAGTTGCAAGCCTGATTCCTGTATTGTGAATGGCGTCTACAATTTTTAGTCTAGTCTTACTGGCAGATGAGTAAGCTATACATCCGTAGTCCAGTAATGACCTGGTATAGGCACGATAAAATGTAAGCATTACTGATCTGTCGGCACCCCACTTTGTGTTTGAGAGGATTCTAAGTAGATTCAGAGACTTTTTGCATCTAGATTCAGAGACTTAGATGGGGTAACCATGTAAGTCGTGAATCAAAAGTCAGTTCTAAAAATTTGATTGTTTCTGTACTGTTTATGTCGGTAGAGTAAAGTGTAATTTGTGGTATTGGTCGATTTCTTTTTCGTGTAAATAAAATTGTCTTTGATTTTTCAACAGATATTTTAAAGCCAGTAAGGTTATACCAATTTTCTAGGTTATGAATTGTGGTTTGTATGTTTTCCTAGGCTAATTGGTAAGAGTGTGATGTCGTATAGATAAGTAGATTATCTGCACACAAGCAGTATGACACATTTTGTGGAATATAGTCAGTAATCGAATTCAAGGCTATAGCGAATAGTGTAGGACTCAGAACACCTCCTTGAGGAACTCCGTTCGACTGAATGAAGACATCTGATAACTCAATACCTATCCTCACGCTAAATGTGCGATTTGAGATAGAGTTTACCAAGAAGCATAACACACTTCCTTGGATGTTCCATTTGTGTAATTGATCAATAATTAATCTTCTCCATACGGTATCAAATGCCTTTTCTATGTCTAAAGACACTGTCAGCATATCTTCTTTTTTTACAAATGTATTTAATATGTCCGTTTCAAGCCGAGCTATATGGTGCATCGTTGAATGGCCTGGTCGAAAACCACACTGAAAGCCAGATAGTAGGTTGTTCTTTTCTAGATACCAAAGCAATCTCTTGTTCACCATCCGCTCGAATACTTTGCTCAGGCAGCTTGAGAGTGAAATTGGTCTATAACTTGAGGGAAATCTTTTATCTTTACCTGGTTTCAAGAAAGGAATGATAATTGATTCATTCCACATTAGAGGATAGGTACAGTTCTCATAGAACTGATTAAAACTTGAGAGAAGAAGACATAAGCACTCGCTGGGTAGTTTTTTAATCATGTCGTACTGTATTTTGTCTTGTCCTGGAGAGGTTGGTTTTAGTGATGATAGAGTTTGAGTTAATTCTTGGAGCGTAAATGGTTCATTTAGCGGGTGTGGGAAGTTATGAATTGTTGGAATAGGTGTACTCTCGAGGAGCTGTTTATGTCTTAAGAATTCGTCTGTAATAGAGCATCACTCGAGGTAAATGAGAAATGGTGTCGAAGAACGATAGTGATAGTCCGTGGGTCAGTTTCAATGTCATTGTTTATGAGAAGTCCTGGTACTTTTTGTGCTAAATTTTATTAATTTTTTGCCAAATGCTTTGAAGCGGAGTATATTTGTTTATAGATGAAACAAATTCACTCCAACATTTTTTCTTACTGGTTTTAACTACCCATTGAGCTTTAGCCTTCTTCCTCTTATATTCATAGAGAAGTTGATCAGATGGATTCATTCGGAATAAACGTAAGGCTCTTTTTCTATCATTTATTGCTGCTCTGCATTCGTCATTCCACCAAGGAACGGGTGTATTTTTTTAGTTTCCTGTGGTTATTAGTATAGACTGTTCTGCTGCACTGTTAATGATATATGTTATATTTTCAATAGATGTAGTGGGTCTCCCGTGGTCTAATGGCTAGCGCCTTGGATTCATAAACGGGAGATGGTGGGTTCGATTCCCAAACTCCGGCAGGAATTTTATCATCCCACGGCTCGCTGGTAAAATTCCTCGCTGCGCCCTGGATGTCGGCGCTAATGACCTAGATGTAGATGCGCCGTAAAAAAAAAAAAAAAAAAAGATGTTCAATGTGTCTAATTTCTGTAAGATAAAGTTTTGATTTAGATCCCAGTTTGCTTTTTTAATGTTATATTTGGATGTTGTGTTAAATAGAGGTAATGTTAGATCATGTTTTAGGATAATAGGGAAGTGGTCACTACCATGAGAGTCTTGGCAGACATTCCAAGAGAAACGTGAGTATACATTAGGTGAAGCGAGTGAGCTATCAATGTTAGTAAGAGTTCCCGTTCTTGAACATACAGCTTGTGTAAAAAGTATTGGAAAACCCATGAATATTTTACTTTTTTAACATTTGCGACTAAAATAATGGTGCTTTAGGTGAATAGAAGGCATCAATAACATGGTGATAAGCTATATTTTAATGTTCCCTAAAATCAACATCAAACACTGGTATTTGTGTTATTTATTAACATTTTAACAATAAAATGCAATATTCTATACGTAAAAAGTATTGGAACACCCGATTTCTTTACTATTCCAGCTGGACTTTGGACGGGATTAATTCCATATTATCGGTGAACTTTGTCCTTGTAGGGTGACTTGGTGTCTTGTAGGGTGATATGTTTGAATTACTTTGTTTCAGCTCAATTTTTTTACATTGGCCTGAAAGGAAGACAAATCTCTGATGGAATGCAAAAACCTATTAATATGATTCATAATGAGCGTAAATGCTTGCGAGGAATTTGAAAAATTGTAAACCTCAGCCATGTCTCATTATCAGAAATATATGAAATCACTGTCAGTTTCCTGTTGTAGCGCCTTAAACTTCCTTCACCTAAACATGCTATTTTATATTTTCACGAAAGATCAAAACCTATCAATAACTGCTTTTAATCCTTTACTAAAATGTACAGATGTAGTAGCTCTACGGATATGAACGGAACCGCCCAAGGATAACGCAGTTCCTGCGAGTCGGACTTCTGTTCTTCTTTTTTACTACATTTTGTAGACATATATATATATATATATATATATATATATATATATATATATATATATATAAACTCTTGCTGTATCGTTATATAAGAATATTAAAAACGATTGGAATATAAATGTAATGAAAATGGACATTTACTGAATTACAAAAAAACTAAGTTTTACCATATTCTTATCTTCATTATAAAATGATTTCACTCTCAATTCTCCGAAAAGGATATTTGATTATGCTAATAGACACGGGACTCGTGTTAACGCCTTGCTATCGCAGATTCATTCAGAACACTTAGTTTTAAGGGTTACGATGTTCGCTCGATTCTCTCTCTCTGGATCGCATTCCGAAAATATATCTTTAATATTCAAATAAGAGGGAAATAATTACTACAACAAGTTTTATAAGAAATAGGCTACAGAAAATTATAATTTATACTCCATAGTGAACCATTGTCGAGGAGTCCTAATACAATAAAGGACACACTGCTATGTATGCGTCCAGTAGAAGTACATTGTGATGAGGGGACGTCTCAGAAATGAGGACTGTTATTAAGGTTATTTATGATGACATCATTAATACAATGGACGACACAAAGCTGTGTGCACGAGTTTCAATATACCATTAATTATTAAATGTATGTGCTTTACGTATTTTTACATCCTTGCTTGCATATGTATTCGGAAAGTTTTATAATTCGTAAATGTATTTTTACTGTTGACATTGTAATATAATTGCATTATGTCAAAACACCTAGACTTCAGTCAGTAAGTCATTCATGTTGTTTAGAATGTCAAATTCATCTCAGTTGATGCAGTCTGGCAGTATGTGAATAATTTTTAGTGATGTATTACAAACCCCAACATACAGCTTCTTATTGTCCGATCAATTAATGCGATTTAGTGAGTAGTGAATGGCCTACTCTAAGTTATGTCATCAACATTCATGATTAGTTTTTTTATTGTATATTCATGAACTTTTTATTGTATATTGATGAAATATGGAAATAAGTAGAAGTTATGCAACATCCGAGCAACTCGTGTTTTAAATACGACATTTTTAGTGTTGAATTTTAATCTATTTTTTACTTTCCGGTCTAGTTGAAAGCCCCACAAGTGGTTCCGTAATACGTAGGTGTATGTTCGTATTCAATCAATAATAATCAACTAATTCTAATATTTGACGTTTACTTTGGATGACATTAAGGAGCCTTCGCATTAAAGTGACTTGAAGGGGGATGACCTTTTATGTCGAATTCTATTAAAAGGTGTTAAAAGGTGAAGGTTAATCGAAAATCAATGAATATTACTCAAGTCATTGAGTGTTGTGAAGAGTTTATGTCAAGTTAAACAGTAAAACAGTAAAATTATTAGTAAAATTTGAAATAAGTTTTGTTTCAATTAGATTTCCCTTTAGTTTATACTGTAATCATTTTTTGTGTTGTTTATCAGCTATAAACTAAGGTATACACACACACACACACACACACATGCATATACAAATGCATAGAGGCGGGTTCATGAATGTTTGCGTGAGCCATTAACATTCCCAGGACTTTCTCTGAATAACCCTTTATACAGGGCTTCTACAAAATAAACCTTTGAAATTAAAGGAGAAAAACATTTTGAAATGCATGACCTTCAGATTCACGCAACGTATCTCGGCTAGATATTTTTTTATATTTATTTGAAACTTTTAATCGAGGAAAATAATTTTCTTGAACGGGGAAAGCCGTGAAGTAGTTATTTAAAAGCCGTTTAGTAGCAGTTTATGTCAAAAACATTCAAAATTAGCAAAAAAATAGACTTAAAAAAAGAATACCATTTTTCCTGCATTATGACTTATATTTTATTCTGTTTGTGTTTGTTTACCGACGCCTGAAAGTTATCTTTGTTCTGACCGCCTTGTCTAGACAAGCCAACTCTCGGCAGAGTTCGTCTGCACCTACAAACTATGACTTAAGTTTAAAATAATTTAAAAATGAAAGTGAAAGAAGATAAAATGAAGCCGACACCAAAAGGTGAAAACTCAGCTGCAAGCTTTTCTTGGTGGAATGGATCTGAAAAACTTCCTGTAAATACGCCGTCCACACCGAAGTTCCTTATCGTCAAAATGGATGAGGAAGGTAACAGTTTTAATAGTATCAATCCGTTTGTTATATCCAAATGGACATCAACTTTCTCCAAAACCATCAGAATAAGAAAAATGAGAAAATCTGGGTACTTGTTAGCGCGGTTCCTCCCTCCCCCATAGGGAGGAACCCCGCTTATAAGGTTGATACAATGAAACAATCCGGAAGTGCCGACAAGAAAATTTCGCGTTTCAGAACCCCTAGAGACCGAAAATAACGGTGGTTCAAATTTGTATATATATATATATATGTATATATTTATATATATATATATATATATATATATATATATATATATATATATATATATTTGTCTGTTCGCTCTCTAGGTCGAAGACGAATGGTCCGATTTTGATGAAATTTGGTACAAAAATCAGTCGTCCAATATGAAAGGTCAAGTTCGTTAACCAGCAAAATCCGCCCACTGGAAGATGGAGTTTGGGGCGAAAAATCGTAACGCTTACGTTTTTGAGTTCATAAACTTGTAAGTACTCTTTTTATAGGCTTCTTGGGCTAAGAAAACGAATGAAACCATTTTCAAGGCGATAGCTTTAACCGTTTTCGAGAAAATTGGAAAAATAATTTTTGAATACCGTTTTTGGTTTGGGTACTTAGAATCATGGGATTCAGTTGAAACATTTTCTGCATGTTCTACTTTCATTAAAACTGATATGTTGAAATTTTGGTTACGTTTGGAGTTAAGGAAGGGTTAGAATAAAATATTTTATTAACAGACATAAAAAGTTTTGGTAACTTTGTATATTTTCTTTAATATCTCGAAAAAGGTTAAGAATTTGGTAAACGAAATAATACCATTAGAAAGCTTACTAAATGCTCTACAAAAAAGGTTCTGAAGAAAGTTTTGATTAGGCGATGTCAATCGGAGAAATAAGTGCTTAAAACATTAAAGTAATTGATTTTGCTTATTCGAACTGTTCTTTTTGTCTGTTTTTATTCCTTGTTATTTTTTAATTGCTTATAGTTGGATAATGTATTTTACAATAAAACAGATTAGGCAAAATAAGAAAAACAATTCATTGTTAGAAATATAGCTTGCCAAGAGAAAAAGATTCGTTGACGTCTTTTGAATATTTTCAATTGCCTTTATGCTGTTGGTTTTTTTATTTTATTTTTTAATTGATTTTATCTGTAGAATTATTACTATAGTAAAAGAACACAGGAATGTGTGAAAATATTTGATATTTTCCAATTCATTGAAACGTATGAAATGAAGTATCGATAGAAGAGGATTCTAGGGTCTTGCGGACCTGACCCCAGGTATAGCCATAAAACCCTTTGAACAAAGGCCCAGGAAAATATTATCTGTTTCTATTCTATGCTTTTCAAATGAGAATAGGGATATGAACAGGAACCGGGGTCTCCCGTGGTCTAATGGCTAGTGCCTTGGATTCATAAGCGGGAGATGGTGGGTTCGATTCCCAACCTCCGGCAGGAATTTTATCATCCCACGGCTCGCTGGTGAAATCCCTCGCTACACCCTGGATGTCGGCGCTAATGACCTAGATGTAGATGTGCCGTAAAAAAAAAAAAAAAAAAAAAAAAAAAAAAAAAAAAAAAAAAAAAAAAAAACTGGAACCGCGCTAAGATGACGCAGTTTCTGCGAGTCGGACTTTTTCTTTTTGGAAGTAGCTGATGCTAATGCAGCTATCAACATTCTAAGTGCAACTCACTTTAATAATGTCAAAATATCCGTTAGCCCTCATAGGACACTAAACAAGAGTCAGGGCGTATTTTACTGTAGAGACCTGAGGAATGTTTCTGACAATGAAATAGCTGCATAGCTAGAGGACCAACGTGTATCGTCGATAAGAAGATTAGGAAGAGCTCAAAACAATATAAGCGCACTCTTCTTAGCGACTTTTGAGACCCCATATCTTCCTGAAAAAATTAAAGCAGGTTATTTATCTATACCGATCTGCCCCTACATTCCGCAGCCGATGATATGCACAAATTTCTTCAAAATAGGCCACCGGAAGAATAGATGCGAAAATCCCTCAATTTGTAAAGGATGTTCCTTAGAAGTCCATGAAGGGGCCTGTTCGATGCTAACATGTCGCTTATGCAGTGGCAACCACCCCGATTTAGACAAAGAATGCCCTAAATTAAATGAAGAAATTGAAATTAAAAAAATAATGGTTACTAGCAAAGTAAGCTGTTACGAAGCCAAGAAACAGATATCCTCTACTAAAAAATCTTATGCAAATACAATCAAGTCAAATATAGACTGCAATAGCACAGTAAATAATAAACTAATGGAAATGGTCTCTAATCTAAAAAAAAGAATGGAGGCACTGGAAAAATCTATTTCAGAAAATTTTAAAAGTATTCAAACCTCAGATAAATGCACACCAAAAGATATCGACTCAAATGATAATTCTGCATCAAATGACCTACTGCTGGAACGTTTTAATAAACTTGAAACCCTCTTTTCTACTTTGGAAAAGAAATGCGTCAAGGAAGATAAAGCGATGAAGAAGAAAGACCAAAAGGGAGACGAAGAAAGGATAAACACCACTGAAAATCTTCGAAGCGGAGGAAGCAAGTTGACTCCTCCGGAACGAAAATCTAAGCGGAAACAAAAACCCTAGAGATCTAAATATTGCAGCAGTTACTCTGTCATCCCAGAACTCTAGGATTAGTTATTCAACTTATGATTTTTGCATATTTTTTCTTAATACTTTTTCTAATCAGTATGCGGAAATTACTCCCTTCGCCTTGACGTTCGCTGTAGAAAAACACTATCATTTTCTTATCTTGTTTTACTAGAATACTCAGTTTACTGTTAAATGCAATTATAATAAACAACAACCAATTAAAACGTTAGGGAAAGAAAGATAAACTCTCTATCAAAAGAAGAAAACTAACAATTTCGAAGATTCAAGCACTTATTTCTCCGATTGACATCGCCCCATGGAAAATTGCTATAGAACCTTCTTTGCAGAGAATTTAGTAAGTTGAATGTCCACCTTCCACTAACCACAATTTCTGAAATGTTTGCGATTGGAATGTTGTTGTTTATCGGGGTCGGTTTTCTCCTTTTCCCGGTGATTCAATTTACTTCGGGGGATTTACATCCAATCGAAATAAATAATTATGTACGTACATGTACTTAAATATGCTGGATAAGAAGCATCGGATGGTTCTCACTGCATCCAATCGTGCAGCGTGCTGTTTCTAGTCCGCTTTTGGTGGTCAGTTAATACACTCGCATGACTGCACTTTGCATGTATCTAGTCTATTTAATGTGCTTTTGTGTATTTATTGGCCATTTATTGACAGGAGCGGGAGAAGGATTACTCTCCACAAAGCTCAAGCCAGTATTATTATTATTATATTTAAAAATTACGTCCATAACAAAAGAATGGTTTTCGTAAAAGGAATTTAAACCAAAAACTCCGCCGAATGAAGAACGAATGGGAAGTTTAAAAATGTAAATTAAGAATCTTAAAAGTCACTAGAGATAGAGAACAACTTTTTAAATGTTTTATTGCTTTTGGGAAATCAGAATCTTGGACATCGAGGAATTATTTTCGAAAAAATAAAAACTACTCCATCTCTTATGTAGATATATACATATATAAAATAAGAATATTCCCTAGGAACAAAAAAGGCCAATCAATGTCTTCCCACTGTTCGTTATTGAGGAAACGAATTTGTCCCTTTAGCATTCCTCCTTAAGTTATTTCAAATATCAGAGGTTTGGGACAATGTCCCTTTTTAGCGCGGTTCCTCCCTCCCCCATAGGGAGGAACCCCGCTTATACCGCTTATAGGGTTGATACAATGAAACAATCCGGAAGTGCCGACTAGAAAATTTCGCGTTTCAGAACACCTAGAGACCGAAAATAACGGTGGTTCAAATTTGTATATATATATATATATATATATATATATATATATATATATATATATATATGTATATGTATATATTTATTTATATATATATATATATATATATATATATATATATATATATATTTGTCTGTTCGCTCATTTCTGGCTTCCCTAATGGTCCGATTGTGACGAAATTTGGTACAAAAATCCGTCGTCCAATTTGAAAGGTCAAGTTCGTTAACCAGCAGAATCCGCCCACTGGAAGATGGCGTTTAGGGCGAAATTCGCGCAAAAAACATTTTTTGCATGTTCAAATTTTATCAAAACTAACATGTTAAACTTTTGGTTACGTTTGGAGTTAAGGAAGGGTTAGAATAAAATATTTTATTAACAGACATAAAACGTTTTGGTAACTTTGTATACTTTCCTTAATATCTCGAAAAAGGTTGAGAATCTTAGTAAACGAAAGAATACCATTAGAAAGCTTACTAAGTGCTCTACAAAAAAGGTTCTGATGAATGTTTTGATTAGGCGATGTCAATCGGAGAAATAAGTGCTTAAAACTTTAAAGTAATTGATTTCGTTTATTCGAACTGTTCTTTTTGTCTTTGATTTTGGTACTTAGAATCATGGGATTCAGGTGAAACATTTTCTGCAAGTTTGAATTTTATCAAAACTAATATGTTGAAAATTTGGTTACGTTTGGAGTAAAGGAAGGATTAAAATAAAATATTTCATTTTTAGTCATGAAAAGTTTTGGGAACTTCGTATATTTTCATTAATATCACGTAAACGGTTCGGAATCTTGACAAGCAAAAGATTACCATTCGAAAGGTTACTAAATTCTCTACAATAAATTTTTTGAAGACATTAAGTGGTTAAAACATAGGTAATTTTGTTCATTTGAACGAATCTTTTTGTGTGTTTCCTACAGTTTTTTTCACTGCTCGTTATTTTTGTGATTGCTTATAGTAGTCAAATGTATTATTCAATAAAACAGGATACGTATAAATAGAAACAATATTTTGTTTCAACGGCATCTTGGAATTCGAAGATGCCTTATGAATATCTAGATTACTGTACTGGTGTTGATTTCGTTCTTTAGAATTGTTTTTGGTATTCCCTATTTTCAGCAGTTTTTAGCACTTTCCTCCGAAGGAAAGTAGCTATTGAGGTTGGACTCATGACGGAATTTTTGAAAAATTTCTTCAAATCTTTATCGATCCTACCTAGTAGACACCGAAAATGACCCCCGTTAAAATTTATATATATCTATATATATATATATATATATATATATATATGCATATATATATATATATATATATATATGTGTCTGTTAACACGATAGCGGCCAGAGTTTTTGTTTTTTCGTCACGAAACTTGGTATATAGCATTCAATTAGCAAACGATTGAACGAGTTCGTTAACCACCAAAGTCGGTCCACCGGAAGAGGGGGTTTACCCCGAACCCAAAACACTAATTTGACTATGTCAGCCGTAATATTTGTTATATTTCAACGAAACTTGGTATTCGTAGTGGTAATATAGAGAGAAAAGTGAGATATAAAAATGAACTAAATCGGTTCATTACAAGGGGGGGTTTACTCCGGACCCACAATACCAATTCGCCATTACCAGCCGTGATTTTTGGTATATTTCGATGAAACTCGGTATTCGTAGTGGTAATCAACAGGTAAATAACTGTTGTAAAAATAAACTAAATCGGTTCATTAGGAGGGGGGGTTTACTCCGGACCCACAATACCAATTCGCCACTACCAGCCGTGATTTTTGGTATATTTCGACGAAACTCGGTATTCGTAGTGGTAATCTACAGGTAAATATATGTTGTAAAAATAAACTAAATCGGTTCATTAGAAGGGGGGGTTTACTCTTGACCCAAATTCTTAATATACTCATACCGGTCGTAATTTCTGCTGTATTGTAACGAAACGCGGTATACGTCGTGGGTAACTCATGAGAAAGAAGTGTTGTAAAAATGAGCTGAATCGGTCAATCGGAAAGCGGGGGTTTAATTTGTAATATATTTCAATAGAAAAGCCCGTCAGACGTAGGTTCACAAAGCCGCCGCAAGGAGCGCTTTCTACCACTAGAGTGACTGTATCCTTTTCCTGCGTTAGATCAAAATACGATAATATGAGGTTTTTTGTATTTATTACGTAGTGTAATAGGTAACATATGTAAACATAACTCTGGAAGCAAATTAATAATTGATCAGTTACTCATTACAAATTTAAAAGAGAACTATTTATGTTTTTATTTTATTTATGTAGGATATTTTAAGCAAATTGTTCTGGAAAGCAGTCTACACTACCCAAATTCTGAGGAAAGTGCTTAGTTATGCAGCTCCTGCGTGACGGACTTTTATCTATTTATTAATTTTTTTGTTTAAATTCATTGAACAAAATCATAGGAATTCGAAGGTGAGGAGCTAGGAGGCTTAGGGTGGGGGGCATTTACCCTGTCCCCAGGTAGCGGCGCCCAGTGAACCCTCGTCATCTGTAAGTCCCTTTCTAGAGTCATAAAGATAAGCCTCCAAACAACTTTAGGAATGTAGGATTTCTAATTTTTGCCAGTATCAGAACAGCCGCTCTTTACATACCACAGGGGTACTGACGTACCGGTCTATACTAGTTGCACTCCACACGGTGGTAGTACTTGGTGTATGCCACAGCGGATCGCTCATTATAACCTTATTTTATTCATATTAAATAGATACCTAAAAAAAATTTATTTGTGTATAAGTGTAGCGTTATTGGGATTAGAATAAAATATTTTATTAACAGACATGAAATGGTTCGGAATCTTCGTATATTGTCCTTATTTATTTTTTTTTTTTCTTTTATGGTGCATCGAAATCTGAGTCATTAGCGCCATTTTTTCCTTATGAGCTTATATAATACTTAGATTTAGCTAGCGACAATATTTTACACCGCAATTAAAGTGACTTGCTCTCCTTACAAATATAATATTTATATTATAATATAAACATAATACATTAATTTGTCTGAAAAAAAGTCCAACCCGCAGGAACTGCTTCATCTTAGCGCGGTTCCGTTCTTATCTCGAGTGCAATTAGTGAAGGAATATAGCAACTATCGGTAGGTATTAGCACCATTTCCCCCCCCCCCCCCTTAATATCTTCAAAACAGTGGGAAGTACGATATAACCATTCAAAACCTTACTAAATTCTCTACAAAAAAAGATTCTGAAGGAAATTTCGATGGGGCAATATCAGTCGGAGAAGTAAGTGCTTAAAAATACGAAAGTTTAAGTTTTGTTATTTAAACGGGTTTTTGTCACTGTTTACCTCACTTTTGTTTTTTAAGTTTATTTAACGGTGGAATGAGTATTTCATTAAAGCTGAGAAAATAAGAATCATATTGGTAATAGAGTTTTCCTAGAGTGAGCGTCGCGATGACGGGAGAGTCCCATCCGCTTAGAAAACTGTCAGTTTCCATATGTGCCGCTTTTAGCTTCCTTCTTTTTGAGATTTTATTTTATATTTTTAACGAAAAGTCAAAACCTACCGATAGCTCCTACTATTCCTTTACTAATCGCACTTCGGATAAGAACGGAACCGCGCTAAGATGATGCAGTTCCTGCGAATCGGACTTTTTGTTACAAGGTACAGATATAAGCTTCAAGAATGCTAGCCTCCCTCTCTTCTCTCATAGCTCTGTACCCGTCCAGGCCAATTGTCCTGTAAATACAACATCAGTACTCGCACTCTGTCAGAGAGTATATAAAAAGTGCTGTGTGTGTATGCGTAGATACATATATAGACGATGTGTAACTAGAGATTATACAAGAGAAAGGCTTTATCAGTAGCTAAAGAAGCGAGTAGAAAGACATACTAATGCCCCTAGCTGCTTATCAGCCGCGTTCTTCCGCAGTTCTTCCTCTCCCCGCCCCTGCTCTCAGCACCCCGTTCTCTGAGGAATGGCCTCCTTAAACAGGGACTCCCTATGAATAAAGAATCAGATCGATTTCCGAACCTCGTTTACACAAAAGTCTCTTCCAAGTTTCTTTTTATCCCCTTTCTCCCCCTTTTCCAACCAACTTAATCCTCCCTATTGACCTCTCCTTCGTCTTGGAATGGCCCTCTTTGGTGCTTTCAAAGTAGTGAGGATTTTCCGAGTACTTTTTGATTGAAAAGAAAAGTTCATCAAGCACACTTCACAGCCAGGTGAGTAGTTAGCGTCTTATTTCTGGAGAATTTGCATAAAACAAACCATGTAAATACAAAATTATTTATTGGTGGTGTTAGCAACTTTGGCGAATCGAATGATTTCCTCAGTTGTCAGTTGTAGGCGCAGCGTTCAGCGATGTCTCAACAAAAGATTATCTAATTGGCTCTCTAAGCGGACCAGTTGAATTTGGTTTTTGTACTCTATGCGAATAGAGGGAAAATAAAAAGAAAATATTTCAATAAATACATAAAAAAAATAATTAGAACTAAAGTGGAAATTTGTCCATGAAGCTCTGCATTGTAAGAAGACATTTAAAATACTACTTTCGAGCCAACGGCCATAGCCACGTTGAATGCACCGGTTCCCCTTGATCACCGAAGTTAAGCAACGTCGAGCGAGGACAGTACCTGAATGGGTGACCGATCAAGTGCTGTTAGCATTATACAAGGATTGCAACCTGTAGATAGCCCGGCATTAATAGCCCAATTGTTGATACGCCGTTAAACAAAAAAAAAAAAAAAAAAAAAAAAAAATCTACTTTCGATTATGTTAGCACACTTATGCTTTTGTTGCTAATAAAAAATAAACAAATAGTTTTTCTCTTTTTTTATGTAATCTACAGCTCACTGAATTTTTAATTTTATTTGGTTTTAAATTCTGTTCTGGATTTGCCCCAATTTCTAATGCTCGATTGTATTTTCTATTTAAAACATAAGTTCCTCATTAGTTCACCATAATATTTGGTTATTTTCTTAGGAAGGAATTAAAAATAACAGCCGGTAAGGACAAATTAATAATCTGTTTTTCTTTAGGTTTCGATGCAATATAAAAACAAAATGTACGACAAGGAGCATACTATATAATTTGTGGAAGAAACCCCAGCTTCAGATGGAGTAATTTTACTGGTTAACCAAATCGTCCAATCGTTTGTTTAGTGAACATACATCAAATGTGAGACTTTGGCTCTTTTATGTTTATTACTAAAAGCAAGCGGGGTCAGTAATCAGAAATATAATATACCATTAGATTTCTTGAACATAAACAATGATTTCCCTTCAAATGTTAGCCAAATGAATCGATTCTGTTTATTTTAACAAGCTATTTCCCTTATTAGTTGGGAAAGGTGTAGACTACAACTCCTAAAGTACTGATTTTACTTATATTTAGAATATATGTCATGCCTATTGAACAGAACGGACCGAACAGTATGCAAATACTGTTACATAAGTCGTACTGTAAAACACACATCGACAGAATATTAGAACATTTCTGTTCTAACATGTTAATGATGAATAATTTTAACGTTCAGAAAAATTGAATAAAAAATTATATTCGTGTATCACGATGAGTAATTGTGAGATGACACGAACACACACATATATATAGTTCTAAGGGGGGTTTTGTTAATGCCTTATAAATATGGTCGATGAACATTGTAAGAAATGTTTGAAATTTGATGGCAACACCATCATAAATTAGATCTGTTGTTGTTCTCTTTCGGTTTGAGTAATTTGTGTACTGTATTTTTGTAAAGGCACACAAACTCGTAATATATATATATATATATATATATATATATATATATATATATATATATATAACGATGACATTTCTCTTCATTATTTTCCGGATGTCATCGACATAAGCGGGGTTACCTCCCAACCTCCCAATGGGGGTTGGGGGTTGAAACACGCTAATAAAAATGCTTTTCTATCTATATTGTGTTCTCGCAAACATTCCGTCTTTCAAAGGACATTACTTCAATTTAGGATTGCATTTAAATTTAGGAACTCAACGTAAATACTTTACTGAGAGAGATTTTAGTGGTTATTGAAATATACATTTCTCAGAAATATTGAATATTACTCGTATCTATCTAGTCACAAAAAACAAAAAAAAAAAAAAAAAAAAAAAAAAAAATGCGGACGCTATCGCGATAAGAGCTGAAAAAATGTGCACTTTTGTTATTGAATAATGGATGTTTTTTCTTTTGAGGGGCTGAGCCCTTAAAGCCCCTCAAACTACATTAGGGGGGGTTTAAATGTAGTTTTACTTTATAAATTCAGAATGAACGACTTCTAACATTTTGTTTTCAGCCTAAAACGGAGCAATTTGTCAACGAGATAACACGGTGCAAGGCACACAAGTTCCTTTTGTTGTATTAAACAAGGAATGTGGGCAGTCCCGCTACTGGGCTTCAAGGATTCCGAGATAAGCTCTTATGAATCTGACGGGATAGAGGTTCCAGCGTCAGGCCAGAATAATCCCTTTGTGGGTGTTCATGAGGTAAAAGTGTACTGCTGAACTATTCTGTATTTTAGTGATGTGCTTTAATGTAGCCATGAAGGTAATTATAAATCTTTTAAATGTCCAGCTTTGTATACCATTATAATAAATATTAAGATCAACAAAAAATCTTTTGGTAATTTTCGCTTTCTAAGTTATATTGACAATTTAAATTTTACTGCTACAAACGAGGTGGCCATGTTAGTACGTTTCTCAGCAAGAAATGTGATAAATTCTCATTTACACTAATCCGATTTCACTTGTTTCCATAAATCATACTTATAATAAGTATTGAATGATGTGAAGCTATTACCTTTGGGGGAAAATCATGGCCGAAAAGACATGTATCAGTTAGGTATCTGTTCATGCCAAATTTATGGATTTAGTTATTTTTCCCATATATGTAATTTTAATTAGAAAGCTTATAATATATATACACATATATATATATATATATATATATATATATATATATATATATATTTGAACCACCGTTATTTTTGTGACAAATGTGGTCTGAAACGTGGACAATTCTCATTTGAAACTCTAGTCTGCGTCAAAAGGTCTACGGCGTAAATGGTTTTCCTGGTTCTAGAGGGTGGATTGAAGCGTGTTAAAAGAAGAAGTTTCTGAAAAACATATTGGTGTGTAATGGCCGTACCAGTCTGAGCAAATTGGTTAATACTGAAAAACGCGGAATACGCTTTTAATGTTTATTTTGATTTAAATAGCATATGGAAATAACTGACAATACATTTGTGATAATTAAACGTTTTATTTAATTAATTAATTTAACTTGATCAATAGAATCGTTGAAGTAGTAACGGAGAACACATGGATGTGGCATGTGGTAACTACACAGCAATTTAACATATTTTTGTGAAACTTTTTTTTGTTTAACCCTATAATAAAAATGAAAATTGTGGCAACTATTCGAATTTCTTTGTATACATAGGTGTATGTTATTATTTTTTAAGAAATACCTTTGAGTGGGTTTCTCTATATGTATTCGAAATAGTTTGTATTGTGTAGAAATTCTAAAATAGTGTTTATGTTTGATCTGATATTTGTCAAAGACATATGGTACATTAAAGTTTCCTTGTTTTCTCCAATCCTTTAATTAGTGTTTTTACTGATAAGCCTTTTGACATTCTGTACACAGAGGTATGTCTTGTTTGATCAGTAAGTGAGAGTGGGTTAGAATAGTATGTCCGATTCGAAGTTTTGAGATTTAATTTTAAATTTTTACAAGCGTTTATCTTTTTCGCAAATATTTAAGACAAGACATTAAATATTTATATTTTAAGTTTTCCACTAATGATAAGTAAAGAAACGCGATAAGGAATTTTTTCAATTGGCTGATCTTCAGATATCAATAATTCATTCGTGAGTTCGTCTTCGCCCATCTACATTAAATAGATTTTTCTTAAAAGAGAGAGCTTTAGGACTGGGTAAAAAGGAAAAGTAGGTTAGCTAGTAGGATTTCTTTAGTCCCTATATCTGGAAGAGTAGGGAAGTATAGATTAGAGTATCTCCTTATCTGTAGGGATATGTTTCTGAGGGCTAAGGAGATTTACCTGGGAAGGTAGGTTCCTACTCAGGCGTAGGCTCAAGATAGAAGGGCTACAGTCTCTGCCTATAGTTCTTACAAGAACCACTTGGATAAGCACGGTAGCTCCCTTCCTTACAAGGGAAAACTAATCTAACTTTTTAAAGGATTGAATAATTTATGATTTATATTTATTATTTTCACTGTCATTCAGAACATATTTTAAAATAAATTTCATCCCTCCTACTAGCCAGCATATATCACCAGTGGTGGGGATTTTTAAACAAGAAAAGATCTCCTGCATTAAAGCTAGGTTCCTTAGGTGGTACATGATGGTTGTTCGTTAGCTAAAAGTCCCACATTTGTTTGCTAGGCCCTCTTCCTCAGCTAACAAACAATTATCACGTACCACCTGGGGAAGCCGGCTGTAATGTCTGCGAATATGTTTAGTTTAAAAAACCGCATCGCTGGTAATATATGCCGGGGAGTAGGAGGAGATGAAATCACCCAGCGAAGAAGTTCAAAATAAAAAAACAGAAAAAACAAATAAATAAAAAAAAAGGATATATAAATTATATATATATATATATATATATATATATATATATATATATATATATATATATATATATATATATATATATAATTTATATATCCATTTTTTTTATATAATAAACTCCTCGTCAAAAAAAACGCAACACCCCAAAATTTATTGATTTAACAATTTTTTGCTGATGATACCTGATTGTGTCATATCAGAAAAGTATATAGGAGTAATAAAAAATGAATTTCAGAAAAAAAACTTAATTCCTTTAATTACAAAAAAAAAAAACATTTACTCCTAAAACTGAAAAAAAAAATTTAACTTTTTTTAATTAAATTGATTATTCTTATCTCTAATAAGATGTGTTGCCACCTCTGGCACGAATGACAGCCTCCATACGTCTGGGCATGCTCCTGATTAAGTCCTGAACGGTCTCCTGAGGTATTCTTTCCCACTCTTCCAAAACAGCAACCTCAAGCTCCCTGCGGTTGATTGGTGCTGGTTCCCTGGCTCGAACACATCTTTTTAGTCTGTCCCATAAATGTTCGATGGGATTTAGGTCAGGACTCCTCGCTGGCCATGGTAATGTGTCAATATTGACCTCGTTTAGGTAGTCCCTAACAATATGGGCAACATGAGGTCTAGCATTGTCATGCATAAGCAATGCATTTTCTCCAATAAATGGCATGTATGGCATGACGTGGTCCTCCAGAATCTCTGCCAAGTATCTTTGTGCAGTCAAAGACCCCCCACGAATCGGAACTAACTCCGTGCGAGCTTCCCATGAGATGCCACCCCAAAACATCAAAGAGCCTCCACCATATGGCTCCTTTGCGACTATACAGCATTGGCTGTTTCGTTCTCCTGGCCTCCTCCACACTCTTCTGCGTCCATCGGGAGAGTTTAGAGCCACTCTGGTCTCATCGGTGAACAGGACTCGTTTCCAATCATCGACAGGCCAATCCCGGTGCTCCTGGGCAAACCTAAGGCGGGCTCTTCGGTGCTCTCTGGTAAGAAGAGGTCCAACCATGGGCCTTCGTGCCCTCAGTCCACTATCCCTCACTCGTCTAGTAACTGTTGACACCGAAACATGTAAGTTTCTGACACCAGCCAACAAGTTGTTTAGGTCATTACCTGTGATTTGCCGATTTCTGAGAGTCTGGAGCCGGATATAGCGGTCGTCTTGCGGTGTTGTGACCCGTGGTCGGCCCGATCCAGGTCTTCTTGAGTATCCTCCTGTCTCTCTAAATCGTTTTAAGGCCCGTGCGACAGTAGAAAAATGTACCCCTAACCGATTGGCTATGTAACGCGTGCTACGGCCTTCTTGGTGCATCGTGACTGCCCTCACCGTATCATCCCTATCCAACCGGGCCATAATTATAAAAAAATGTTTACTTGTTGAAATTAACACGAATACTGAGCCCTAGTCACTTTGTTTGCATCCCTAAGTTGATAAGAAGGACTATGGTATTAGTGCTCTTTATAACAGATGGGATTAGAGATAACAAGAAGTACTGGAATTAAACAGAAAATGTAGTTGTTCTCCTCCTTTGACTTTTTCTGATTAGAGACATAAATATAATAATTTTTTTTTTAATAAAAAACCTGTTAAATCAATAAATTTTGGGGTGTTGCGTTTTTTTTGACGAGGAGTTTAGATTTGTATATAATTGATGATATTTGGGGATATTAATGTAGTAGTGTTTTATTTTAATATTTTTTTTAGTGAAACATTGACGTGTCAGGACACCTTGGAGATGACACATTGACATAACAATTAAAGACTTAAAAACACAAACTTGTACAACAAATACTAACACTAAAACGTATACCAAGCCAAATTTCTAATGATACTATAGCAAGAGATGAGATAAAAATGTACATTCATTTAGGGATACTATGAGCATTCATTTAGGATATAGACAATATCATATCGCCTTCTACCAAAACCTTCTGAAGAAAATGTAACAGCCACCGAAGCGTTGCATAAAATCAATAAATAATAATAATAATACCGTAAAAAAAACGTTCTCTTGAAATAGTATTTTAACCGTGGAACTTCGTAAACAGATGATTAACGACGGCCATGTTTATTTTATTAGTGTAGACGTGGCCCTACCTCTGGTAGGCTTTCGTATGTTAAGGATCAAATAAGATGTATATGTTATATACAACTATGACTATTTTTTGGTTCCTTTCCTCTTATGAAAGGTATTATGTCGTAACTGCGTGTTTGTGCCATTGCCGGAGAGAATACAGTATAGCTAGCTAATTGGGTACACGACATGTATTGTTGCGAGCTGACCACCAATATAGATGTCATCGGCTATTGTGTATACCGAATAGATATGGAGTCACGTTCCATTTGGTGAAAAGGATGAAACGAGAGTGATGAGTTGGGATATCAGGTTGGATGTGTTTGTTAGAGCTTTTACAGTCGATAAGCTCTGGGATTGGGTTTGTGCAATTATTCACTGATAATTATCCAATCTATGGAACCATATATGCCCTCAATAGGTGAAATCTTGATTATGAGGTGAATAATTAGGCCGACCTTCACTAGTTAGAAAAGTTTTATTTCACAAAGCGCTTTCGAGATTCAATCTCATCATCAGTGCCTACTGACAACAACATAACAAATATAAAAGTAAATCTACAACTAAAATAAAAAAAATGTATGTACATTTTAAAAAATCTCTTAGTCGATATAAAAATATAATTAAAGGAATGAGCATTAACAAAATCAGATAAAAAGGAAGAAAGGTCCTTTTTATCTGTTTTTGTTAATGCTTATTCCTTTAATTATATTTTTATTTATTCTTTGACTTCAAATGTTGTACTTTAATTTTGTTTTAATTTATTTCATTTTTAAGAATTATAACTTTTACAGTTTTTATGCTAGCGACTAAGAGATTTTTTAAAATGTACATACAATTTTTTTTTATTTTAGTTGTAGATTTACTTTTATATTTGTTATGTTGTCAACAGGCACTGATGATGAGATTGAATCTCGAAAGCGCTTTGTGAAATAAAACTTTTCTGACTAGTGAAGGTCGGCCTAATTATTCACCTACAAGATGATGAACCTTCACCAACCAGGTCCCAACACCTGTGAAATCTTGATTCGTCCTTCGCTTATCTAACAATTCAAAAAAGTCTCAGATAAGTTCTCGTGCTTTTGTAGTAATAAAACATTTATTCTTGGAAAATGGGATCATAGTAATCAGAAAGAGTCTAAGTACCTTATAAATGCAACTAAAGTGCATAGAGCTTGTAGATATAAATATATCTCAGTGAGCCTATATTTTTATGTTTTTCGGAACGGTGACACTTGCGTTTGGACCCTTTTTGATTAACATGATCTAGGCGCACGGTAGTGCGTCTCGCCAAGTTCCGGCCTAAGCAAACTGTGTGTATATTACAGAAGGTCTTAGAGCCGATTTTTACCCTCTCATAACTTTTAACCAGGTAAAGATAAAGTTATGAAATTTTACACAGGTATTACACTACTAGATGTGAGTAAAACTGGAAATTTTCATAATTCTACATCGAATAGTTTCTGAGATATAAGCGATCGAAAATCGGGATTTATAGGACTCACTCACTCACTCCCTGACTCATCAAAATTATTAGGCTCTTCCCATGATGCTATAGACTTGATATTTTGCATGATGATAGATATGAAGGCGTTATTAAAGGAAAAAATCGAAAAATCCTGAAAAGTTGTGTTTGACTCCGCTTCCGGGGCGGGGGCGTGCCAGTTTTGTACTTCTTTCGGAAACCCGTCATTCCGTCCGAAACCCATGATGTGGGGTATCAAATGAATCGTCTCGGTATGAAGAACCTATATTGGATGTTTTAAGAAACAATTAGACGCTTATAGGCTCGTTGAAAATCGTATACCAGCTGTCTGTCTGTATGTATGTTCCTTATACAAATCCTTACCGTTTGACCGATTTTGACCAAACTTGGGACACAGATGGGTCTTGATACGGGGAGAATCATAGGCTAGGTTAAATTGTCTATCAGCTGTCTGTCTGTCTGTTTGTTCCTTATACAAATACACACCGTTTGACCGATTTTGACAAAATTTGACATACATGTCGGTCTTGATCCGGGGAGTGTCATAGGCTAGTTCAAATTCCTCTATCAGCTGTTTCCCTAACTGTTTATTCCTTATACATATCCACACGATTTGACTGATTTTGACCAAACATGGTACATAGGTAGGTCTTTATCTGGGTAGCGTCATAGGCTAGGTCAAAATCGTCTATCAGCTGTCTGACTGCATGTTTGTTCCTTACACAAATTCACTCCGTTTGACCGATTTTTACCGTACTTGGCTCACAGGTAGGCCTTTGTCCGGGGAATGCACTAGGCTAGGTAAAAAAGGTCTTTCAGCTTTCTGTCTGTACGTTTGTTCCTTACACAAATTCACACCGTTTGGCATATTTTGACGAAACTTGGCACGCAGGTAGGTCTTGATACGGGTGTGCCGTATCATTGCCAAGTTTAAGAATATACCTAGTTGAGGAAAGTGATATTTTAGTAACTATGAGGTCTTCCATGTAATGAACTTGCACATTTCTTTCCTGTATCATCTTTTGTATTGGCAAATATTTTTGGTTGAAAATATTGTGCACTTAATACACTAACTCATACTATTTTTTTGGAGTGTAGGATGGTAAGGCGTTTGGGGGGGGGGGGTTTAGGAGGGGATATCTTTGGGGAAGGGAGTGTTTCTTTGTGGGGAGAGGGACTTGGCATCTATTTCACATTTATGTTTGTTTTGGGATTTATTTTTTCACTAAGAAATAACATTGGATTTTGTGCAATACCACTGGGCACCGTTTTTAGTTAAAGAGCGCCAAATTGTTAGAACTCTACCACTCGTTCTCTTTACCACTTGCTCCCAATAACTACGATTTTCGTTCTGACTACAGGGTACTTGATTTGGTTAAGGATCACCAAATAGTAGTAACTTTACTGTACCACTTGTTTTCACTCCCACTGGTATCCGTACTGTACCACTATTTACCTGTTGTGGCCCAGGAGCACCGAATTGATGAAACTCTACTGTACCACTTGTTCCCAATACCACTCACTGGTTTCTGTACTGTACCACTGGGCACTTGATTAGGTTAAGGGTCAACGAATGGTAGTAACTCTACTGTAACACTAATTTCCACTACCACTGGATTTTCTACTGCACCACTGGGAACTGTTTGTGGTTACGCAGCAACAAATCGATGTAACTCTACTGTAACACAGGTTTTAATACAACTGGTTCCTGTACTGCACGAAAGGGGTACTTGATTTGGTTAAGGGTCGCCAAATTAAGTACGTAACTCTGGTACCCAATACAACCAGATTTCTATACTCGTCACTGGATACTTGCTGTAGATTTCCAAATTTATGTAACACAATTGAACCACTGATTCCCAATACTACAGGGTCCTTTCTGAGACGATAGAGCACCAAACTATAGTATCTCTACTCTACTATAGTTTCTCAGTAATTCTCAGGTTTCTAGAGACTTCACAGCAGTTCATTGTAGTGAGCTTACTGCATCTCTGGTATGCATTGTCATACTTGGCATAGTAAAGGTATATCCAATTACGCTGATTCTACTGGGGTACACCTTTCCTGTGAGGTGAGTGCAATGCATCGTAAATTATGCTGGGCTTACTAGGTATGGTTTTACTTTCTAACGGTGAATAGGTGTGAAGTACACATGATTCCATTACATCGCCAGAAGGAGGTTCAGTCTCGAGGCAGGTGATAAACGACCACTCCGTCTAAGTAGTTGTAAGTTTGTTTCCAAAATTAGGAGTTGGGTCGATTGATCGAGCACTCCAGCAAGTACCCGGCATGCACCCATTGTAGCCCATGTTGCTATAGTATAGTACTACTATAATATCCAGAATAATCTCTAAAACTACTGTTCTCTAGTATGCTGATCATAAAAATTTATCATGTATTAATTTACAGAAATGTTCTTTAAAGAAAAAGTAAATGAAAGCAGTTTACGTCTCAAGTTTATAAATATCAAATTAGATTTTGTATATTGTAACCATCATCAAAGAAGTTATATAACAAAATTACTGGAAAAATCTCAAATACAGATACGGATTTACTTAATTGTTTAATGTATGAGGCCCAGAAAAGTAACTGTTACATAGATAAGGGAACTGTCATACAACAAGAAAAAAGTTCCGTTTCGCAGGCACTGCCTAAATAAGCAAATTTCTAACACAAGGCGGTTAATTTACTAAGGGTTCCTCAAGAGTATAACTAAACTAACCTATAATGTAAACATATATAGGTTTGATATCTTAGATTTGTAATGCACTCCCGACTAAATTATTAATAATTTTGTTCTAGCATTAGAAGCATATTAATAATATTTCGCCAGAGTAACGGCAACATTTGGACGATTTTTTCTGGTAACTGAACTTGTCCAATAGTTTGACATTAAAATGCCAAGATTGGAAAAAATAAAAGGAAGATTTTGACTGCTATCCAGTTAACAGGCACACACACACACACATATATATATACAGGGTGTCCCACATTGAGATGTCATAACTTTAGGGGTTTATTCTTATTTTATTTGTAGTTGTGGGACGCAGAAAGGAGCGTTCTATCTCAACAAGCAGAGGAGCTACTCAAACTTTTGTCTTTTTTAAAAATTACTGGCTTTTCTACAGAAAAACTGAGTGTTCGGAATTTCTGATCAATACATCGTACATAAAGACACGTTTTTAGAGTCTACATTAAATTTCTAATAAGAAACACCCGTTATTGAAATATTACCATGTAAATTAAGAGCTATATTCAAAGGCATATAGATGAGAACTTTTAATATTAGTTTTTTATTAAATTATTCAATATTTTCCGAATCAGCTATTTTTAGGCTTAGAGGTTTGCCTCCGCCTCAAAAGTTGAATTATTTAATAAGCTTCAAAATGGTACCTCGTAGTTTTAGAAACAAATTTATGTCAATCTATTTTTTTCTGATTTCTAAGTCAAAACCAATTAAAGTGCTTTAGCATGAACGAGCCATTCTTAACAAATTCATTAATGTCACACGATGATGGTGATGTCCCATCCTTCCCACACTACATGAGGTTTATTACACAAGCCCATCTACCAAATTACAACTCACTCTGGTTTCAAATGGATGGTTGCCCAGTTGATAACGGACGAGTGGCGACGGAATGGCGAACACGTAATTCCCTAATCGTTGTATCGGCCACTATGGACCAGTTCGTTTGCCTCCTGATCTGAATCCTCTAGATTTCCATGTATTGGGAACATTGAAGAGTAGAGTGTACTCAAAGCCCGAGACGACGAAGGAGGAACTCATCAACAGGATCCAGGAGCAGTGCCAGCTCATGAGAACTCAAAGACAATACGTCCTCCGCAATACCATGGATTCAGCTAGATGTTAAGCTTATATTTGTAGATATTTTGAAAATCTACTGGACAAATAGTTATTAGTCTACAGTAATAACCATTTTTCTCTCGCCCATAGATTTCTATAGATTTTTCCTAGGAAAACGAGGTAACATTTTAAGCAAATTTTCAGGGTGCCTTTCATTTAAATGGATTTTTCGCTTTTTATCTACAGGAGAGTGTTTTTGGTATACAATTTCAAATTATTGTAATGTATAACCAAGTTCACGTATAAGCAGAATTTTTATAAAATAGAAGAGAATCAATATTACAAAGACCCTCAAGGCATAACCATATAATACATGTATTCATTGTATTTACAATAGAAGTATTTATTACCAATATGTTCTTATAAATTCTTTTACCCTTGATTCGGAATTGTCCTTCTATCCTTATTCAGTGCAAAAAAATGTGTGTACGTAGTATGAGAACGGTTGTAAAATTCACTGTTCATCCATTCCGTCACCACTCTTCCATTATCAGCTGAGCAACCGACTATTTGAAAGCAGAGTGAATTGATTTGATAGATGGGCTTGTGTTTGGGAAGGATGGGACATTACCATCATCGTGTGACATTAAAGAATTTGTTAAGAATGGCTCGTTCACGCTGAAGCACATTTATTGGTTTTGAGTTGAAAATCAGAATAAAATAGATTGAAATAAATTTGTTTCTAAAACTACGAGGTACTATTTTGAAGCTTATTAAATAATGCAACTTTTGAGGCGGAGGCAAACCTCTAAGTCTAAAAATAGCTGATTCAGAAAATATTTAATAATTTAATAAAAAAACTAATATTAAATGTTCTCATCTATATGCCTTTGAATATAGCTCTTAATTTACATGGTAATATTTCAATAACGGGTGTTTCTTATTGGAAATTTAATGTAGACTCTAAAAATGTGGTTTTTATTTAAGATGCATTGCTCAGAAATTCCGAAAACTCAGTTTTTCTGTAGAAAAGCCAGTAGTTTTTAAAAGAGACAAATGCTCGAGTAGCTCCTCTGCATGTTGAGATGGAACGCTCATACCTGCACCACTGAACTACAAATGAGATGTAGAATAAACCCCTAAAGTTATGACATCTCAATGTGGGACACCCTTAATATACATGTGTGTGTGTGTGTCAGTTAACTGGATAGCGGTCAAAATCTTCCTTATATTTTTTCCAATCTTGGCATTTTAATGACAAGCTATTGGACAAGTTCAGTTACCAGAAAAAATCGTCCAAATGTTGCCGTTACTCTGGCGAAATATTATTAATATGCATCAGTTATTTTTCGCAAAATATTTGCTCAGCCCCCTAACGGACTACAGATTCACTAGTCACAGGAAAACTTCTATATTTAGTTAGCATTAAATATATGCAAATGAAGTGGAAGTTTATTGAGGGATAGGCTAAACGATTAGCTCATTTTTGTCAACAAATGTAGAATGAAGTTTTGTTTCTGTCAAATACCTTGTGTGTAGAAATTATAAATTATTCATTATTTATTGGCCAACCTGTTGGAACCCATTGTCCAGTCCGGAAGCAATAAAAAGTAACTGAAAAAAAGTATTCGAAACGTTTTTCATTTGAGAGATATGTCACATTTTGTGTTTTCCAAATTTTCATGGATAGTTAGTACTACATTATTTGCTATTGTATTTAAAATTCAAAAATAGCCAACATTTTTATTGGACCTTTGTCAACTTGGACGGTGTACAGCAATCCATAAGAACCACGAATTTCTCACGGAGAGCCGAACGTCTTCCAATGCAACCGAAGTGCAAGGTCGACCTGTCGGGAATCATGGTTAGCTGAAGAAGATATTCGTCCAAAACTCCGCACTACAAGGATTAACATAAGACCAATTATGCAAATTGGGGCTATTGAAAGTTCCATCTCGTGTGAATTTGGCCTTGTCTGTCCTCAAAATGTTCTGGCCGAACTGAAGATTAAAATGTATCCTCCAGCAACGTTGTAGTTTTTTTTTAGTGTTATTTGAAATTTTATTCTAAAATATTTAAAATTATGTGTAAATGTCAGATTACAATTATTTAACTATCCTGAAATGTTTTTGAATTCTCCCCTCAAAATCTCTAGTCAAAACATGAGTGCCAAATACATCATGCAAATAAAAAATGATATATCAATAAAATTTTAGAAAATGTGACATATCCCTCAAATAAAAAACTTTCCGGACTGGACAATGGCTTCCCACAGTTGGGCCAATAAATAATGAATAATTTATAATTTCTACACACAAGGTATTTGACAGAAACAAAAGTACATTTCACATTTTTTTACTGAAAAGACCCAATAGTTCAACCTATCCTTCAATAAACTTTCACTTCATTTACATAGATTTAATGTCAACGAAATGTAGAAGTTTTCCTGTAAGTATTGAATCTGTAGTCCGTTAGGGGGCAGAGGAAACAATTTGCGAAAAATAACTGATTCATCGAGAAAAACAGAAGTGCGTTATCGGACGTCCAGAAAGTATCTTTTACCAATGGGTTTTGTGAATTAAATCACTGTTTTCTTGAAGGAAATTTTGTTAATTTTATAGTGGCATAATTAGAATTTAAATATCTTCAACGGTTTTTGAGCAATCTTTCTTATTCAATAAAAAATATGTCTACCTTACAAAAACAGAAAATTGGTCACAGCTCCTTTTCCGTTCCATACTTTAAATGAATTTTTATGTTGGAAACAATGTCGTCTATAATCACCTCCTGAATTTTGGCTACTTAGGCCTGAATCACCCTGTATATACATATAAACACACACACATATAAACTGGACTAGTATTGGATTGGATTCGGCCTCCCTGACTGTCCTTAGTCCAGCCCAGCCCAGCCATAAATTAATTTATTATTGAGTACCTGAAAAGGGGAAAATCAGGCGGCCGGAGCATAGTACAGACCACACCATTTCCCTAGTGTGCCATGAATCAGATACCTCTAATGTATCTGCCTCTGTAGACCTTCGTTGCCCGTTAAGGGACGTTATATATTAAAAATTTAATTTATATACATACAAATTTTAAACACCGTTATATTCGTTAGCAATGAGTTTTGAAACATGAAATAATTGCGTCCTCGGGTTAGGGGGAGGGAGGGAGGAAATGCGTTAAAATCAGTTAACCCTCTGCAATGGATAAATCATAAAATACTGTAGAATCCAAAGGGAGTTCTCTCACTGTCTGATGTTAACACTATGACACAAGAACTAAAACTGGCTGATAAATAAAACTTTTCATCGTATTTATAAAAATACAGAAGCACATACAATTTAAAATACAAAGAGGCGTTAAAAGCCCCTTGTGCAATTCCACCTTTAACGTGACAGGTGGCTTTAACGAAATGCCTATAAGACGTCAGAGTAAGGAATACGGCTGAACAGGAGCTAATGGAGAAAGGATGTAGTCTGCAACTAGGAGGGGAAAAAGACGAAAGAAAAACCAAATCCCCGAAGGAAGAAAAGATTACTTCCTATCCTCCTCAGAAAAAGTTTATCGCCTCATCGCTCAATAGGAAATTTCAACTCAACAATCGGCAATTTGCTCTATTGCTTTTTCACTTCCTCCGTTGGATTTCTAAAGAAAATTGGGAGTTTTTCTCCATATGTCGACAATCGTCGAATTACTAGCTTTGTCGGAAGAATGTTTATATTTATTTGAATTTAAAAAATTTATAATTTTCCAATATCACTGCACTTTAAACAGCCAATGTGGAATCTCGCTAAATTATTATGCATTTAATTTTCAGGTGTTCAATTTTTAATAAACATTTACAGTACACATCCTATAATTATCCTCATTCTATCACAGCCACACAAACTACAGGACACTTTTGCATGGATACCCGGACACGAAAACATATCAAGAAGCTTTGAAGCAGAAGAGTAAGCAAAATTAGCAACGAGACGAGCAACTGAAGACATTAATGAAGAGACAAGATGTACATAATGTTATAAAGCAACATATAATCAACAAGTGGCAAACTGTCTAGAAGCCTGGAGTTCAAGCAGTCAGAATTTAAGGCGAGAGGAAGTGGCGAGAATGTTTTAATAGGGTATAGTTAATTCATCCTTACAATCTCTGTACAGGGTGTATCGCAAGTAGCTGACAATACTCAAGGGAGTGAAACTGATCAAAAAATTTAGTTGAATGTGGCCAACCTAATGTTTCTATCTTTTTTTGTTTCAGACGTTCTAAATGTTATTTTAAAAAACCCGTTGAAAAAAATAAACTGCTTATTTATTTCTGATTAGATCTCAAAAAAACAAAAACACAAATTACATTATGAAATTGAGAGATAATCTCAGTTTTAATTATACCGTTGGAAGAATTATTACATTTTACATCTTTTTTGAGACCTTAACAGTTTGCAAAATTATTTATGAAGATTAGTGATTTTTGAAAATTCTATGCTAACTAGACTTTTTGTTATTAATATAAACTTTTTGAACAGTTAGTGCGGATTGAAAACGACATTTGTGAATATTGAAAGCGCATTAACCTAATGGAAAATTAATTGGTAGGAATTAGTGCTACAATGTATGCATTCTATCTTCATAGACACACTTTAAATATTGTATATATAAGGATTGAAAGTAAACGCTATATTAATTATAAATAAGCTGTTGTAAATATAGTTTTTAGGAATGTGATTTTTCTATATATTACTATGGTGCTGTTGTAAATATATTTTAATGAATTATTTCTCTGTCACATGCCACGTACATTAAATATGAATGCTTATCATTCAATTACTTACACGTTTTTTCCTAACTTCAGCCGCACCTCACCTAATCAACGGTATCCTGGGACGAAACATCCTTACTGCTAGTTACAAAATATACATTAAATACATAATTGAATTAATTAGTTCGTGAAACCAAAAATTAAAAACTCACTCCGTATCCAAATCTCCACAACACATGGGTAACCTATGATGGGTTTAGGTTATTGCTAGCTGATTCTTTCCTCCCTCACCAAGCCATTTTTAGATGTTCAATATTAAGCGGTAAGATATAGATCTTGAACAGCCCTTTAACCTTTCACAATGAGGGTATATATGACACGTTTCGCACTTTTCATTTATTTAATTAAATATCCCCTAAAAAGTTTGAGAAAACACGGTAAATTGAAAATAAGTGTCCGAAATCGTAACGCTTTTCTACTAAAATTTCAATATTATTCTATTTGTTCTGAAAAGCAAACACAAACCGCTTTACACTCCACTGTCTGACTTCAGTCGGACGTTTACTAACTCAGAATGTCAATATACTTGAAAGGTAATTCAAGTATATTGACTTGAGAGTTCTCAGCTGGAAGGATTTCCGACCAAAACTACTTTTAGGAGAAGGAGAGAACTTATTTTTTTTTTTAAAAAACTATTCGTTATCCCATGATGAAATGAATTTAAAGAAAAACTATCCGCCAGAAACAAGTGCTTTTATAATTGAGAAACTTATTGAAGAGATCTGAACACTTAATGAACCATTAAAGAAGACCAAGAAGGGAGAGAGAAATCATTAAAGCCCACCTCTAGGGCATTACTCCTTGACTCTGATAAGGAATGTTTGGATTCAATTAGAACTAAAGATCCCAAAAGGAATGTGGCTAGGTTCTCTGAATGTGAGGGTGGGTTCTCTTGAATGATGCAAGTGGTTGGTCCCTCTGAATGATCTCTTTCATTCGCTCCTGACGCCGCTTACTTTCCTTTCCCGTTTCTCTTTTATATCTACTTAAATTTTTACTGCTAATTACAGAAGGCTTTTTAAAATGGCATCCATTTCCCTTCTTCCTCAAGTCTTCTATTGGGGGGAGAGGGTTTTATATCACTCTGGGGTTTATGGGTCGGATGGCGAATTCCATCGTCGGTTTTCCACTCTATTGAAGCCAGTAATGTATTTAACCATGATATAAGAAGATCTTAGTATGTCAAAAGGATTCAGACCTAGTTTCAGTGTGAAAAATGCACAAACATGTGTAAAGTGCTTTCGGAAATAACTCTTCCATTCCCTGACTATTATTCTACGGCTGTCTATGTAACAGTTCATTGAGCTCCAAGACCCATTGCATTCATCTAAAACTTTTAAAAATTGCTTGAAATGTTTATCTAGCCTACCTCCTGAGAACCGGATTTATAGATTTCAGGTTCTTAACCATGCGTACTCAAACAAGTGTGCATCCGTCTTTTAGCGCGGTTCCTCCCTCCCCCATAGGGAGGAACCCCGCTTATAAGGTTGATACAGTGCCGACAAGAAAATTTCGCGTTTCAGAACCCCTAGAGACCGAAAATAACGGTGGTTCAAATTTGTATATATATATATATATATATATATATATATATATATTTGTCTGTTCGCTCATTTCTGGCTTCCCTGATGGTCCGATTTTGATGAAATTTGGTACAAAAATCTGTCGTCCAATTTGAAAGGTCAAGTTCGTTAACCAGCAAAATCCGCCCACTGGAAGATGGCGTTTGGGGCGAAATTCGCGCAAAAAAAAATCGTAACGCTTACGTTTTTGAGTTCATAAGCTTGTAAGTACTCGTTTTATAGGCTTCTTGGGCTAGGAAAACGAATGAAACCATTTTCAAGGCGACAGCTTTAACCGTTTTTGAGAAAACTGAAAAAATAATTTTTGAATGCCGTTTTTGGTTTGGGTACTTAGAATCATGGGATTCATTTGAAACATTTACTGCATCTTCTACTTTCATTAAAACTAATATGTTGAAATTTTGGTTGCGTTTGGAGTTAAGGAAGGGTTAGAATAAAATATTTTATTAACAGACATAAAAAAGTTTTGGTAACTTTGTATACTTTCCCTAATATCTCGAAAAAGGTTAAGAATCGGGAAACGGAAGAATACCATTGGAAAGCTTACTAAATTCTCTACAAAAAAGGTTCTAATGAAAGTTTTGATTAGGCGATGTCAATCGGAGAAATAAGTGCTTAAAACTTTAAAGTAATTGATTTCGCTTATTCGAACTGTTCTTTTTGTCTTTGATTTTGATACTTAAAATTATGGGATTCAGTTGAAACATTTTCTGCATGTTTGAATTTCATCAACACTAATATGTTAAAATTTCGGTTACGTTTGGAGCCAAGGAAGGATTAGAATAAAATATTTTATTAAAAGACATGAAATGTTTTGGGAACTTCGTATACATTCCCTGATATCTCGAAGACGGTTAGGAATATTGGTAAACGGAGGGTTACCATGCGAAAGCTTACTAAATGTTCAACAAAAAAGATTCTGAAACAATTTTTGATTAGGCTATGTCAATCGGAGAAATAAGTGCTTAAACTTTGAAGTAATTGATTTCGTTTATTCGAACGGTTCTTCTTGTTTGTTTTTATTCCTTGTTGTTTTTTCATTGGTTATAGTAGGATAATGTATTTGACAATAAAACAGATTAATTAAAATAAGAAAAGCAATTCATTGTTAAAAATATATCAGGCTGTACCGTATGAAATGTCAGTTTTGGATTTGTCGATTTCCTTCAAATGTCTTGAAACTGTCGAGGCTCCTATTCCGAGTTCTTTGGCATATTCCCTAGTGTTTTTAATTGCTTATAGTTGTCAAATGTATTTGTCAATAAAACAGGATACGTATAATTAGAATCAATATTTTGTTTGTTAGAATTCGAAGATGCCGTATGAATATCTAGATTACAGTACTGGTGTTGATTTCGTTCTTTAGAATTATTCTTGGTATTCCCTATTTTCATCTGTTACCCATAGTTTTTTATTGTTAGTAGGTTTTTCTTATTGATTATAGAATATAAATCTATTTGGCTATAAAACAGGATACGTAAAATTAGTAACAATATTTCGGAGATTTCTGAGCGAAATACTTTTAAGATTTTCTACCACCACGAACGGCTTTTTTCCTCTATTTTTATCCACTAGATAGGCTTTATTTTGCATATTATTCTATATAAGTTTTATTCAGCAGGGGATTCTGATGAAATGTCGTGTTTTTGCTCTGGATTTTAAATACGATGTATCTAAGATTGGATAACATTAGCGAGTCTACATAGTTAAGAACCGACGACGGAGGATTACTTCTTGCTATGATTTAGTCTACATATGTATATTAAGTCCTAAATCCAAAAAATAAACTTCACAACGGTTAGATACTATGAGCGAATATGGCGGTTCAATGCCCGTTGAAGCAGAAGGTCCGCAGGAAATTTACCTGCTAAGAGTTAATCCTCAAGAGCTGTAAATATACCCCAGGTATCTGCCGACACAAATACAAAGCCTAGGCGGAGAGCACCCCAAAAACACAGATCCAAACATAGGTTATATACTAAATATTCATAAAGACTACTTAGTTGTAAACCGATTCATCAATTAGCAATCAATAGTTTTCAACAAATGTTATATACTAAATATTGATAAAAAGTATTTAATTAGAAGAAAAACAATATTCCACAAGACTTGTTTTTGGTCCATTTGTGTCTACTCCATAGACTTAATTAGGTATATTATTCTATTTTAGTTGGGCAACTAAACTTTGTTTTATTTTGTTAAATAAAGTTTTTTTTCTTGACTTGTTATTCGTCAAGACTTTTATTTGTCCTTGTGTATTAACTAGATAGGTTTTATTCGGCATATTATTCTATAAAGGCTATATTAGGCAGGGTATTCTTCTCAATATTGTGTACTTCTTCTTGATCCTTCTGTACATGGGCGTATATAAAAACAATTTCGGGGGGGGGGGGCTGAGACCATTTCCAGGGTATGGAATACTAAATATTTAGAGCTTGGAATAGTTTTAGGCAACTAAAACGCTATTACACGTAAAATAAAATATGTTTTATGAACTAAGTGATCTTATTTCATTTATTTTTAAGGGTTTTACGAGAAGTTTTTATCATCAATTCAAAATTTCGGGAGGGGCTGCAGCCCCCCCCCCCTCATATACGCCCATGCTTCTGTATCCACTAGAAAGGCTTTATTAGGCATATTTTGTATTGATTTATAGACCTTTGCTTTAGAATGAGAGCCAGATTCTGTAATTTCCGCTTCTGTGTAAAAGTTAGCTACTGTCGGTGTCCCTGACGCCTTAATATCACTTTTATTCGAGATGTTCGAGAGTATTTTGACAATTTTCACGAGATATATAAAAAAAATAAGTTTATTTCTTTTCTAAGCTTATCAAATGGCACTAGGGACATGAACGGAACCGCGCTAAGATGCTGCAGTTCCGGCGAGTCGGAATTTTTTTAAGTTCATAAGCTTGTATGTACTCTTTTTATAGGCTTCTTGGGCTAGGAAAACGAATGAAACCATTTTCAAGGCGATAGCTTTAACCGTTTTCGAGAAAAATAGTTTTTGAATACCGTTTTTGGTTTGGGTACTTAGAATCACGGGATTCAGTTGAAACATTATCTGCATGTTCTACTTTTATTAAAACTAATATGTTGAAAGTTATGTTACGTTTGGAGTTAAGGAAGGGTTAGAATAAAATATTTTATGAACAGACATGAAAAGTTTTGGTAACTTTGTATACTTTCCTTAATATCTCGAAAAAGGTTAAGAATCGAAAAAGGTAAACAAAAGATTACCATTAGAATGCTTACTAAATGCTCTACAAAAAAGGTTCTAATGAAAGTTTTGATTAGGCGATGTCAATCGGAGAAATAAGTGCTTAAAACATTAAAGTAATTGATTTCGCTTATTCGAACTGTTCTTTTTGTCTTTGATTTTGGTACTTAGAATCATGGGCTTCAGTTGAAACATTTTCTGCATGTTTGAATTTTATCAAAACTAATATGTTGAAAATTTGGTTACGTTTGGAGTAAAGGAAGGATTAAAATAAAATATTTCATTTTTAGACATGAAAAGTTTTGGGAACTTCGTATATTTTCATTAATATCACGAAAACGGTTTGGAATCTTGGCAAGCAAAAGATTACCATTCGAAAGGTTACTAAATTTTCTACAAAAAATGTTTTGAAGACATTTGCGATGGGATGGTCATATTTGGAGAAATAAGTGCTTAAAACATAGGTAATTTCGTTCATTTGAACGAATCTTTTTGTGTGTTTCCTACAGTTTTTTTTTCACTGCTCGTTATTTTTGAGATTGCTTATAGTAGTCAAATGTATTAGTCAATAAAACAGGATACGTATATATAGAAACAATATTTTGTTTCAACGGTATCTTGGAATTCGAAGATGCCCTATGAATATCTAGATTACTGTACTGGTTTTGATTTCGTTCTTTAGAATTGTTTTTGGTATTCCCTATTTTCAGAAGTTTTTATCTATTTATTAATTTTTTTTTTAAATTCATTGAACGAAATCATATGAATTCAAAGGTGAGGAGCTAGGAGGCTTAGGGTGGAGTGCATTCCCAGTACAGGTATCGCCCAGTGGACCCTCGTCATCTGTAAGTTCCTTTCTAGGGTCATAAAGATAAGCCTCCAAACAACTGTAGGAATGTAGGATTTCTAATTTTTGCCAGTATCAGAACAGCCGCTGTTTACATACCACAGTGGTATTGACGTACCGTTATACTAGTTGCACTCCACACGGTGGTAGTACTTGGTGTATGCCGCAGCGGATTGCTCATTATAATCTTATTTTATACGTATTAAATAGATACCTAAAAAAAATTTATTTGTGTATAAGTGTTGCGTTATTGGGATTAGAATAAAATATTTTATTAACAGACATGAAATACTTCGGAATCTTTGTATATTGTCCTTAATTTTTTTTTTCTTTTATGGTGTATCGAAATCTGAGTCATTAGCACCATTTTTTCCTTATGAGCTTACATAATACTTAGATTTTGCTAGCAACAATATTTTACACCGCAATTAAAGTGATTTGCTCTTCTTATAAACATAATATTTATATTATAATATAAACATAACACATTAATTTGTCTGACAAAAAAAAAGTCCGACCCGCAGGAACTGCTTCATCTTAGCGCGGTTCCGTTCTTATCTCAAGTGCGATTAGTAAAGGAATATAGCAGCTATCGGTAGGTATTAGCACCATTTTCCCCCCTTAATATCTTCAAAACAGTTAAGAAATCGTGGGAAGTACGATGTAACCATTCAAAAGCTTACTAAATTCTCTAAAAAAAAGATTCTGGAGCAAATTTCGATGGGGCAATGTCAGTCGGAGAAGTAAGTGCTTAAAACTACGAAAGTGTTAGTTTAGTTATTTTAAACGGGTTTTTGTCACTGTTTACCTCACTTTTGTTTTTTAAGTTTATTTAACGGTGGAATGAGTATTTCATTAAAGCTGAGAAAATAAGAATCATATTGGTAATAGAGTTTTCCTAGAGTGAGCGTCGCGATGACGGGAGAGTCCCATCCGCTTAGAAAACTGTAAGTTTCCATATGTGGCGCTTTAAGCTTCCTTCTCTTTGAGATTTTATTTTATATTTTTAACGAAAGATCAAAACCTAGCGAATAGCAGCTACTATTCCTTTACTAATCGCACTTCGGATAAGAACGGAACCGCGCTAAGATGATGCAGTTCCTGCGAGTCGGACTTTTTTACTTTTTTTCCTAGTACTAATACTGATACACTGATATTTTTGTTAAACTATTTTAAAATTAGAAGATTGTAGCATTTCATTTTTCCGAATTCAATGTCACCATCATATATTGGGAATCTAACTAATAATCCTGTAAACGAAATGTTCATTACTTAACACATGCAGCTCAATAAACAAATCCCGCATTTCTGTTAATTAATTGGTCAGACACTGTCTTTATTTTACAGAATTTTTTAGAAGATCATTAAGAATGAACCAAATGGTAACTCAGAATTACAAAACTATTGAATGAAAACCAGTCCGAATGTAGAAAAGAAACGAGGCCACCGGCTCCATTTCATCCTTCCTCATCAAGAATGGATTGTGATGTAGACACCATTAGTCTTCATCAGGGATTCTTGCTGATATCATCAATAATGGCTAAATAAAAGAAATATGGCATCTTCCTACTGACAGATTATAAAACAGCAACAACAAAACCTACTGCTACTGAGTAAATTTTTTTATAATCTCTACTCTAATTGTTTCTTTCCGTTAATTATCCATTAAGGAAAAGTTTAATTTGTCTTACACTTCCTCAAGTCCAACCCTAATCTAAATTTACTTTTAAAATGATATTCTAACCCGGAATGATATCATTCTATTTTCTTAACGAGAAAAAGGTTTGAACCACGTAAATTATTAGACAAATTGTAAATTCCCTCAATAAAAATAATTAACTGGAAGTGAACTCTGTCATCGTTAACTGGAACTGGAGTAGAGTGGGAAATTATTCGAAAGTGGGCAGGAAGTGGAGGAAGTGAACAGCGCGTAAGGATTAAGAAAGCAGAAGGAAGGCGAAACGTGAAGAAGAAGAGAGAAGGTTAGAAATAGACCAGAAAGAGTATAATAGACTGTGAGAGGACAGACAGGCTGGAAGTGGATGTGAGTTGGGCGCGCTACCTTGGTTTCGTATTTTCGATCCACTTTTTCAGGCAGTTCGGTCACGTCTAAAACATGTTCCATGCTAAAAATTAACTATATTTCCTATATTCGAGCAGGTAGACAAGAAGTGCCATCCTCATAGGCTATTGATCGTGGGGACCCCGTAGGAAATTTAATTTGGTCGGAGTCCAAGGCCCATGGAAGGAAGCGGTAGGCATAAATTTAAAATATCCCGTAAATTAAGGAGAGGAAGGACTATCTAGAGACAATTTGAATCCCCCTCCCCTTTACCACCAACCCCCCGAGCTCATTATGTAGCCTCTGCAGAATACGAAGGCTTGTCTCACATACACATGTACTTTCTCCTTGAACCCATGTTATGCTACAAGTACTCATATGTATATAAAATTTTTTGAGCACTTTCCGAAGGAATGTAACTATTAATGTACCACTAATGAAAGCATAGTTCAATGACTTATTCAAGTTTCACCGATCCTATCTACTCGATACGGCAGATGTGCGTGTAAAGTTTTGTCTGTTAATAAGGTAGCTGCCTGAAGATTTGTATTTTAGACACGAAACTTTGTATATAGCGTTCCAATATCCAACTCATTGTTACCTCGCACTTATTCCTTCAGTTCTACTATGGTTTTTTTATTCGATGAACTTTCTGGTGATCTCCAGGTAAAACTCAAACGCCTCAGGAACTATTTCATTCATGTTATGCTCGGAATCCTTTGGAGAAAAAGGCAAGTTTTTTTTATTGCCTGGAGTCAAGCGCGATTTTTGAAAGTTGGCATCTCGGGAATTAGCCCAAAGAACAAGATCCTAGTTGGCAGTCAATGCTTTAAAGAAACCCGCCGAGAAAAACGTTGAACACGTAGCCCTGGTGCGCCCCGAAGAAACATTTAGAAGACTAGGAAGTATCGGTGGGTATTCTTTCCGAATGGGAAGTCGATTTTTATCGCAACGAACTACTTTTCCAAAACGTTCAACAAAGAAATCAGGAGAGTAACTTCTTTCAGAAAGCTATACGATTGTATTCTAGGAGTGGAAGGTTTGGGAGAATTGATTTGATTGTGAGTTGTGGGTTTCCCATTGTGTGAACCACCAGAAGGGCCAAGGGACTGGATGTCGAACCACCCCCGGGGGATGACTTCAAGATTGGCCCAGTATATACTCCCTTTCTTCTCTCTTTCTCTTCCTCTTAGGTATCACACTTGAATCAGGCGTTTTTTAAAGAAAAAAAAATTTACTTTACATTTCTTAATGAAATTTAAGAGTTTAACTATGGAGGTTGTTTCGAAAGAATAATTCTTCTTATCTTCGTCCATCTTTCCACTAATTAATTGATTCTATTTTTTTCTTTTTAATTCATTTATGTACGAGCAGCCGCAAATAAGGCGAATTACTCGGCACAATTATATGTATGAGATTATATCCAATCTTTTTCCTGTTGTGTTGTTTTTATTTTCGTGCGTTTCATACAATATATCGATAATTTCATGCCTCAGTACAGGTCTTTGGATATGTGCCTGTTACATCCACATTTTAGTTTTCTTCCTTTCTTTCTGGTACAGGGCCAATTCAGTTCAATCACATCCCATTAAGCGTAATCATGAGATCCGAAAGGTACGACTCAAACAAATAATTTACTTGCCACCTTTGTATGATAGTTACAAAAAACTCTCGGTCTTTCGTTTTAGTTTGTCGGATAATATACTCCACTCAATGAGATAATCCTTTGAGCAGCGGTGTAGTAGCTGAACGATGCTCCTAGTAAAACATTCACAGAGGCTGGTGTTAAGGATAAGCCGCTCCACTTCCAACCGGCAAGGATTCAAGATTAAAGCTATCAGCCACAGGATCAAGGATGAAATGAATTTTGTATAGTCATTGCGCTGTCATGTTCTTGTCTCTCTCTCTCTCTCTCTCTCTCTCTCTCTCTCTCTCTCTCTCTCTCTCTCTCTCTCTCTCTCTCTCTCTCTCTCTCTCTCTCTCTCTCTCCCCCCCCCTCTCCCCCTCTCTCTTTCTCTCTCTCTCTCTCTCCCCCTCTCTCTTTTTCTCTATCTATCTCTCTTTCTTCCTATATTTGGGTTGCTTTTTGAGTGTCATAATTGCGTGGCAGGCGTGTTGAGATGTATTCAAGACTACTGTTGCCCACAGCAGTGTGAACAGGCTCATGAAGATACCATAGTCTCTAAGACTCCTTGGGACTCCTGTGCCTTACTTTCATTCAGTCAATATGTAAATCATTATTGTCCTGTCTCGACAGCCAATGAAAGGCCAAGCCATATAACTTTTCTTCTGTTATTCCTTTACTTTTCTTCTGGGAAGCCATTTACTAATTTTTTGTTTTATCTCCGAAGTGCCAAGATTACGGCAACTTTCCTACAATTCCCTTTCTGACCCCCTTATGCGTATATTATGGTTTACATATCTGAAAAATTTAATTTATCCTCAGCCAGCTGTTTGCTGACAACTGTCCAGGACTGCCTGTAGAGAGAGCGTGGAGAAGAGAAGCGATCTGGGACCTATTATGCCAAGAGCCGGCGACAAAGCTGAAAAGGCTTGTGCGCCATCCCTGCCTGTATAAGTAATGCCGGCAGAAGCAGAGTCCTTGCTTCTATTCACTAAACTCCTCTCTACACACAATCACTCTGCATAATGTTCCCTTTTCTTCACTATCCCTTTCTATTTATACAAACTTCAGCAAGGGCGAGTCTTTTCCCTAAATCATTTCCATGTCTAGATTTCAAATGAGCTAACTAGAGGTTGGAACATCGCTCTGTTAAAATTGCCTTAAATTTTATATTAGTTCATTAGACGTATAAGCATATGCCTCTCAAACTCTCCGATCTACCGGATGTCAGGGATGCATGAATGAGACAAAATGACGCTGGAGCTAATTATAACGCAAATAAATAACGTAAACAAATACAAAATAAAAATAAATACTTTTGCTTTTTTAGCACTTTCCTCCAAATGAAAGTAGCTATCGATCCTACCTAGTAGACACCGAAAATGACCCCCGTTAAAATTTATATATATATATATATATATATATATATATATATATATATATATATATATATATATATGTGTCTGTTAACACGATAGCGGCCAGAGTTTTTGTTTTTTCGTCACGAAACTTGGTATATAGCATTCAATTAGCAAACGATTAAACGAGTTCTTTAACAACCAAAATCGGTCCACCGGAAGGGGGGGGGGGTTTACCCCGAACCCAAAACACTAATTTGACCATGTCAGCCGTAATATTTGTTATATTTCGACGAAACTCGGTATTCGTAGTGGTAATCTAGAGAGAAAAGTGGGATATAAAAATGAACTAAATCGGTTCATAAGGAGGGGGGGTTTACTCCGGACCCACAATACCAATTCGCCACTACCAGCCGTGATTTTTGTTATATTTCGACGAAACTCGGTATTCGTATTGGTAATCTACAGGTAAAAATGTGTTGTAAGAGTAAACTAAATCGGTTCATTGGGGGGGGGGGGTCGTAATTTCTGCTGTATTGTAACGAAACGCGGTGTACGTCGTGGGTAACTCATAGGAAAGAAGTGTTGTAAAAATGAGCTAAATCGGTCAATCGGAAAGAGGGGTTTACTTTGTAATATATTTCAATAGAATTAGGTTCGCAAGGCCGCCGCAAGTAGCGCTCTCTACAACTAGAAGGACTGTATCCTGTTCCTGCGTCAGATCAAAAGACGAAAATATGAAGTTTTTTGTATTTATTAAGTAGTGTAGTAGTTACCATGTGTAAACACAACTCTGAAAGAAAATTAATTACAAAATTAATAATTGAACAGTTACTCACT
Organism: Gonocerus acuteangulatus; assembly: GCA_946811695.1. NCBI lineage: Eukaryota > Metazoa > Arthropoda > Insecta > Hemiptera > Coreidae > Gonocerus > Gonocerus acuteangulatus. Next base: position 42,747,980 of record OX328131.1, read on the forward strand.
ACAAAATTAAAAGAGAACTATTCATGTTTTTATTTTATTTAAGTTGGATATTTTAAGCAAATTGTTCTGGAAAGCAGTCTAGATTACCCAAATTCTGAGGAAAGTGCTTAGTTATGCAGCTTCTACGTGACGGACTTTTTTCATTTTGTAATTAGTTCGGCATGATTTCTTCCAAAGTTGGGCACAATGTAGTCAAAACTGCTAACTAATTACAATAAATTAAAAAATTAAAATTAGTATACCATAACTAACAATTCCAGTTGAACTGCGTCAAATGTGTGCAAATAAGTAAATTTCTAAATAGTCTATTTTCTAAATAGTCCCTAATTAAACAATTTATCATCCGAATTTCGGATAACATTGTCGCAGGAGAAGACTACAATGCGAAAGACATTCAATGGGGAAGCGCAACTACCAGCTCCAGAGACCGTGCCGTGTGCTAAACGATGTCATACACTTTCATACACTAACTTTTCCTTTCCCAACCTAATCCTATCTATTGGCCTTCTGTCATAAACAGAATCCCTGATATTGTTGACTTCTTCGTCTCTTCTGGCCTAGGAGGCATAAACTGTTCGGTGAAGACTCTTGATGACCTTTCTTCTGATCACTCCCCCTCTTCTCGCCCTTAGATAGAAAGTAACTCTGAAAACTCAACAGGACGTAGACAGAACTAGTTAAGCAGGCCATACAATTCAGTATGAAAGTTGTAAGCAAGCAACGAAAACCAATACCCTCTCCTCTACATTCAAACCTTCCCAACCAAATCATTAAACGCAGAGCACGAGTTCAATGGTAGACGTCCCGTTACCCTTCAGATAAAACCTTATTCAACAACCTGACGAGACGGCTAAAAGACGAACTTAAACAGTTTCTGACCGACAATTGCGATTTTTACCTTTCATCCCTCACCACTAGTGACAACTCCCTAAGGCAAACAACATAGAACATATTAAAATTCTAACAGACCTTATCCCCTTAACGCCAAGAGAATGGTACCTGGGTACGATGTGACGAAGTAACAGCAACATTATTTGCCAACCCCCTCCAATCCCTTTTCTCTCCAAATCCTGAAACTAATCCCACACTCACTACTGAAATCCTCTTGATGAACCCCTTCCTCTTTTCGAACCACCTAAATCCATCAGTCCTGCAGATGTCAAAAATAAAATTCACCATCTCCCTCGTCAGAAATCTCCTGGTCCTGACCTAATAACTGACAATATTCTTCGACACCTGCCACACAAAACCCTGATGATACCGTGGACTACAAAAAAAAGACCTCGAACTGACGAAATTCAACAAAACGAACCCTTCGTCCTGACATTTAATGTTACATAATATGTTATATATTCACGAATGACTGAATACATAGATACACTTTTATTCTATAAAGGCGGGTCGAAAACAGCTGAAGTTGTAGGAGCGGTTGCTTTAGCCGGAGACCAAATCTAGTTGTTGACAACCTCCTACTCAGCCGAAGTTCATGCTGAAATACACGCTCTGGACAATATACCCACCGATAACAATAACACCGATCCGAAAAATATTGCTTTATGTTCTGTCTCTCTGAGCGCATTACTTGATTTACTGGACATTTACAATTCTAATTCTTTAATAACAGAGATACGCTATAAAATTTCATTACTGAACAAGGCAGTCTCCCTGTTGGCTACTAGGACATGAAGACATTGGACCTAGTACTAACGTTGACGTACAAGCAAAACATGAACGACGAACAGCTGGTCATTGGGAGCTTGATGCACAAAGACTTGTTGCACACTGAAGCTAAGGGAAGAATAATGGAAATGTGGCATGAAAACTGGTTCAAAACTAGAAAAATTCATATAAGGGTGATTAAAGTCGATTTCTAACGACAGGATTGCTCATACATACGTGGGGATTGTTCATAGATTTTCTCATAACTATCTCATTAGCACAGATATAATGAAATTAGAATCTATTTTAAAATGTAAAATGAAATTAATACGAATATCTAAATAAAATAAATAATCTGAAATATCAACGCGTTGTTTTGATGAAAGAGACATGCCTGAAAGTGACATTGTGAATGTGTATTTGGGTACCAGGTAGTTTGTGTTGACGTTTCTGGATGCCGTGCTTTCTGTATATTCAGCTCCAGAACATGACGGCTCTCAGACAGCGGGGGTCCTTCACAAATATGGATTGTTTACCCAGCACACAACTGTAGTTGAGGAA